>CM040242.1:96133379-96408353 GCA_022545495.1 Chrysanthemum lavandulifolium | reverse complement strand
TAAGTTTGATCCTTACGACATTGTTGAGGATAAACTTACGATATCGATGCGTAGGAGCACGACTATGAGTCTAGCTACAAGACTCTTAAATAAAGAAAAGCGCTTCGTGGGAGGCAACCCATGCTTAATTGTTTGCTTGTTAGTGTCATATATCTTTTATTAATTGTTTATCCTCATGTTTAAATTTGTAAAATACTTTATTTTGTTTTTAACCTCGTCTTAATTGCATATAAAGGTATTTTACATAAGGGATAAGTGTAGGGAGGATTACACACGTTTTCAAAAGAAACGTAAACATGAGAATAAAATTAACTAAAAGATATTTATGTTTGTTTGTTCGAGTCAAATGCTTGTATCGAGTCATAATGGATGTTTTGCGTAAATTTTTCCAGTTCTAAAGATGTAAATTTTCCGAATTTTTCCGAGAAAATCGCGGACCGCTTTTGTCGAGGATAACTTTGGGCGTCAGATTGCAACTGACGGCGTCGGAAGGAGTAAAACATCAGTTACTTTTTCTCGTTTTCGAGCTACTTATAAATTTTGGAATTTTCGTGTCTTAATTTTCTTAGAAATTCAGTAAACATCCATTCCACAAGCATTATATCTTAGTTTAAATCGAGTCTTATATATATTATTACCGCCGATTTTACGCGAAGGTTTCGTTTGTTTCTTCAAGTGTGCGGGTTTAGTTTGTCAAGAAGAAGTTACATAAGATTGGAAGGAGCTTTTCACGCAATAATTCTTCTTGAAAAGTTTAACCACCACTTTACACGGATCCTACCGAGCTAATCGGGGAGCACTAGTTTCTTCGTTTTTAATTACCTTCTTTTATCATAACCTTGATACTTTCGGGAACATTGGGGACAATGTTCGGTTTAAGTGTAGGAGGAAAATAAAGCGGGAACTTTGAAACTATGCTTATCCTTGACTATTTACCTTGTCCAATTGTGATTGTGTAATAAACCATGAGAAAATGTCGGTTAGGGTAATTTTGGCACCAAATTTCAATTTTTTATGACATATAGGAGTGGGCCATTAGTCTTAACAAAAGCGTCTCATGGATAGGAAGTTGCATGACTAGCACAAAACCCTTTACCACCCAAATTCCACCAAAATGTGAGGATCGCCTTAGATTAGTAGGAATTAAAGCATTCATCTTCAATGCTTAGAGTGTGAACCGGTAGTATATTAGATTCTAGAACTTGTTTTGTGATGCATTCGAGATCGCAAGTGAGGCTACTGTTGTGTAGTTAGGAATAACTAAATGATAAGAGGCATTAGGATAACCCTTGTTTGATACCGTAATATAATTACTTCTTCCATATCGGTTGAGTAATTCCCCACACTACGTTGTACTCATCTTTAGTACACGATACCCCTAGTTAACCCCTCGAGCCTATCCTTTTCGCGGTTCTCGTGATGTTTCGGTTTTCGAAATATCAATGAAAAGCATTGTTTACACCCCACCCCAAATATACACCCAAATCGCCTTAGCCTACCCTTATGCACTCACTTTTAGTGCAAATGTTTGTTATCACCCCAAACCCTTAGTTCAATTATCTAGTTGCTTGCATAAGTTGCTAAATCGAGTCATATCATTTGTATACTGAGCTTTGGAACGATTGGGATTCATGGGAAAAGTTAAAGTTTATGAAATGACGGAAGGGAACGTTAAAATTCAAATTCCCTTTGTTTGCATAATAATGTACCCCAAGTGTTTTGATCTTTTCAAATCGGGTCAAATTAGTGTTAGAGTAATAAAAAACTCAAGTGTAGGGATATGCTGTAAATCCTAGTATTTTGATGTTATCGTAGAGGATGGTAGAGTAAAAGTGTATTGAAAAAAAAAAAAAAAAAAAAAAAAAAAAAAAGAAAAAAAAAAAAAAAAATAAGTGAAAAAAAAAAAACTACCATCCTACATCTATCCTTTAAATTTATGTTTATTTATTTCGGTTATCTAGAGTTTAGAGTGTCGAGTCTTGGCTTAGCAACGCCATTCTTCATATGCATTTAACATAGAGATTTTTGACTTGCCACCACTAAATAGCCTATCCCACCAAACCCTTGTTTCCTACCGTAAGCCTAACATTACAACCCTTTAAAGACCTCTTTGATAGTCTTTCCTAGGTGCTTACGCCAAAGCGATGGAGGTTTGATCTATTCTCAAGCCTATGGTAATCTATGTACTAGGACCGGTTAATGAGTGTTTATCTTCCATTTCCTTTTGTTATATTTCATATATACACCCGAGAGATGTGAGTATCCAAACACCCCATGTGAGGTGCTAGTATGTGATTTCCGTGCTTGTTATGACTTTTATGGGCTTATATGTGTTGTGGACCATTTTGAATTAATGCTTCATGACCCCAACTTATAAATTAATTGGCTAAAAGCACATTTGCTTGAGGACAAGCAAATAACAAGTGTAGGGATATTTGATAAGGTTTTAAAAGGTACCATTTGAGGGTCATTTAAGTCCTTATTTAATCATTTTGTATCCGTTATTGCTTAATATCGTTCCTTTTCACTTTTAGGTCTCTTGAAGGCAAAATCTTGGAATGGCACTTATTTGGACGAAAAGGCGCGAATATATGAAGAAAATGGCCAAAGTCAAAATCGAGACACTCACGATTCTTTGAAATTAGAAGGCGGCGTTAGGTGCTAATGGCGACGCCGTCCCAAGATTTTGTGACGGTTCGAACCCAAACTTCGTATTTTCAAGTGACGACGTCTAGTTGTAAAAGAGTAGGCCGTCGCTACTCGGACGGCCTAGATGCAATCCGACGACGTCGGAAGTCGAAGAGGACGGCGTCACGGACATAAGGTGACGCCGTCGCAAGGTTAACGTGGCCAAGGCGAAACCCTAATGACGGCGACACGACGGCGTCCACGAAACATAAGGTGTGGCCGTCGCATATGTAATCTTATATATAGAATCCGAATTTTTCGCTTTTAGGGAGAGTCTTTGGGTGAAAACCTAAAACCGACCCTAAGGTGTCTTGTACAGTATTTTAGGGTTTTAAACCCTATCTTACATCAAGATAAGTCTTTACTTCATTAATTCAATTATGTCTTTGATTATTTGTGTGTATGCTTGCATGTTCTCCATGTCCGCTAATTTATTTGTGTGTTTGCTTAGGAAGTATGAAACTTAATTATTGAATATTGATTGGTTGTTTCTTATCTTAGTTGATTAATGATCTAGTAATGCGATAGGTCATTCGTTGTGTACTTAATGCTTGATTCATCTTTGTGAACCTTAGAATATAATTACCGAGTAGTTGTAGGCTAAACCATCCAAAGAGCGCCTTAGAGTAGGAGTTTATCATCCCTAGTGGGTTTGTAGGCGAGACCCTTTGGTAAGTTCAAAGAGTTAGGGAGAAACGCATACCCTACAACTTTAGACACACAACGCTACTAAGAATAAGGACGTGACAATTCAACCATCAATAGGAGATAATTAAGGAGTAATACAACCTAAGTAAACACATCTTTAAACTATCATACGAGCACACATTAATTAGACATAGACTCCCACAACCTTAGTTTAGATAATTAGATAATAGTAGAGTAATCGGTGAAATACCAACCCCCAAATCCAATACCGAGATTCGTACCTTTCCATTTCATAAAATATAAAAATACAAAAAATAATCTTCCTCAACCTTAACCTTAGCGTAGTAACTCCTTACTAGCATTCCTATTCCCCTAGAGAACGATATCAATACCCATGGCTTACCCTAATTACTACACTACAACGATTAGGTTCACTGCCTAGGGTTTTATAAAACTTGCTCGAAGAAAAGGAAGTTTCCTTGACCCCGAACGACGCGTGTAGCGTTATCATTGTGGTTGTTGCTGAAATTGTGGTGGAGGATATTGTTGTTGTTGCTGCTGAGGATATTCATGAGGAAAGCAGTTGGAGTATGGTGGTTGAGACATCTTTGAAACTTGTGTTGATGATGGATCTTTTTAGTTGAGTGAAACTTGATGTGGTTGTTGAAGATGTACTCAGGCGTAAACTGATGCTGCTTACTCGTAAACTTCCTTAAGCGTAAACTCCTTAGGCGTAAACTTTCTTAGGCGTAAACTTCCTTCTTACTAGTAAGAGCATCTTACTCGTAAACTTAAAGGTTAAACGTAAGCTTAGGCGTAAACTAAAGACTTATTTGTAAGGAACCTTAGGCGTAAGATAAATCTTAGGCATAAAGGCTTACTCGTAAGGTTTTAGCTTAGTCGTAAGACTAGGTTATGAACCAAAATCTTTCACACTTGTCCAAGTGAGAGAGATATCCACAAGTCGAAGTGTTTTTCAAGCTTATCGAATCAAGGAAAACACTGAGTTACAAATAGCTTTGAAGAATTTGATGAAGATTCCTTATGCGTAATGACTGCTTAGGCGTAAACTCTGGCTTGGGCGTAAAAGTTACACGTAAGACTAGGGTTTTGTTAGGCGTAAGATGAGGGTTTCAAGTTACTCGTAAAACAAAGGTTTTGCTTACTCGTAAAGCTAACAGAAATTACCAAAACGAACTTTTAAGCATCAAAACGCTTTGTACACTCGATTTTTATGATGAAACAACTTCAAAAATACTTAAATAACAAGAAAGTTTTGAACTTGAAAATCCAAAGTGAATTCTAAGCTTATGCGTAAAGATGAATACCAAGTAAAAAATGAGTGTAAAACGGAAAATAACACGTAAAGATTGAAACTTTTTGCTAATACTAGGATTCTAAACACTATATAAACCTTAAAACATAAGAATCTTGAAGATTTTAGTTCAAAAATCAAAGTTTTATGCGTATGAATTGGTTTAGAACGAGAAAAAGCTTACGTGTATCTCACAAAAATTCAACAAAAGCGTTTCGCTAAACTAAATGGCGATTGATACCACTGTTAGGTCACCATGATATGAACACAAGTATGTTTGATGTATAAAGAATGATAGAGACGAGGAGGGATGGTCGATTCTAACACACACAAGAATAATGAAAGTGATTTGCTTAATGAAAGAACCAACAACTCTCAAATGAGAGTTTACATTGTTTATATAGGCAAGGGAGCTAGGGCAACATGTCTAGTCCCTTCCCTTAGCCTTATGGGCCTTTGCATAGGCTCATGGGCTTACTACATAAGTCTAGCATTAAATACATACTTATAAGCCATAATTAAGCAACCTATTACATATAAATGACTAATACTTGAAATACTAATTACAAGTGATCCCAACATTCCATCTCTATTTAAAGGTCTATGTTTCATTGCTAGTAATCCTTGGTTCATTTCACCTCAAAACTACATCAAACTCACCATTTTATTGGGAATTTCTTGAAACTTAATGGTTTTTGCAAGAGTTTTGTTTAGTCAGATAAAGGTTTATAGGTTTGGGTTAATTTGTTAAGTTGTGTGTTGTATCGTTAGAATCAGATTATTTCATGTAAATAAATTTCATATTTTGATTATTTGTAACTTTTTACCTGCTATACAAGTCGATCCTATGTGGGTTAAGTAACCCTCTATGTCATTTGCCATGTCATGTAATAAAACTTGAAAACAAACACCCCTTTCTCCCTTCACCACTTCTCCCTCACACAACCCTCTCCCACTAGACCGTGCCTTCAAACCCAAAAACTTCGAACTGTATTATATGACAATGGAAAATTTTCTCTTGCAAACTACTATCTAATGTGGATATATGATCTTGAAGAAGGAACTCTTTGTGAAACTCTTGATATTTCTAATATAAATCTCTGGTGGGCTGAATCTGCTTATATCAAAAGCCTTGTCTCACCTTAACCTCTTCATGACAGCTTTACACCCAAATCATCATATCACAGCTTCTCTAGCTTGTTTTCAACTTAACCTCTTCACCACAGCTTGTTTTCTTGTTAACCTTAACCTCTTCATCACAGCTTTTTTTTCACCTTATTATGTTCATCACAGCTTCACGCCCAAAGCATCAAATAACATTAGGAACATGGAAAATGGAAATAACATTACGATGACCCACACATAAATAGTTCGATCCATGATTGAAAACTAATTATTATTGTACAAGTAAACTAAAGTGGTAAGCCTTTGGTTCTCGTCCTTTTTTTACAATGGATTATGCATCTCGTTGTTTTCTAAAAACAAGTGTTCAAATTTCCTCCTCTTACAAACCCATAATACCGTTTTACCCCTCTATTAAATATTACCGTATTTTTATTTCCTCTTTAGTTCTATTCCTATTCGTCAATCTTTTCTCATTTTCGCTTGTGTGTTCCTTTTAGTGTGCACCGGTGACCCTTAAGCATTTCGAGAAGACTAGTCGTAAAACACATTGTTCTTTGCACATAATCCTTTCAAAAATATCATAAGTGTAAAATTAGTACCTAAATGAATACATTCAGGAAGTTGTTTTCATAGTTTTTCATGGACGAATAAAACATCTATCTACTCACTTATGCGGTTTCAGTTAGTAAAGTGCTTGAACCAAAGAAGATGATGGATTTAGTGAGATCTCATAATGTCTCACTGACTCCCCTTGATCTCCTCATCATCAAGAACATTCTGAACTTATATACATAAGAAAATACTTAAGTATCTAAGGATATTTAAACAGGAACTTTCTTAAGAAGATAAGTAGAAAAACAAATTTCAAAAAAATAAAAGAAAAGTAGAAAACTTGGTATAGAGGGAGTGACAGTTGTCAACACTGTTACCTAAAGTGAGATTGGACACATTTTAAGAATATAAACATTTTTTTAACGGCGATGAAACTAATACTCCGTATGACATATGTGGGACTCGAACTCGGGTTGTGAGGGACACGCACCAACGACTCAACCACTGGGTTGTGAGTCCAGTTGTCAAGAATATAAACATTTAATTTAAGTTGGTAGCAGTGTACGACACAGTTAAATTCTTGACACGTTCTTATTACCTCACGAATATTCACCTTAATATTTGCTTATGAAAGAGAATGTTTTGGATAGGTAAATGTTCATCTCTTGCAATTAATATTAAACAGATTCAAGAGATCATTTACTCATTCATTGAACTTAGTCTCTAAACCCATTCAGAGAGATTGATAAGTTCATACTTAAACACCTACTTTTGTTAATTTTTTTTTTTTTTTTTTTGAGATTACCTCACTTTTTATTAACTGAGATTGTTTTTCCGTACACAATATGTAACACCCCAACCCGACAAGGGTCCGAATGTCACATTATGGAGTCATATCAGAACGTACTAATAAAATGCAAGCGGAAGTCCTATGAAATAAAATACCAAGTCATATAAACGAATGAATTACAAAGGAAAAATTACATAATCCAATATGACTAAAAGATACGAAATATCAAAACAAATACTTTTCCAAAAGAGTCCAAAATAATAAGAGAGACTAGGGTTGATTCACTCAAATGCTCCTACTCTCAGCCCATCAAAGCCCAACATTTCACTTGGTACCTGCTGTATGGAAAAGAAATGCGGCTGAGCTTAAAAAGCCCAGTGAACAAATATAACAAAACAAAAACTAAACATAATCAAAAATACAAAACGAAAAAAGGAGACTGATAACAAACTCGTAACAAACGAGCACAATAAGTCTATGAGTCAATGAGGAACCCGCAGAACACAATATTAACAGATATCAAGAAGGAACAGAAATCAAAGAAAACCAAAGCAAAGCAAAGAAGCGAATCATTGAACAAATATAAGCACATATGAATAACCAAACATACAAGTATCATAACATAATCACATAAGAGTTTATGGACAATATCATGATCAAATCAAACAACCAACAGTGTAAAAGCATATCCATCAGCGGATCAACTAAACATGAATATGGCAAAACAAACAAATCAGATAATCAGCTATACATAAGCTACGCAGAATTCTATAATCATGTGAAATCAACTTAATAGAATGTAAGCATGGCAATCACACATGTCAGAAAATCAACAATTAATAAACATAATAAATATCATATCAAGCTGAGATACTAATAGAAGTATAAGCATGACAGTCACAAGTATAGGTAGCAAATACTGAACGAACATCATAACTAAATGAAGTAGTTGAACAAGAATACAACATGGCAAACTAAACAAATCAACTAGACATATAACATAAGTTGTACCATATTCCTTCATCAACCAGTAACATGAACAGAAGTGTAAACATGGCGGATCAACAAGTCAGGTAAACATCAATTACTATGCTGAACCGATAACATAAGCATCAGAAAATATCAAGCAGAATTACAAACATGGAAATCACAAATAGCAGGTAGATTACGAAATGATAGTCATAGCCCTCGACATAACTGAACGAAGTATAACATGATAAATGGTTAAATCAAATGATTACATACTAGCATGGCAACCAGACGAATCAAATAGTCACATAATAGCATTGTAAGCGGATAATCAAATATTAGCATGATAACAAATGAATCAGGTAACCACATACTAAAATAGTAGACAGAGAAATCATGTAATCATATATCAGCATGGTAAACAGATGGACCAAATAATCATATAATAGCATATTCAACACTTGAATCCAATAATCATATAATAGCTCGGTAATCAGATGAAGTGGTAGTCTGAATTATAAGATTGGCAGCCAACCGAAATGGAGTGAAAACATAGTAAATCAAATAAACTGAAGACTGAGTATAATAACCAAATGAACTGAAGCATGAGTCCGATAGTCAAACGAATCACATAAGAATACTAAGTGAATAAGTTGTCAATTGAATGACTGAATAGGCATAACAAACAAATGAATCAGAATATCAGATAGTCACATAATAACCAAAATCAGAATGTTGCCACGAGCACCTAATACTAAAGGAGATACTCCAATAGCCAAATCTACCAAATCATATATCATAACCCATATCTGCCAAATCATATCAAATCCGTCAAATCATATCAAAGTGTACATGAGTAGCTAGCCCAAATGTACCAAATTGTGAAGGGGTGTATTGCACACACGCACCACATCACCAAAACTGAACTGAGTACCTAGGATGCATCCATACGCTCCCTGCAAAACAAATCAAATATACATATGCCAGTTCGAGACTGTACATACGTAATCATAATGGCCAAGTGCACACATATCATAATCATATCAAAAGGGAACGCCGGGGACTAATCACACCGCCCCAAATAGTGTCATGCCATTGGTGCATCAATGAGATGGCCATGGTACCTCTATGGCTAGTTAGCTCGGGCAACCAAACAAAACAAATCATATCATATCAAACTGATCATATAATGGAATCATATCAATAAGGGATCTCAAACGGATAACATGTCAAACGAATAACTAAGTGAATATCAAGTCAGAGGATCATACCAAAACGAATCGTATCAAATGGATTATAACATATCAAAGCAAGGCGAATACGAATCGAATATCAAAATGGACAAGAGTTATGAGAGAAAAAATGTGTCATTACTGAAATGACGGAATATCTGTACCTCAAAGTATGTGCACGAGAGCAAAGCACACAAAGCCAATCACCTCTCCCTCTTCACAAGATCTATAGTAAATATACTCACATATCACCAACATATTTATTTTATAAACTTCTCATATATTTATAAGTATTTTACTTATTGATATCATCATTCTGCCTTTTATTTTCTTAACTTCACATCTGGACCAGTTTTACACGAATTTTTAAACCCATCAGAATTATTCCAAAAATTATAAGAAAATTCTTAAAGGCTCCCACATTAGTTAGGTAGTTCCACAAATTTTGGTAGATTTTATCTCAGAGTCTAAATATGGTTTAAAAATCTATGTTTCCAGACCTGCCCAGAAAATGTTCAGGAAGTACATCTCAAAAGTTTACGTTTATTAGACCTATTTAGACACCTTGGAAAAATTCCCAAAAATTCCATAAATTCATTTATATCCTAAATATCAATCCTGTGAAAGGAGAGCTCCAAATTCTCTTTGGTTTGAAAATGAAAAATCAAACAATCCAACTGAATTTCAGACCCGTTTTCTCAGCTTTGACAATTGATCTCGTAAAATTCGAAAATATGACTTAGACAACTCCAAATTCGTCCAAACCACTTTGTAAACTTAACTAAGACATAAAATAAGTTTTTACAACAAAAACCCAGATTTTAACCCTTATGAAACTCAAGTTACAAGGATCCCAAATTCGGATTCCAAAACAGTCCCGACCAAAGACTCGTCTAAAGTTAACATAACACGTGTTTTACTTAACCAAACGCACTGTGGACCATGAAAGCCATATAATCTGTTTTTAGATCATCTTAGTATGCCCAACATTTTATATTTTCTGGCTTACGAATTTTATACACACACTTATATAATTAACGAATCAAATAACCAATTATTCCACATAAAATCATAACACCTTTGATTGTAGAATACCTAGGGTTTCTTTATTTGGTCGACTCTCATTCAATACAAATCAATGGAATTTCAAAAGCTTGTATTAAGGTCGATCAAGGCTGAAAACATAAGGTCGAGGCAAGGACAAAACGCACATGAAACATATTCTTAACCCTAATTACACGTTTTATATTTTAAATTCTCACATCAA
Source organism: Chrysanthemum lavandulifolium (assembly GCA_022545495.1). NCBI lineage: Eukaryota > Viridiplantae > Streptophyta > Magnoliopsida > Asterales > Asteraceae > Chrysanthemum > Chrysanthemum lavandulifolium. Next base: position 96,397,767 of record CM040242.1, on the reverse strand, counting down.
ATCTATCCAAACCTTAACGAATTCAATACACCAAACTTTGTGTTCACGAGGTCTTGAAGTCGACTGGAAAACAAAAAGGAAAACAAGATACAAGATACCTTGGTCGACTCTAAGAAGGGATGAAACACGAACGACCCAATACAACCCCTAGCAGATTCACGATAAAAACCCCACACCTTGATGTTTGTTCGATCATACACCCTCCTCCACAACTCTTGCTTCTGTACGCCTAGACAACCTCACACACACGAATCTCTCTGCTGCTACAATCTTCAGAACGTGCCCTAGGTTTTTGGAAAAAAAATTCTTTGCCGCTCCTTTGATAATCAGATTTAGGGTTTTGGGAAAAATGGGAAATTAGGTATACGGTTATAAAAAAAATAAATGGGGGGAGATATGGATTAAAGGGCCGAATATTTGGTGATAATGGGAGACTCTTTCCTAATTCAAATCTTCAATGTATCTAAACCTTTTATTTGTATGTAAGTTGTGTACAAAATAAATTTAAAATGGTATAGGAAATATATAATTAGGCATGTCATTTTTTTGTATATATTATAATGTAGATCCTTATTTAACTTAGGTTAGAATTAAATATAAACATCATATTATAAATTTACTATAGATTATATAAATGGAATAACGTAGTCTTTATAATTCGCGTTCACATTCTCAATTTACCTCGCGTTTTGAAAATTCCAAATTTTTTGTTGTTGTGACGATTTTAAAGTTCAAAATATGACGGAAATTTACGAGACGAAAATTCAGGTTATTACACAATATTTGTAAATTCTTTAATTTATTCAACTAAGAATTTAAACGGTGAAAATGTCTTGCGTAATTTTTACTTAAACTTCTTTCTTGTCTAAGGTGGTGTTTGTTTTTCATAAATGTGGCTCTTATGACCTCTTAATCGAACCGCTTCGAGACGCAATGACATTTTGGTCGTTAAGACCGTTTTTTTTCCCTGTTCAGATGCGTTCAGAGGCAGTAAGATCTTAATGGTCTAGACTTGAGAGGGGTGTCTGAATGCCTCTTGTTGCCTCTTGCTGACTCAAAAAAAAAAAAAAAAATTAGTACGAGCAAGCAAATGTGTGTTTCAAACATGAGTTTTTTTTTTCCCGTTCAAATGCGGTCTGTTGGATCGATGTACTCTAATCAAACTAACTTAAATAGCTTGTTAAGGTTTAACAACCTCGGATAAATCCTAAGTTATTAACAATGAAACACTGAGCAAACTCTATTAAGTATACGGAATTTACTTAACAAAGCTAAGAAGAATAACTTTAACTTTAAACGATTTTATTAATAACTCTAACTCTGCTTATTATGCAGACTCTTTAACAACTCTAATAATAACGAACTTCTCTAAAACTCTAATAAAATCACGTCGTCTAATATCAATCTAGGGTCCTTTTATAGGCTCAAGGATAACCCTAAACGATTTACAATTCTAATCCTTGTCGTCAGTAAACAATACATAGAAAGTTCTAGATAAACATAACTTTCTATCTTTAATCTAATACAACCGACTTATAATCTTTGCGGTACTTTGATGATAAGCGGTGCTTTGACTTCTTGCAAGTATTTTATCTTTCTGCGAAGACTTTGTTAATCTTGATGCTTTAATCTTACAGTATCCCAACAATCCTCTCCTAACTTGAATTCTACTTGCTTGATTTCAAGTTCCTTTGTAGATTTAGCTTTAACATCTTTATCTTCAAAGAGGATTTGTTACTTTATCTTGATTTTATCTTTGTAGATTCTCTCGCTTATATCATCATCAAAGTAGTCTTTATTTGTGTAATTCTTTTCGACATCAAACAAATAATATTATATCTTTTCGCAACATTCACCAAGCTCCATCTTTTCAAAGAACATAAGACAATTTGTACATTTAATTTAGTTAAGTTTCATCTATTCTCATCACTTCGGTGTGTAAACTCCTGTAAGAGGTGAATCATTGAAAATTTAATGGATTTGAGTTCTCTTTACCAAAGCCATTAACTCGAGTAACCAAATGTTTTGATGTGTAAGATCATGGTACACCGATAACCATATGATTTTAGCAAATCATCGACTATCAATGATTTGAGTTGTCTTTACCAAAAGTGTACCCTTTTGGACTAGTTAATTCTTTCATCATGGTGAACTAATTACCATATAATGGTTTTTCCACGCCCTTTACCACAAGCCATTTTCTTGTGGGCTAGCCAACTCTTCACATTAATGATATGGTGAGTTGATTACTATCCAACTTATTAGCAAGTTGTCAACTAAAAGCGGTTTGAAATATCTTTACGAGCCGCTTGCTCATGGATTAGCCAATCCTTTTGTAACCATGGTGGATTGATAACCTATTGGTATTACCATCTCAAAACTATTTATTTCTTTGAACCTTTGTTTCAAAACATTTATCACTTAACAAAAGTTTTTCAAAATCGGTAATCGGTTTAAAACTTCAAGCGATGCTTTGATGAAAGTCTTGTTTGATCGCCAGCACTTTGAATAAAGTATCGATATATCAAAATTTAATCAAATAAGATTCATACCGCTTATTCATCATCATCGAAATTGTAGTCCATCGATAAATTTGATAACCGTGCTATTTCATTATCTTCTTCTACTTCCATTCCATGATAAAGTTACGGTGTAAGAGGATATCTTCTATCGCCTAACATATGAATCATAATTCCATCTTCTAGCTCTAGAACATGTACTCCAGATTCTTCAAAGAATCTCCACTAACAATCTCCCAATTCTCTTGATTCTTCCAAATTTCGTGATTGCTTTGTTCTTTAGTTTCCCATACGGTTGTGAGATCTCTAAGCAATACTAAACCAACTCCTTCCGATGGATTTTGTTCAAAGTAATCTCGCACCACATGATATAAATAAAATAAATCCACTCTATCTATGATGTGCAATAAATCCCATAGCCTATTGAACACTCGAAACTTTCATCACTCTATGAAACATCGATAACTTCCATCTTTGGATTCTAAAACTTCAAAAGCAATAATTTGAGATCCGCTCATTTTCATCTCAAGATCATCATAGAATACTCAAAATCCACTATTCTTAAGTAATTCTTTAATTCATCATTAGTATCGGATCGTAACTCAACTTTCTCTTTCTTTGATGACCGTATATCTTTAACTTCGCTTTTTCTTTTCTTTTCTATCTTTTCTTTCCAAGCAAAGATCATCTTTATAATCCTTGATGCTTTCAACACTTTTCTTATAAGCTTCCCTAACAGAATCATACAATTCTTTCATCTCCAAATAATTAAACCTCTGCAGTCCTTTATACCCTTGACTTTTTAAATAAGCCATCATTGCATTTCTGTCTTTAGCTCGATTTGGTCTTCTTGGTAGAAATCTAACAGGAATAGGTGACTCTAATGGTTCATCAGCTTCAACATTCAATTACTCATGCAATTTCTTAGCTGCTTCTCTATTCTGAGCTTCTTCTATTTCCTTAGCTTCTCTATCTTTAGCATTCAATTCCTCTTGAAACTTTCTAGCTACTTCCTCATTCATAGCAACTTGAGCAGCTCTTATCTGAGCTAAAGTAGGTTTCTTTTTCTTCTTAGTCTCTATTAACTTGCCCTTTCCTTTATCTTTTGGATCAATAACAGGTTGAGAAACTCTTGGTTGTTCCTCTTCATGTACTCCTGGAATAGTAACACCTCTTGGTTTTGATAAATCTTGCAAAATCTCAGCAATTGTATCATCATCACTTGCAATGTATATTCTTTGAGGTGTATCGACTTCCTCCGGTATGACAATTGTTAAAGGACCGACTTCTTCTTCTAATGATGAGTTGAAGGACCAACTTCCTCTTCAAAGTCTAACACCCTTGGTGTAACCAATTCTTGTCTCAGAAGTTCCAATAAAAGCGATTGCTTTGATCGCCAGATACCTTGATCATCGATTTTTGAACTTGAACATCAATAACTTGTTCCTCAGTATCTTCAGGCTGAATATTTGTTCCTTGAACTTCAGTCCTTTCATGTTCTTCACTATCTTGAGGTTCATTCTCCTTATGAACATCTTCTTTCAAATTCTTTTCTTCTAAATTCCTCCCCATTTGGAATGAAGATTGTTTTTGAACTTTTTGGCGCTTAGTCTTCTTAAACTGCCTTTGCTCCTTCTTTTTAGATTTGACCCAAAGACGATGATGTTGAACCAATGGCCAAACAAAATTCTTGAGTCTTCGAAACTTGAGCTTCAACTTCATAATCTGTTTAGCTTGAGTCTCAGTAGTTTTCTTTAATTTGACCAACTCCCGTGTGAGAACATAATTATCCAATATCAAACCTTCACGAGGTATAGTATGTGGATCATCTCCTTGAATTGGTGAATGTTCCTCTGGTTGTGAATCAGGAACAGATTGTTGAGGAGATGGAGAAGGTGAAATTGCAACATCGCCTTGAACTTCAAGATTTTGCGGCAAGACCTTGTGTTGCAATACTGAGAAGCAATACCTTCCAAGTTGAGATGTAGTAGTACCTTGATGACCTTCTCTATCTTCATCTTCTTCATCATCACTTCGGACGACTTGAACAACTTCCATCATAGAAGTAGTTAAGGGAGTATCCTTCCGGTGAATAAATCACTCTTCCTAGCCATGAAAGTGAAAATCTTGGCTTGTTGTACCACAATGTAAAAGACTTGTAGGTTTAGGTACATCGAAAGTTGTTTATTTAGGAATACTTGAACAAATCTTGGATACATCAACCATTTTGAACCATGAGTGATATGTGAAAGCATTCCATCTAAAATTAGCCTTGAAAAATTGAAAACACGATCAATAGCCAATCCTACTATAGCAGATGCTATATTTGATCCAAATTGCTCCCATGATGTACTTTTAGCACTAATACAATGAAGCAACACATGCACTAAAACTTCCGGTGAGGACAAAATAAGGGTTTCACGAATGTTTGTTCGATTAAGGATCCTTCATAACCAATGTGCCCAAAAGTATCCCAAATTAGTTGCTTATCAAAATGAACGACCCATCAAGATCTTCAAACACTAAGTCTTCTCGAATAGAGGCTTCAAGAATCTTGACATTTTCCCAAAGAACCATAGCATGAATATATTCTTCATCATTCTCCATATGAACCCTAGCGGTTTCCCAAAATTGTTGAATCCGGGGCTCAATAACATCGGGTTCTACTAAAAGCGCATAACTAATAGGCGATCCAAGAAGAAAATCGATAATATCATGAAAAATTACATTCGCTTGGTCTTGTCTAAATTCGCCACGATGTTGTGTTTGGAAACGAGATACGACCGCCATTGATGATTATATGATCACGGAAGAAATAGAACAAATAATATAGGTGAAAGTGAGAGAAATATGGAAAAGATTAGGAGTTATCAATATGAGAGGAAATTGAGAGTAGTTATTTATAGGTGAGATTTGAAAATCACGACCGTAATAACTAAGTTACCGTTAGAGTAGTTTTCCCTCAATATGACCGTTGGAACAAGATTTTGATAAGACAAACAAGACTTTCCACGTGTGCAAGACTTTCCTTTGCGGTATTTTCCAAGCAAGACTTTCATAATAATCGAGACTTTTCCATTCTCTTTTACAATACCAAACACTTATAAAATGAAACATCCTCCCTCAAGCAATGCATAGGACTATACTTACACTAAATAGTCCTCCCCTTAAATGTAGCTCAGTAATTGATCATGCCAATACTCACCACCAAGTGATTGAATCTTGAAACATCAAAGCCTTTGGTGAGTAGATCAGCTACATTATCATCTGTATGCACCTTGACAACATTAATGAGCCTATTCTCATAACAATCTCTGATAAAGTGATGCCTAATTTGAATATGCTTTGTCTTGGAATGATAAACATGATTCTTCACAATGCAAATTGTACTCTCATTATCAATATTGATAGGAGTATTCTTGAAATTGAAACCATAATCCAAGAGTTGATTTTGCATCCACAACACTTGACCACAACAGCTTGCAGCAGCCACATATTCTGCTTCAGTTGATGATGTTGCTGCAATTGTCTGTTTCTAGCATTGCCATGACACTAATATTCTTCCAAGATATTGACATCCACCTGTGGTTGATCTTCTGTCATAGTTATCACCTGCATAATCACTATCTGAAAAAGCTTCCAAGTGATAACTAAGCAGTACTTCTTCTTGTTCAAACTTGTAACAGATACATGACCAAATAGATCCATATGTAACAGCTCCAATGGTTCTCTAACAGTCCTTTCCTCAAGCTTCTTGCAGGAAGCTTTATGTTGTTTACCCTTCTTACATGCCAAACAGGAGTGATCATTCTTGTAAGTCTTTGAAGGTAAACCTCTAACTAAATTTCCTTTGACCAGTTTGTTGATATTCTTGAAATTCACATGGCCCAATCTTCTATGCCTTTGATGTGCTTCTTCAGATGTTGCTTTGCCACCAAACATGTGGCCTCCCATAAGAATGAAGACTTTTCATATCTAGACTATACACATCATTGGTTCTTGGTACTAAGAACTACCAAGCTATCATCAATGACTTGAACTCGGGAGAAAGGATGAGACATTACGTGTCGTGAATAACACATGATGCTTTTATCACGATTTGAGAAGCCGACAATAAGTTGAACTTGAGCTCCTTCACATATCTAACATTCTCAAAATCTATACGCCCGCTTTGATGGTTCCTTTTCCAAGAATTCTTCCTCCATTGGGATCATTCCCAAATGCAACTCGTCCTCCACTAATAGATCAAAAATCGTGTAATCTCCTTGTCTCTGTCATGCTTCGGAGCAACCACTATCCACAATAAGATGATCCGTAAGCTCCTCTTCCGGGTTGCCACGCACAAAGATTTAGAGAGTTAGTTTCTTTTAGGAACCCAAGCCATTCTTGACTTGTGTTCCCTTGTGGAGTCACAAACTCAAATTCTTTGAGTATGTAATTCCACTATTTTTAAAACATGATCCGAATTATCTTTTGATTTTTAGCATGTGGATTTTCAAAACTTTCGGATTTTCAACGAACTCTCGTTTGCAAATTCATTCTATTTTCTTGTATTATAAAACATCGATTCACTTTTTGTTGAAAGTCTTGTTTGTCCTCTGCATATTTTTCTCTCTTAACCCATTCGGTTTTAACACTTGGTTCTGTGATCTAGATTCCCTATGTGAATTATAATACCTTCTAGGTTGATAATGAGATCTCCTAGGATTCTGTTCCAAGTAGTGTTAGCGATACCTTGTTTGAATTGAGCGATCTTGTGGGAAGGTACTACTTGTGAAGGTCTTGGTGATTTAGAAAAGGTCTTCTCTGGTGAGGGTACCTATGGTGCAGTGAGAAATTGATGTGATTAACCCTATTTGAATTATTCCAGTCGGTTTGTTCTCTCTAGGTTTCGGTTGGCGGACTGTTCTTTGGAAAATTTCTAAGGTATTACGAATGATGTTCACAATCCTTGATTAAATGATTAGGACTAAAACACACAAAACACGCTTTTGACCCATACTCCCAAAGTGACTTCTTCTATGTCTATGACCAAAACTATTTTGCCTTCTATGTGAATGATTGAACTGTTTTGACCAAACGTATCCCAAAAGGTTTAGCATCTTGTTTTGAAAAGGTTTTCTGAAGGTCTTGCTTGTGGAGCAAGACTTTGAGTTGAAGGTCTTGCTTGACTTTGAACATTGTTTTCAACAGCTTCTTTTGGGATTTCGCACCTAAATTGACCAATAAGTTTTTTCTAAACTCTAGACCGTCTACACCAAAGCGTGAAACATCGGGTCTTATGGGTTGATGACTACCTATAGGATGTGGGACGACATGATAACCCTTGTCTTTCTTATATTCCGGAGGTGGTTCACAAATTGAATCCTCATTACTAGATGTGTCTACATAATTAATGAGTTCATCATCACTAGTGGTTATATCCTCTAGGTCATCACCGATTGATTCTCTTCTATGTTATCAAAGTCCATACCAAAACCTAAGCCGGTTCTAATATATGCTCTTCTCTGCTTTTTGAACATAAGTAACATGTGATGCACTGATTCTTTCCAGGCATCAAACTTTGCTAACAAATCATCTCTTTCCTTAGTTAATTTCTCTATTTCACAATTTTACAATTTAGTTTCCATTCACTTAGTTTTAACTAGTAATCTTGTTGTTCATACTTTTCATTGAAGCCATTTCATTATTTTCATGTGTTAATATTTTGGCTTCCATTGACTCTAAGGTTATTTGATAACCACTACCTCGCACCTAGCCCTAACACAATTATCTCTTTCAATCACATAACTACCAAGTAATTTTGATAAAAATCATGACAATTCGAGCATACCTCGTAGATAGGGGTTGAACTTGATGAAGTAGCCACCATTGCAAGCGAGCAGGATCATCTTCACACTCCAAGCTCCAATCAAATCCTCCATAACCATCTCCAGTTCCAAAGCGGCATGATCGGCTTCCTCATCAAAGACAAGTGCTCCGGTCAATTCTTCTCTTGAATCTTCAACTGCTTCTTCCATCGCTACCATATAGTAGGTCATTGGTTCATCATCAAACTCTTCACTCCACCAACCTCGATAAATTCTCTTGGCGACCAAAGCCTTTGTTTGATAATAGGATTTCTTTTAGCTCGGCTTTGGTTTCTCGATCATCTTGTTTGCTTGATACTTAGCAAACCCGCACTCCTGCAAAGTGTCTAGTCTTTTGACAATTGAAGCATTCAATTTTGGATTTGTCAAAAGTGATTCCCTATTTTGGTTTGAAGTCAATGCTCTTTCCTTTTTTTCATGTACTTCTTGATCCTTGCGTTGATCAAAGCAACTTGCCACCGATATCAATTTCTTCTAAAGCATCCTCTTCAATCCGGAGAGATCTTCTTCATAAATTACGGTAAAGAAGCTTGTCGAGCAAAGAAAGAGCACACAACTTCATCCGAGTGCATGGTAGTAGTTGGTGGGGCTTGTTGAGCATAAGTGGGGAGTGTAAGCAGATGCTGAGTTCTGATTACTGAGTAGGAGAAGTAGTACTTTTGGTGGAAGTATCGCCTCTTTCAAATGATAGAAAAGCAATCTTGTGAGATTTGGAATTGGTTTGACCATTCATCTCATGCTCAAACACCTTTAGATGATTGTAGAGATCATCAAAGTCCATAACATCCAAACCCGGTTGTCCTCCCGATCATTGTAGCTATCACATGCCATGATGATGGCGAGACTCATAAGAACTTGAGATTAGCATCTTCAACTGAAACTTGTGCTTTGTATAATTCCAACATGTTAAGGAGATTTTGAAATCTATCATATGCGACATCAAGACTCTCTTTCACCAACAAGGAAAGTTTCAAACTGTTGTTTCAACAGATTATGTGCATCTTCTTAGAAGCTTCATTCCTCCAAATCTTGTCTTGAGTGCGGCCCGGTCGCTTAGCATCTTTAGCATCATGGAACTTGAGAAGATGACCATCTCGAATGGCGAGACAAGAGAATGTTGAGTGCCTTCTCTTGATTCCTTAATGTTGTTCTTTGGTAAGGCGCCTTAGGTGCTTTAGGTTGTCCAGAACATCAATAGTTTCGAACTTCTTCATTACCATCGACAATTACATTCCATACAAGATGGTCTCAGAATGGCAATGTCTTGCCTCATCTTCATACACCATAGGTCATATTCGCCTTCTTGATGACAGAATCCTCATTGAGGTGATGGAAGGTGGTGGAACAAAATCGATCGACATCTTTAGGTTTTATGGTTTCTTCAGTCGAGTTTCCACACAAGCTCGATACCACTTGTTGGATCGATGTACTCTAACCAAACTAACTTAAATATCTTGTTAAGGTTTAACAACCTCGGATAAATCCTAAGTTATTAACAATAAAACACCGAGCAAACTATATTAAGTATGCGAATTTACTTAACAAAGCTAAGAAGAATAACTTTAACTTTAAACGATTTTATTAATAACTCTAACTCGCTTATTATGCACTCTTTAACAACTCTAATAATATCGAACTTCTAAAACTCTAATAAAATCACGTCGTCTAATATCAATCTAGGGTCCTTTTATAGGCTCAAGGATAACCTAAGCGATTTACAATTCTAATCCTTGTCGTCAAGTAAACAATACATAGAAAGTTCTAGATAAACATAACTTTCTATCTTTAATCTAATACAACCGACTTATAATCTTTGCAATACTTTGATGATAAGCGGATTTGACTTTGCACTTCTTGCGATTACTTTGACTTCTTGCGATATTTTATCTTTCTGCAGACTTTGTTAATCTTCATGATTTTAATCTTCATCAGATCCCAACACGGTCGATTCGACATTTACGCCTCGATTGATTCGGATGGGCGGTTCATATTCAGATTCAGAACCTCTTAAAAAACAAACACCACCTAAGTTTTAAATTACATCTATTGTCATAAAAAGTGTTTAAAACCTTTAAGTTTTATTAATCAAACACTGTAAAATAAGTATTATCTACAGTATTAAATTGTGATTTTAAGTTTGTGATTGATACAGTCTATTGCACGTCACCTAATATCATCTATACTACTTATATAATAGAGGAATAAATCTCTCTTCTCATGGTCTTAAAATTAAGACTTACAAAATACAAAGCCTAGTGTACAATACATAATACACTATTAATGATCTTTTTCATCAATCTTAATTTTAAGACGTACAAGTCTTAAAGCTTAATGTACAAAATACAAAGCACTATTAATGTGGTCAAGATATTTAATGTAGTTAATTAATTAATTGGTCAATAAACACAATTAATGCAGTTATTAAAACACCCCTTACACAAGAAATACAAATTATCAAAGCATATTGTACAACTAACTTAAACATAATTCCTGCATTAAAATGTCACTAATACAAATAATAAAGAACATTATACAAATATTCAAGTCCGAACGGGAACCGGTCCAAATGGGCCCGAGCCCGAACGGGTATGGGCCAAACGGGGTGAGCCCGAGTGGGCACGGGTCAAACGGGCTCGAGCCCGAACGGGCACGAGCTAAACGAAATTCTTGAAATCAGTAAATTTATTATCAAAATAACATAATAAACTAAAATCATGATTCAAAATTTTTATTTCAGATTATCCATGCATGATGAGCGAACCCTGCATTAAATGTCACTAATACTGAATAATAAAGACATAATACATATATTAAAGCCGGGCTTAAGCCCGAACTGATCAAACTAAACGGCCGTGGGCCAAATAGGCAGACGGTTATCTGATTTCGTCTTGAAACGCAATGAGCTAAACGAAATTTTGATATCCAGAAATTTATCATCGAAAAAATATAATAAAATAAAATCATGATTCAATCAAAATTTTTATTTAAAGTCATGGCACCAAATAGTAAAAATAACTGGGTGATACATATTCCGTCTAGCTTTTTAGGTGATATCGTGATATCAGTTCTTTTGTTACTCTCATTTGTTTTTTCAAAGTGAAAAAAATAGGCTCTCGGTTCTAACAAAATTGTTTAAGAAAATCGATGTGAGCACAAGATCCGAAAACAACTCAATGGTCAATACAAAATTGTTTTTTTAGTTTAAGAAAGACTTTATTCCTCCTTAACCATTTCCAGTTAAATTATCTCTGAATTTAAAGTGATACGGAGTATTATATTTACATTTGCCAATTTCTCGACAAATAGTTCAGGTCCACATACGCATTATAGGACATAAATTTAAGTTAAAAAAAGTGATCCACAACACTAACCTATTATAGTTGATGTCTCATGCGATGCATTTCTGAAGTGTCGAATCTTATTTAAGACACCCAGCTGTTGCATTATTTTAGGGAGATATGATATCAGAGCCAAACACACTTTGTATCTTTTAATTTAGGGAGATGATTTGCACTATAATTGCCTTTTTCTTAACAAGCCATGATCTTTCGATGTATTCTCTTAGAGCACTTATATACGACTACATCATGCATAATGGAAATATAAATAGAGAATGGAATTTCATATAAAGGAAATGACTTGAAAAAGACAAGAAATTTCACTGTGGTAAAAAGAGATGTTAACTTTTTAGGATAATGATATAAAGATACAATAAACTCGATACATTATTGTTTAGTGTGCATTTAATTGAAACAACGATCAACTGTCGATAAGGCTGCCCCAAGAGAGATTCAATCCTCTCATTTTCTCCTCGCGCCGCTTTCTCTCTCCAATGACCTTCGTAGGCGATTAGGTCTTGCAAGTAAGGCGTAAGTTCAATTTAAAAAAAATAAAAATAAAAAAAAAAAAAAAAAAAAACATTTTTAACACAAAATAAAATTTTATTAATAATTAAAACGTTACATAATAATTCAAATAAAATTAAAACATTACGACAATACAACGACTAAACTAGTTTTGATTCGGCGATCTAAATGTCTTCCACCAATCGAACTTTGAGGATAAGATGAATTACTCACAGATATCTCCTGGTAATTTCTAACGATTCCATGCGTTTTATGGGATCATAAGAATGGTCTTTGCTCTATTTGGAAAGAATACGGGAGATATCGTCATTGTTCGTCTCCGAATTATCATATTATATAATATGATACATGTGTACATTATATCGATAGACGCCTTTTGTCAAACCCTCTACCGGATATTTAATCATTAGTCACTTCTTCTTTAAGACACCAAAAGCACGTTCCACATCTTTTCTTGATGCTTCTACAATATTCGTTTGTGATCATTCGTCCCTGGATTTTTAATGGACTTCATAATAACCGACCATTCCGGATATATCCCATCAACAAGATAATATCCGCATTTATAAGGCACGCCGTTAGCAAAGAATTCCATATCCGGTGCTCTCCCCGTTTTGAGATCATTGAAAAGAGGCGATGCACGTAAAACATTTACGTCGTTATTCATCCTGGCGACACCAAAGAACGCATGCCAAATCCATAAATCTTGGGACGCGATCGCTTCCAATAAAATGAAAGGACTTTGCCCGTGATCACCCCTACAAAATTGAGCTTTTAAAGCATGTGGGCAATTCTCCCACGCCAATCTGCGGCAATCGATGCTTCCTATCATCCTGCGAAACCCATGACTTTGGTAGTGATGAGCATAGAGTTTGTCAATGTCACTAACCGTCTTTTCATAAATACTCGCACCATATAACTCCATTATCTCCTCACAAAATTTTTCGAGACACTCACGAATTGTTGACGCACCCATTTGCACGTATTCGTCTAGAGCATCGAGATTGACCCGTATGCCAATTGACGGATTGACGAAGTACACTTTATCAATGGAGAAATACCAAGTACGCCTGTACAATTAAGAGTTTGTTGGAAATAAGGTGAATGATCGGTTATATCTCGGACAATTCGTGTGAATAGTCGTCGGCTCATACGAAAACGATCATGGAATGATGTATCGCCGTATCTTGGGGTCTCGCTGAAGTAAGCTTCAACTAAACGGTTATGAGCACCCACACGATCCCTACTAACTTGGGTTCGTGAGAGTTTTTGTGAGGCTTGAATAGCCTCCCAGCACTCTTCCGCAAACATCATAAATTCGGTACTAACTTCGTTTTCATCATCCGATGACGAATCGGCAATGAATAGCTCGTAAGAATTAAAACTCATAGTGTGAAGAATATAGAGAATGTGTGAAATGAGATTTGTGAGTTTAGTGTGTAAATATGTTGTGTATTTATAGGGTAGTTTTAGTTGTATATATATATATATATTTTTTTTAAGCTCAAACGGTTTTTTTTTTTTTGGATTGCAACGTAAACATTGAAACGGTAACATGCTTTTGTCTCGATCGTGCATGCGATTCATTTGGTCAATATCACCGGCGATCGACTTGAGCCACAATAAGCTCGATCAAATGAAATCAATCGCCACATGGGAGGGATCGAGTGTGAATCGTCATTACTGGGGCCAGCCTAAGTTAATTACGCACATTAAGATATGAGTCTATTCTCACCATCACCTATGAAGCTGTCACATTACACATGTCATTGATATTCGTCACTTGTTTGATTATTATGTTTCTGATCACTCATAATTTCTTGTCTTTGTGTTGACGGAATTCATTAATTAGTTTGACGTAAAATAATGAAATCAAGTCCCATCATAGCATGTATGATGATAATACTGACACGTTAAATGGATATATTACTCTAACATTTTTGTTAAAAGACCCCATGTGTAACAATGTCACGGATATTAAAATAATGGAAACTCATAGCTTACTCCATCATTATAATTGATGAGGTGACTTATTTGAGCTACCAATTTTATTTTTAACCAAAATACAACATTCATTTTTTATTTTATTTTTTTTAATTATTAAAACTCACTTTCACATTTCTTTTTAAAAATAAAATATCTCAAAAATCGTTAATAGATATTCGAAAAATATTACATGATTACAAAAAACATTTTATTATCTTTCAATAGATATACACTTTAATATATTTTTGACAAATCTTTTCTGGTTTTTTATTAGGTTTTTTACGGTACAAGAATATACATGATATATATCACATCTCATATAACATTAAGATATATGTTCGAATACTCAACATACTAAATTGATATAAGTATTTTGGTAGAATTCCAAATAATTCACCATTTACTGCATTTAAAAATATAAATTCTTAGCTTTTCAACAATATATCACACAATTTTTTAACTTTCAGATCATTGCATTTTTATGAAAGGATTATGTGCAAAGAAATAACGGCTTTCACAAATGGCCTTCAAAGAAATACTGAAGGATCACACTGTTGCACACTAAACAGAATATGCAAGTGGAAATGGGAAACGAGTTACGAAATGAATTAAGAATAGTGAGGAAATGAAAATCATGTAATATTTTCAATGAGGGGTAAAATGAAAATTGTCTTGAGTTAATAGTATTCATCTAAGATATATACAAGTAATAAAGGTAAACCACAAACCCTAAGGGTTTGGTAGGTTTGGCTGATCATCTATGAGGACAAGTTTGACATATTTTCAAACTTGTATAACATGTAGGACAAGGTTTAAGGTTTCCTAGTTATTCTATAACTCTCCTTTGTATCATATTAATACAAAGGGCTTTCTAATGAACCTCAAAACAAACCCTTTAACCCTAAAACTCCCCTTCTCTTCTCCCTCATCCACGATCGGTTGAACCAAATGGTTAAACCCTTTAGTCGATCGTTAGTCGGCCCTAAGTCGACCACCCTAGTCGACTTCTAGTCAACTAAGGGTTTTTACCAGATTCTGTACTCGCCAACTTGCATAGGTTCGTAGTCCTAGTTCTACCTACGCAGTATCTGTAGATATATGGCGCAATCCAAGTGGTGGCCTTCTCAAGAAGTGTTCGAGAAGCATTAAGATCAAGAAGAAGGCGTTTCGTGCAGCTAAAGAAATATCGAGAAGTTTACGCATAGCATGATTAACAAGTAAGTTTTTCTAAACACCCTTCATACGTGTTAGATAGGTTATATCCCTATTAGAAAATTTGACTAATTAGGGTTTCGGCAACATGGGCATTATGTGTTTATTTTTCATTGTGCATGTTTTATAGGTTATGTGAGTGACCACCAAACCCTACATTTTATTCATAAAAAACCAGAGAAAATATATGATTTTTTTTATTTAATTTATTATTATTATTATTTTATATGCAAACTAAGCTTGATATATATATATATATATATATATATATATATATATATATATATATATATATATATATATATATATATATATATATATATATATATATATATATATAATACAAATAAATCAAAAACGTTTATTCATATTTACCGATCGTATTTACCGATATGACAAATATAAATTATCATAAGTAAAATTATAAGGATACATGTTATTTTTTTAAAGCATCTACATATATAATCATTTAACATAAATTATTGTAATAATTTATTTGTTGTAATAGTTTATTAGGATGGGTAAAATTCATAACCAATGACCCATACCCATGGAGCATATCCATGGAGCTAACCCATGACCCATTGACTAGATGCATTGCATCTTCTAGATACATATCTAATGATCCAAATTCTATACCCATGACCCATGGTCCATGACCCATAACCCAAATAGGAGGAGCGTCCCACGGATCCCCAGTTTACACTTGACGGATCCTCATGTAAGGGATCGTTTATTCGATCACAATGGGTTCGAAAATTATAAAGAAGGGCAATCTATGCAACGACCTCCACTACTTGAAACTAATGGTTTATTTATTGGAAAAATAGATTCGAAACTTATGTGAAGCCAAAAGATATTGATCTTCGGTACATTATTGTTGAAGGTGACTTTGAAGCCACTACAAAAGATGATAAAACCAGCAATCAAAAAACACACCTCATGATCAACTCTCCGATGATCAAAGAAAAAGTTTTCCAAAAATAGTGAAGCTAAAATGGTTTTATACAATGCTTTACCCAAAACGGAATTCGAAATAATTTCTATGCTTAAAACCTCTAAAGAAATTTGGAATTCTTTAGTTGTAACTAATCAAGGAAATCAACAAGTTAAAAATAATAAAATAGATTTATTTGTTCAACAATATGAACAATTTTCAATATCGGATGAGGATAGTATAGATAATTCTTTTGCTAACTTTAATACTATAATCACATCATTACAAGCACTTGATGAGTCTTTCTTTAGTCGTAATCATGTCATGAAATATCTAAGGGCACTTCCATCCAAATGGAGATCAAAGGTAACGGCTATCAAAGAATCAAAAGACTTATCAATCCTCACCCTCGACGAACTCATAGGCAATCTAAAGGTCTATGAGCTTGTCCTCGCTAAAGATTCTGAAGCCTCAAAAGAAAAGAAAGAGAAGCAGAAATCTCTTGCCTTGAAAGCCAAGATGGTCTCAAGCGATGAAGAAAACTTTTCTTCGGATAGTGATGACGAATAATATGCCATGGCGGTAAGGGATTTCAAGAAGTTCTTTAGAAGAAAGGAAAGATATGTCTAGCAACCATATGACGACAAGAAGGGGTTCCGGAAAGGCAAAGACGACAAGAGAGCAAGGGATGAACGCGCATGTTTTAAATGTGGGGACCCAAAGCACTTCATTAGTGAGTGTCCCAAAAGTGACGAACAAAAGGCGTTCATGAGTGGTTCGTGGGGAATGAGTGAGGAGGAGAACGAAGAATTTTGTCTCATGGCAAATGACTCAAATAAGGTATGTCCTGAATCTCTCTATTATAGTAGCTCATCATTAGATGATGAATCATTGCATCATGAATATGATAAACTTTGCAAAATTAGTATAAAAGTAATTAACAAAAATAAGATTTTGAAAAACAAAAATGAACGTTTAGAAAAGGAAGTCATTGAGTTAAAAGGCAAATTAAAACGTTTAGAAAAAGGGAAGATAGCAAGTGGGGAATGTGAGCTTTGTGTTCAACTTCAAACACAAGTTGATAATCTTGATTCCAAGATTGCTAGAATGAATACTAATACTCTAGATATAATACTAGATAGTGTTAAAACAGGAAACAATCAAAAGGGTTTAGGTTTTCAGGAATTTAATGCATCAACTAACGAGAATAAAGAAACATAATTCGTCAAAGCAACTGAAAAACAAACTACTGTAGTCACGGATCCCACGGATCCCTTGAAAAGGGAACCGCCTAGTGTAAAACCAGGATCCGTGGGTGCAGCCTCACAAACAAAAGAGAAATAATGTAGCTACTTCATCTAGAACCGACTTTGTTATCGTTAACAAAAAGAAATCAACCTACGTTACTATTAGACAACCACCTCCAATAAAACAAAATCAAAGTTTTATGAGAAACAAAGGTCCATCGTTTTCAAAACCAAACACATTTATAAGGAGACCTAATAATGTTTATCCGAGAAGTAACCACCATCAAATGGGATGGAATCCTAATGTACAAAACGGCTTTTCATTTCAAAAGTTTACACCATGGAATGCATTCTCACCTTTTCCATATATGCCTAACATGAATGAAATGTATAACACTAATGGACCCATGAACAAATGGGGACCAAACTTTTGAGTTAATTGTTTTCTTAGGTGTGCTTAAAGGTCGACCTAGATCCGAAGGAATGGATCAAGGATAGCGGGTGCACGAGGCACATGACCGGTAATAAAGACTTGTTTTCCACATACGAATCCTTCATTGGAGGGAATGTGGTATTTGGTAATAGCAAGAGCAAAATCACCGGTAAAGGTACAATTTCTCACACACCTTTAACCATTAACGATGTGTGTCACGTAGAAAACCTAAACTTCAACCGTCTAAGTATAGGACAAATAGGTGATAAAAAGTGTAACGTACTTTTTAGTGAAACCGGTAGTAAAATATTGAAAAACGGTATCACTATAGGAAGAGGCATTAGAAAACATGGAGTCCATGTCATTAAAATCGGTAATGAACCTAAAGAGAAACTTTGTCTTACTTCTATGGATGATACTTCGACCTTATGGCATCGAAGATTGGGTCACACCAATATGCGACTTCTTGAATCGCTATCATCCAAAGAACTAGTAAGAGATCTACCAAAATTAAAATATGAACATCATTTTTGTGATTCCTGTAACGTAGGAAAGCAAGTCCATGCTAGTCACAAAGCTAAAAATATGGTCTCTACTACTAAGTGTCTAGAACTACTTCACGTGGATTTATTTGGTCCATCCGCTATTCAAAGTTATGGAGGTAACTACCATGCTTTGGTCATAGTGGATGATTAATCTAGGTACACATGGACTAAATTTTTAAAGAATAAAATTGAAACATCTGATTACTTTGAAATATTAAGTAAGAAAATCCAAAGACAATTAGGAAGTCCTATAGTGTCTGTTAGAACGGATCATGGTAGGGAATTTGATAATGAAGTTCAATTTAGAGCATTTTGTGACGCTAATGGTATTACTCACAATTTCTCGGCTCCTCGCACTCCAGAATCAAATGGGGTAGTTGAAAGGAAAAATAGAACCCTACAAGAAATGAGTCGCACCATGATTAATGAGCAATCTATTCCTCATAAATTTTGGTGCAATGCCGTTGATACATCAACCTACATATTTAACCGAGTCCTAATTAGACCATTCTTAGGTAAAACTCCATACGAGTTACTTCGAGGCAAAAAGCCTACGTTAGAACATCTTAGAGTCTTTGGTAGCAAATGTTTCTTACTTAACACTAAAGATTACCTAACTAAATTTGATCCTAAATCAACCGAAGTCATCTTCTTAGGTTACTCTCCTAATAGTAAAGCTTATGTTATATTAAATAAAGAAACAATGAAGGTTGAAGAGTCATTAAACGTAAAATTTGATGAAAGTCCACCTAAACCTACCCAACCTCTTGTCGATGACGAGATAATCGAAAGTGAAGCCATAGAAATCAAGGAAAACATAAACAATGAAATCATCAATATTAAAGAGTCTAAAGATCACCCCTAGATAAGGTCAAAGAAAAGTTAAATGAAAGAACCTTAAGATCTCAAGTCCAAAACCAAAGTAGTTTATTTTGTTTTATCTCAACCATAGAGCCTAAAAATACACAAGAAGCCATAAGAGATGAAAGTTTGGTAATGGCTATGCAAGAAGAGTTAAATCATTTTGCATATAGGCACACACTAGGCACAAATATTTCCAAAAGGAAAAATTTGAGCTGCCTGAGTCACCAGTACCACGGATCCCAACATTAACGCTGGACGGTTTCGTCAAGGAACGGATCCGTGGGAACTGTGGGACATAAGCTAGATTTCTCTTCTATTTTTCTCACTTTCGCTATAAACCTTCATATTTTCATCATTTTACCTCTTTCACTAATGAGTATTTTACTTAATGCTTATGTTCTCATGATCACATGCCTTAAATTCATATCTAATCATTAGATTTTAGTCCACATTTTGGGTCTAGCATTCATCACAATGCACTATTTTCTCTATAAATAAGGTTCCCAAAATGCTTGCATATCCATCACTCTCAACATCACAAACAATCATCATCATGTCATCCAAAAGATCTTCCAACATTGATGAATCACCTAGTGCAAACAATCCTCTTCAAGAAATCCAAAACTTTATCCTACCACCTTCCGTAGTGCCACCACCCAAATCTAGAAAACCGCACGGATTAGCATCTGGCCTTGTTGTTTAGCCAAACCATTATCACAAAGTTCATCACCACCTACTTATTCACCACCAAATGATTCCATTATAGCACCCCCATCATCTCCAACAAGCACATCACCACCATCACCTATCAAGTCTCCACCTAAGATCACCCTATCGGAACTTCTTAAGACTCCAAAAATAACCCAACTACCCCGTGTCTAGTCCACCACCCACATCATTTCAACAAACTTCCAACCCGAAAGAACTAGTCTTTTTAACACCACCAACATCTCCAAACACACTTTACAAAGATCTTGCACCTTCACCACCTTTAGCTCCCATTATCTTACAACAAAATCTAGGTTCATATATTCCACCACTTAGCAACATAATAGAATTTGATCCATATTTTCCAAATTTTCCACCACATATTCCGCCTTTCACAAATCAAACTTACCTGAAAACCATCCACACACAATACCCACATCATTTACATTGTGAACATTGCCAATCTACTAGGGAACTTGCAATGGAAATAAGGGACGAGATGCGATTCATACTTAACCACATCCTTGATCTCATCAACATTATCACTCACCAAAACTTCCATAATTAACCTTATGCAAGCATGGAATGAATGATATTACTATTTTCTCTATTTTTTTTAGTCATTTTAAAGAATAAACCTTGTTCGTAGTTTTTACATGTTTGTATGTGGCCTATATACCACTACACTTTGTCCTTTAATTACAAGGCTTTTTTACATATCTTGACTCTCCATCTTGTTTCTCATCAATTACAAGATTATATTGCCTGTTACTGCTAACTTTTTCTTTGTAGGTATTTTATTTTCTCACTTGACGCCCTATTCTAGGGGGAGCTACCGTCAAGGGAGAGTTAGTGATTCGTGGATTATACTATTTTTTCCACACTTTATTTATTCGTTAGGTTCGCTTTTTGTTTCGATAAAAAGAGGGAGAAGAAGTAAAACTTATGCTTTCAAAACATACATCTAATCTTAAGTTTTTCTCATCATAACATTATGTTTTGTTATCAACAAAAAGGGAGAGATTGTTAATACAAATAAATCTTAAAAATGTTTATTCATATTTAGCAATCTCTTTGTGTTTTGTTGATAAAAAATATAAAGTTATCATAAGTAAAATTATAAGGATACATGTTATTTTTGTAAAGCATCTACATATATAATCATTTAACATAAATTGTTGTAATAATTCATTTGTTATAATAGTTTATTAGGATGGGTAAAAATCATAACCCATGACCCATACCCATGGAGCATATCCATAACCCATTGACTAGATGCATTACATCTTCTAGATACATTGTATCTATTTGGATACCCATGACGCATGATCCATGACCCATAACCCAAATAGGAGGAGTGTCCTACGGATCCCCCAGTTTACACTGGACGGATCCCTCATGTAAGGGATCCGTGGGATCCGGGGAACAATACTGATTTTTTGCCTATAAATAGTGAGCCATTTCTTCATTGTAACTCACCCCTCTTCTTACAAATTCTTTCATATATTACTTCTCTCTTCTAATCTTAGATCTCTTGATCTATATAGTAGTTCTTATTTCTTTTGTTGTGATTCTCATATAGGTCCTTCTCAAAGGCGAGATCACGAGATACTACAAGTCATCCAAGCAAGGGGTCCTTGATTAATTTGTTCCTCCACAAAATTTCTGTAGCAAGATCTTGTATTTCATATTTCACATAGTTGTTGTGTTATAGTTGTGTTGGTTTGGTCCTCCGTGTTAAGGACTCGGCATTTAGCTTTGTACCGAAAAAGTGTAAGGGACGTTGTGAGGCTTCTCCGCCAATTTAAAGGAGCTTGTTGACATAGTGCTTGAACTCTCGAGTAGGTGACTCGGGGAGTGGAGTAGGGCAATGAAGGTGTCCTTGTAGCCGAACCACTATAAATCGGTTGTGTCATTTCTATCTTTTACTTTACTTTCTTTCGTTACTTACATTACTTATTGCTTTATACCTTCTATCCATCCATACGATTTCACATAATATCAAATCTAAAGTTTTTGAAACTAACTTAAAATCGGCAAAACTATTCAACCCCCTTCTAGTTTTCACACACACACACACACACACACACATATATATATATATATATATATATATATATATATATATATATATATATATATATATATATATATATATATATAGGGGAGAGTTAAATGAGATCAATCTTAAAGTTGTAAAAATAAGATCAAGTCTAAAAACCTTTAAAACATTTATAAATAACAATTTTAGCAATAATACACATAAAAATAATATTTTAATACAAATGAACATTTTATCAACTAATAACCAAATGATACATGAGTTTTGATTAGTGATACACGATACATTACACTAATAAATATTCCAAAACTTATACACATACAAAAACTTGATACACATTACACTTCTAATCAAAGTGTATCACCTAGGTTTCAGAGATTTTAAAGAAATCTATCGAAACTTTAACAATTTTAGTTGTAGTTAATGAAAAATTAAATTTTGTTGTAAGGAGATCTTGGTTTGTCAAATTTTAGTTGGATCTCATTTTAACAACTTTAAGCTTGATCTTATTTGATTCGATTCTATATATATATATATATATATATATATATATATATATATATATATATATATATATATATATATATATATATATATATATATATATATATATATATATATATATATATGCTTTAGTTCCATTGAGAAAGTTATATTGAGAAGAAAATTGAGAAGGCTTCGATTGAGATATTGGTTCATAATTTTTGATTTGATTCACAAGTATACATTAATTAATAGTGAATCGAATCTATAAATCACAAATTTGATTCACAAATCTTTGTAAAAATCAAGTTATGATAATGATTCAATATATACATACATATGATTCACAATTATACATATATCACAAAATCGTGAAATTTTCATCATTGATTCAATTATTTTTTACACCAATTTGGATTTAAATCACATTAAAATGAGTTTTATACTTGAAAAACTTGAATCGGAGTTAAAAATCTAGCATTTTTTAGCCTTCTCAATTTAAATCCTTCCATGGATCCATATTCTATATATATATATATATATATATATATATATATATATATATATATATATATATATATATATATATATATATATATATATATATATATATATATAGAATCTGGATCAAATAAGATCAAGCTTAAAGTTGTTAAAATGAGATCCAACTAAATATTTGATATATATATATATATATATATATATATATATATATATATCACACATTATATAACACTAATTTGTAGTCGAAGATAGAACAACTGTGTAAAATGAACATAAGCATTAGTTATCGGTGCAGAAAATGGTGAATCTTTTGGAGTTATATACAAATATTTATACCCATTTTACGAGAACATGATGATGTTTGAACTTACAGTATAGTGTTATATCACTTGTGATATATCAAACGATTTTGAATATCTAATATATTTTTCCTATCCTCTTCTATGAATAAACTATATTAATTTAATTATTCAAATATTATGTGTGATATGGTTGGATCGCTAATGATATGTATTTTTCAATGCAAAAAATGGTTAATCTTTTGAAGTTCTATACAAACACTTATGTTTATTTTTATGTTTATTTTTCGACAATATCTTGAGTGTTCAAACTAATAGATTAGTGTATGTGATATATCAAGTGAGTTTGACTTTCAAAACAAAATTCTTCTATTTTCTCAAACTTTTATAAATAAACTGTATTGATTTGGAGATTTAATTATGTATGATATGTGGTTAAAAAGCTAAAGATGTCAATTTATAATGCCAATATTTATGCTCATTTTACGACAACATGTTGAGTGCTTGAACTTACAAATTAGTGTTATATGACATGTGATACATCAAGTGAGTTTGACTTTTAAAAAACTATTATTCTATTTTCTCCAACTTCTATAAATAAATTGTATTGATTTAAAATTTCATAAGTTATGTGCGATATATGGTTGAATAGCTAATGATGTATATTTTTTAATGCGCAAAACGATGGATCATTTTACTAATGCCCATTTTACAATAGTATGTTGAGTGTTCGAAATTACATATTAGTGTTATATCACATGTGACATATCAAGCAAAATAATGTACCGAAAAAACAAAAAAACATTGTCAAAAGTATATGAAAGTTGCTCTTTATTGAAAGATAATTAAATGTTCGTCAAGTTGATGTAATTTGTGTAAGCTAACAATTTATGGTATTTGAGATATGTAGAAACGGTAGAGGGGGGGGGGGTTAATACATTTCTGTTTTAAACTTTAAACTTAAACCTTTTGTATCAAATATAGTATAAACCATTACATTTGCTAACCTCAATGCGAGGATGCATTTAACGTATTACGACATGTAAGTCCAACCCCTTAATATCACATAAGATTCCGTAAGATCTATGGTTTATTATAAATCAAGTTTCACCATTATTAGTCCGGTTTATTTTTCTTTTCTAACAGACATCCTTAAGACAGGTAACCACACAATCATGAACATCAACCATATAGATAATCAAAAATATAAAGCAAGAGTAAAAGTAAAGCGATAAGTAAAAAGGATACAGAAACCGACACGAGGATTTATAGTGGTTCGGTTACTAAGATCCTCTTCGCCCTACTCCACTCCCCGAGTACCCAACTAGAGAGTTACTTCACTAGATCAACAAACTCCATTCTCGGCAGAGAAAACCTTACACAACGTTGCTTACACTTTATCCGATACTAAGCTAAATACCGAGGTCTTCCACGAGGTAGAGCCAAACCTTCTTCGCCTATACTTTATCCGGTACAAGGCTAGATATCGGTTTTCATTACAAAGGAGGAACCACAACCCGATCAATACATCTTGAGGAACCAACGTCCTACTACACCGATCTATAGAACACAACTACGAAACCAGTTATGTTTTGTGGCGCAATATAACAAACCTTGTGTTTTATGGCCCAAACACATAAACCATCTAATCTAGTTAGAGATACAAGAAGATGATACAATAGAAGATCCAAGACAATGTGTCTAATGGATATAAATGCCTAATCTAAATAAACTTCCATTTATAGGAAGCCTTCAATGAAGATCACAAGTTCCCTAAACTTTTTGTGATAGATATTCATGTATGTATGGTTATGGTGGATAAGGATGCAAGATCTCTAAACTTGCTTTGGAGGATCACTTCAGTAGGTAAATATGCAAGATCTCTAGGCTTCTTTGGAGGATCACTTCGGGATTATGCTTACAACAAAATGAAAGTTAGAAGCATTATGATCATATGAGAAAGAACGTGTTTTACATGTTTTCCTACTGATCTAAATATGTTAGAAATGGTGGAGAGAAAGAGTGTGAAAGGTGTGAGAAAATGGTGAGAAGTTGTTTGCTATTTATAGGCAAAAAGAACAAAAAATGTTTCTGTCCCAAGGATCCCTTCTGAAAGGGATCCGGCCCTTGTAACCCAAGGGGTCCGTCGAGAATGGCCATCTGGCGAAATATGGGTTTTGGGTTATAGAATCTGGGTCTTGGGTTATCCGTTATGGTCCATGGATCATGTGATGTCATGCATTATGTTAAAGGCATCTTGGGTCATAGGTTATGGACGTTGGGTCATGGGTCATGGGTTTTACCCATTCTTGATGTCAAGCATGATGTCATGAAATGGGTCATGGGTTTTGGGTCAAGCTTCAAGGGTCATGGGCTTTGGACATGGGTTTTGGGTTTATGAATAGTCCAACATGTTTATGTTACAAGTTACACTTTAGCTAGTATGTATTTTTTATAAAATATAAGTAACCAAAATTAGTTATAAATGTTTTTAAAAAATGGTTTTGGTTTTGTGTAAACTATTTAACTAAACATGTTTAATGGTTTGTTAGAGGTTTGATCATAACACAACATAGAAAATATGTACGAACCTGTATCTTAGCTACAAGGACTTGAGTCGTCGAGAGGTGTTAAAAGTATGTTGAGACAAAATATGATTACGAGTAACTTGTACATTTTACGTTATGTATTACAAGATACATGGTTTATCATCAACAAAACAAACAAGATTGTATAAATTAAATATCGTAATATTTGCACTAACAAGATATTTAATTTTAAAAAAATAGGGGTTTAAATGGGTTTTAATAATGGGGGAATTGCATATATATCCCTACAAAAGATTAAAATTGCATATATATCCAGCTTAAAATTTTAATTGCATATGTATCATTCCAAAGGCTTAAAAATTGCATGTATATCCAATCTAAACTTAAAATTACATATATATCCTTCGTAAACCTTAAATATGTCATATATATCCGAATAAATTTTTAATTTAAATTTGCAACTCTCGAATACATAACAATTGTAATTATATAAAAAATATTTCTAAAATATATTTTTTCTTTATTTATAAACTTGTTGGCAGTAGTATGTACGCTTTCATTGCAAGCACATTTTATCTGTGATGTATATTATACAACAACCATGATATATTTGATATTTTATTTCTTGTATTCGTATTAGATATGAGATAAGGTGAATTTTTTCGTGAGGTTAAACATTTCTTTAATATATTGTTCTTGGTCGTTCATTTAAACCCCGGGACATCGTACCCTTACAACGAATGTATTTTATGCCATTTAACTGTGGAAAATTCGATAAAAGGAAAAGGGGAAATGTGTGAATACGTTACCGCTTAAAACTTTAGATCTTTAGTATCAAATTGCTTATGAAGCTTGTTATAATATGAAAGTACCAATTATTGTTTGTGACTAATGTAAAGCATGGTAAACCAAGTTGTCACACAATCATGAACATCAAACCACATCACAAACAATAGTATAGTGCAAGTATAAAAGTAAAGAGATAAAGAAAGGAAAGTGCAAACCGAACACGAGGATTTATAGTGGTTCGGTCACGGATCTCCTTTCCGCCTACTCCACTCCCGAGTACCCAACTCGAGAGTTACTTCACTAAATCAACAAGCTCCCTTCTCGGTGGAGAAAACCTTACAATCGGTACAAAGCTAAATACGTGGTTCTAGTTCGAGGTAGAACCAACCTAACGTCGCCTATACAATATTTCCGACACTAAGCTAGATGTCGAGTTCTTTTACAAGGGTACAACCACTCCCAATATGTTTTATGGCCCAACATAATAAACCTTGTGTTTTATGGCACAAACACATAAACCATCTAATCTAGTTTGGTGAAAGTGTTGTTATGATGCAATGATGTTTACACTAATGATCCATGACACAAATGTCTAATGGATATGAATAACTACTTCTAAATGAACTTCCATTGATAGGAAGCCTTCATGATGAAGATCACAAGTTCCCTAAACTTCTTGTGATAGATCTTCAACTTGTGGTGAGTGGGGATGGCTAGATCTCCAAGATTTCCTTGGTTGATCAAAGAGTATGCTTACAACAAAGATGAATGTTAGAAGCATTATGATCATGATCATTAGGGTGTTTAATGTATGTTACTACATTGTTAATGATTGATCTAAATGTATGCAAGAAGGTGGAGAAGATGTGCTTTCAAGTGGTGAAGAAATGGGAAAACAATGGGCTTCTATTTATAGCCAAAAGTGGTCAGGAGCGTCCACGGACCAAGGAGCCCTTTAAAGGGTTCCGCCTTTATAAAATTTGGTTCCGTGGGTGCCTCGACATAAAATCTAAAAATCTTTCTTCAAATCTTTCCAAGATATTACCAAATCTTACTAAGATCACATTTGATATATTGAGTATCAATCTAACCAAAATATTCAAGTGATCTTCCAAGGATTTCAAAGATGATGCATGACATGATGTAACATGTATTTCCATTTTAGATTAAAAGGTTTATCAAGGTAAACTTGTAAAATGTATTATGTAACTAGTTAATAAAATGTCTAGTTACCTTTTGAAATACTTGTGAATGCAAAATGTAAAATGAGGTTCGAAATAGAATGGTTAACCTATTAAAATACTTAGTGACTCTAAATGTATTTTAAACATTCTAAATGATTTGTTAATGGGTTTGATCATAATGCCACATAACAAACATGTACGAACCTGTGTTGTAACATACGAGGACTTGAGACATCGAGAGGTGTTGAATGTATGTTGAGACAAAGTGTGATTACAAGTAACTTGTACATTTTACGTTATGTATTACAAGTTACATGTTTGTCATCAATCAAAACAAACGAGATCAGATAGATTAAATATCGTAATATTTGCACTAACAATCTCCCCTTTTGATGATGACAAAGATATGTAAACGTAATAGAAAGTAAAATGTAAAGGTTACTTGTATCCTTACTACCTTTACATTACCTTCTCCGTTTACACTCTTCTCCCTTTTGTCGAAACAAAAGGGCGTGTCCTTGAGTTTAACTTTATTTCTCCCAAAAGGCGAGCTTGCATCATCCCTAGTGAAGTTAAATCGTCTACTTCAATCCGTCCCTTGTTTGGTAGCGGATCCATGGATCAAATAAAGAGGCTTAACCTACATCAAGGTTAGTTTTATGCAACAAAATTATGAGAAATATATGAAAAGAAAATGCATAGCAATGTTAGCCTATTTTCTCCACTTTTATCGAAGCACAAATGCTTGTTGAAAAGTGAGAATGATGCTAAATGCGTGCATGCTCCCCTTGACGGTTGCTCCCCTTGTTTGAGGCGTCATGGTATGATTAAAACCTACAAAACAAATATTAGTGCAAAACTATATTCGTCATTGGACGAGTAAGTGTTATACAACAAAGTGTGTATAAGATGCATTCAAGAATTCTTGACGGAAGCTCCCTTGCTCTAGGCGTCAAGATGAACCTTCAAAATAAATATTAGTATAATAGAAGCTTTGTCTTTAGACAAATATGTCATATACAACCAAGTGTATAGACGATGCAATATGAGTGCTTAAAGGATATTCCTCCTTGTTCTAGGGTGTCAAGAAGCACCTAAAATAAGAAAAATAATTGATGCAAACTTCATCCTTAGATGAGTAAATTATATACAATCGAGTGTATATGATGATGAACCTACAATGAAAACATTAGTGCAATATATTTCATCTTTTCACAAAGAAAAATAAGATGTATATATGTGATAAATGATATAATCAAAGATCTCATGAAGTGTAGTCTCCTAATTACAATCATAAGAAAAGTGAGAATATAATATGATAAAAACCTACAAAATAGTTCCTAGAAAGAAGATATGAAGTCTTCCACCGGGTGTGCCACTAGTGGTGCTAGTGTTGGTGTCGGTTTACTAGTAGGATTCATGTGGTGATGGTAGATGACTCGAGATTTACAAAAGTAAGTTTTCGCTAATCCATGGTGGTGATGATTAGTGAAAGTGGTGATGGAAGGTGGTGGTGATTAGGTAGGAAGCTATTAAGGAGTTAGAAACTCGTATGTATAGCAAATATAAAAATATGGACTCATGCAATCCTTTCGTCATGTCAAGTGACCAAAGCTAAGAGAAAAAATGAATGGACATTTCATTTCAATGATGCATAAGGGTTATGATTTGAATGATTTATTGATGCTAACAACCTATTGTTTTGAGCAAGTTCTCATATGCTTCAACCCAAGAGTAGTCAATAATGCGTTCTATCTAAGAATATATAAAAGTGATAACATGAAGCTAAATTCGTTCATTGATTGACACGAATTATAAAATGACCTATTCTAGGTGACAATGGGAAAGGTAGTATTAGCATGGTTTTGACCGACATGGATGATTATCACTTTGAAAAGAAGTGAAGACAATATGGAAAATACTAATAATAATAATAATAATAAGTACCTATATGAGGATGAGAATGACATCATATAAGTGAGAGTTGGATGGACCAACGTGTTGGAAATGGTCGTTTTGATTAATATATCGTTTGCACTAACAATGACATGCATGATATATGTCAAGCGAGAAAAGGATAAGATCCTATGATGGTGTTCTAGATAGTGAAGTTGTAAGGTGCTAGTTTAAGGAAAATCCTAGATTCGTTGATTGTGGAGATGAAGAAGTTTGTAAAACACATGATGTGTTTTTCACTTGATGAGGTATTGGTGCAAACTTGTGATATAAGGTTAAAAAGGTTGAACTAGTTGTGGTTTCATGAACCGGTTTTAGCTAAGTGGTGTTTACCTATGTGTTGCTATTTTAGAGTGTAAGAGACATAATATTTGACAAAAGAGAATTATGTGAATGGATTTCTCTCCCCCTTAGTTGGTGGACATGCAACATAATGTGTAACCTATCAAATAAGGAATGACAACATAGTGTTTAGGAGGTTATTCGGGTTAACGAAAGAGATGAGCTTAGTGATGTTTTTCTGGATGATGGTTAGCATACAATGAACTTCATCCTTAAAGTCACGCACCTCTTCTCGATTAATACGAGATGATCGTATGAAGAGGCATGTGGTTTCCTAATAGGAAGTGAAGAGGATTAGAGTATTGTTATAACTAAATAATGATGGAGGTGATTTTGGAAAGCGGAAGCAAAAATGAGATTTGGAAAGAGGTCGGTTGAAAGACAAAAATGCAAAGCCAACCCTCTAGAACTTAATTCTATATGCTTTTAAACTATATGCAAGTGTAGGGGTCCCATAAAGCATAGTACTAATCTACGTAGCAATAAAGGGGATTATGCAAAATGAGCATATAAAAGTTAGAACCAAGTGAGATAACAAATAATTTGTTATCAACCTACAAAACAAATTTGTTAGTGACAAAAGATGTTAACATGATAGAAATCAAATGATAACATATTATATAAGCAAAACAACACATTGCACTTAGTAGACAAGAAATCACCACACAAGATAGCATCAAAACAATCATATTATGCAAGAATACGACTTTATTCAAGACATTTCATTATGAGATTGTTTTGTCGTTAGACTTAGACACTTAAGCATACTTGGATATACAATAATCTATGTGATTAATTTGTAAGATAAAAGGCTTCTAAAAGTTTGTCATACCAAAAGCACTTTGACATATTATATGTGCACACGTAGCAAACAAATAGTGTGACAAGAAGCAAAAGAAACAAGATGAAAGATTCATGCAAGCCATGTTTAAGACATAACAATTTGGAGCATGTATCATTTAGATCGTACTACACATAGATATAATGAATGCCAACTAATAGCTTTCAAACACAAATATATCATATCAAAATTATCACGTATCAAAATGACATATTATGAGTTCATAAGCAACATGTTAATCATGCTAAAGATAATTCAAAAGTAAGTATCATGCAAATAAAGTTTAGGTTTAAACGTTTAGTAGCATGAAACAAGAATACAAGCATTATAAAGATAAAACCGTACTAAGGTTTACACATTTGACTAGTTATCAAACACTAAGATAATGTCAAATCAACTTATCATATCAAACAAGAACATGTAATCAACACATGTAAGTGCAATGCAAGTAGTTTTAAAAGAAAAGTCATATATACTACTTGTTTGAATAGTATTCCTAAGGCGAGGCAAACTATCAATGTTTTAACACTTACTTTAGGAAAGTATAGGAATACATATTTTCAAGTTGGAGAATGAATATGAGACTATTACTAGCGGTGCTCAATTAAGGCTAAACACGACCATTTTACGGGTGATTCCACATACCCAACTTCTCTCCGTGAAGCAATTCAACCGTTAGGTCAAATTGAGTTTCTAGTGCAATAGGTTCTCCAAGAGTCATTCTCATGTTAGAAAGATGGGAACTCCTACTTTTGCATATTAAAGTGCATAAAAGATGATAGTTTACCAATACTTGGCTTAATGTGACTTAACTAATATGCAATATAACTAAGGTGATGAAGACGTCATGTTATACACATGAATTTTAACAATGGTGTGTTTGATAAACAATGTGTTTTAATCTTGTGTTTAGAATCTAAAGTTGTTCAAATTACACACACTAATTGTATGATCTAATGGATGACATCTTTTATGTTGAGTTGAAGTGTGTAATTTAAATGTGAATTGATCATCTAAGACTAGAGAATGGAATATGTTAAACTAAGAACGTTCTCAAGAAAGCTCTTTGGTATTTTATTTAACAAGAATCTAAGTGAGGTTACCAACTTCAATAGATCTTGTGTATGCTCTAAAGATGTGTAGTTTTAACCTTGGATGTGCACTCGGTTTGAGCAAGGTTAGGTTATGATGTACGCTTGAAAGGAAATAGATACAAATAGTATCTTTCAACAAATGAGATTATCCCATGGGATAAAGTTATCATGCTTATGAAAACAAGTATGACAAGATGAATTGGATATGCTAGTTCATAGAACTTGTAGATGTTTGTTTCAAGATCATTTAGCCAATGAGGTGTAATGAAATCTCTTGTAACACAACTATTTATGTCGCAAGAATGATGCATAGGATATACAATATCCTTTTAACAAGATGAAATCTTAACGATGAATCTTAGTCATAATGTTCTTCAAAACATCATGTTTTCCTAAATGAAGATATGAAGCCAAAGTGTTTGAATCGGATAGTCCCATCTAAATAAACTTGGTCTCAAGATTATATTCACTAGGTGATGACAAGAGGAATTCACTCGAGTTTCTTATGTATACTCCTCAAGAGTCATTGTTGCTTGGGGTGTATGATGTTGGCTTTGAGATTGCATTTTAACATATGTTGTTAAAATGTTGATTTGAGGTTTAACGAAATTTATGCAAAAGTTTAACGACAAAGTATTACTAATACTTTGATAATTTGTGAAGGTAGTACTACTTATACCTAGTGGAAATTGACAACAATTACCAAGAGCACCATGCTTATTTGATAGTTGAGGTTCTAGCCATAATGAATTATCTAAGTCCTTATATGTTGGAAAGGATGTTTGAGTTTGTTCAAACGTGCATTTGATTCAGTACAAGTGTTGGACACAAGGGCTTTTTGAGCAATACACTCAACGAATTCAAATGATGGTAAGGATGGTGGATTGGTTGATCTAGGTGGTAGGTCTTCTAGTGTCTAAATAAGGATGTGGTGATGTAGGGTTTGTTGTGCTATGGGAGTACTTAGGTTGAATATTTGTCCATAGATGTTGAACACAAAAATACGGATACTAATTCTTATGGTTCATTGGTTGCTACAACTAGTGGGTGAAGTGCTTGAAGTTTTGGTTATGTTTATGAAGCTTAGGGGCTGAGGTATAGGTTCACCTTGAAAGGGCACGTTTGATTTAAAGTATACTCTTGGAAGTTCATGAGCAATACGGTTAATGGTGCCAAAAGATGGAAGAGGATAGTAGGTGTCAAAGAGGATAAGTGGCACCGTGGGTTGTTTGTTTTGGATAAGTGTTTCAACATGTGTTGTTAAAATACTTGGGTGTTGATTTTTCGGATATGACTTTTAATGACTACAATCGTAAGTCGATATACTTGAATATTTCGGATGAAATACTTAAGTTGTCAATCCTAATTTGTTGAGATTATAAAGCTTAGATTGAACTCAAGGATAACAAGACTTGATAATATGTATTTAACATATGTGTGAGTTATGACTCGATGTAAATACTTATCGTCTTGAAGGATGACACATTATTTTCATGTTAACCAGGTGAGGCAATACATGTAGATACAAAACAATATCTATAGTCATATGTTAGACTTGTGTATGATATCTTTGCAAATAATGAGTCCAGTTTATTAGTCTCGGTAAGTCATCTAAGTCATCCGCAAACGGGTGAGGAGATGTTGGTGGTGTTGCACAAAGTTTGATAGGTACAAGCTTTGGAGACTTTGGTAGTGAAGTTGTTTTGGATGATGGTGGGTGATTTTGGTGGTGGAGTTGGAGTACTCAAGTTTAGAAAGTTCACATCTTGAATGGGTGATGAGATGTTGAGAGGTAATGAGTCTGAGGATGAAGAGCTCAAGTTAATGAAGCAACAAGATCGAATGCTAATCCTAGTGGTTTTCTTAAGTGGCTTATTTGAGGTTAAGGATTTAGTCATTTTGACTTTGCTTTAAGAAATGCTAAGCTTGAGGAAAAGTAATGTGATGAAGGTGTGAAAATGATCATCTTGAATGTGTCGATTTATGGAACTAAGGATTCATGGATTTGATGTTAATCCATACAAAGATGGTAGTTTCTAATGAGATGGAAGTGTCTAAAATCATGTCAAACATCCTAAGTTAATCCATTGAGGATGTGTTGAGTGAGGTATGAAAGATATGCATTAACAACTATCCTAGAAACGAAGTTTGGTAAATTAGATTGCGGGATTTAGTAAAATTCAATAACTTACCTGTAGGATTCACGGCACCATTTCTTTACACAGCCGGAACCCTTAAATTGGTGCCGCCTGGTCCGCCTGTACAGGTATGGCGGTACCAAAATCCATAACAGACGGAACCAAATTAATGGTGCCGTCTGGTCCGTGGAGACCAGAAATCTTTACAGACCCATTTTTTAGGTGTCGGGGACTTTTTCGAAACCTGAAATTTTTCTCAAAACATATGGCATTAACTATTTCTAGTTAGGAACAGTCAATAACGCATACACAAACATAATGGAGCATTGATTTTGAACAAGGGCTAACGATTTTCACATATAAGTGAAAATGGGTAAAATTTGATAACACCCGTGTGCTATCCCCCTGCATGAACCGGTTAGCATACATCAATGTTTTAAGTTAGTTTATCATCCTACGAAACAAGAACACATAAATGACATCATACAACATTGTTTTTGTCCTTGTACCAAACACTCTCTTAAAAACTCTATTTTTCAAAGTACTTGACTAATTTACTTAGTACTCATTGCTAAGTGAGTTATGACATTTCATAAGTTATGCGAGATGTTAGTATAACCTATGCAAAAGAAGTGATCTAAGTCTATAAGTGATGGTAAAACAATTTTCCAACTTAGTGCACAAAATCTAGCAAATGTCCTATTGTGCATAAACAAGAAATCGTCAAGCAAGCGAATAAATAACATGGCAAGATTGACACTTATATTATTCAAACAAACAAGTGAAAACAATAATTTGAAAATAAGCAAGCAACATATATGCAAACAACATAAAAAAGTGGTCATTTAGTATAGTATGACAAGAAAACACTTTTCGTCATTTAGCGTTTAAATATGACGATGTATACCAAGCTTGATTAGTTTCCTTTAAAAATATTACCAAATTAATTAGTTTCAAAAGAAGTTGTATCAAAGTTCTAAGAATACCAACTTAAATTGTTTGATTCAAAATTTGAGTTTTTATGTTAAAGCGAAACTTAATATTTTAGACATACTGTAGTATTTGGTCTATTTTACTTATTTAAAATTAGACTCAGGCCATGAAGGTATTTTTAAGTGAAAGTAGACTCAATTCCCTTTAAAATGATAGGTGGCTCGACTCGACGGACTTACGGTTAATTAGTTATGATTTTTGAAGTTGCCCAAAATCGCATATCAGACAGACGGATTCCACGGAACCAAATAAAGGGATCCGCCTTTATAAGATTTGGTGCCGTGGTCCTCTGAGACAGATTCACCAAAACTAATATTTGACATAGAGAAAACGTGTGCGACTTACTAGATTTCATAGTAAACATATAATACACATATTTAACAACATATCTACTTATGTAACTTATCTTAAACATTTACGGAGGTGATTTTTCAACTAGATTTATAGTTATCCCAAACACTCCTTTAAAATCATATTTCTTCGTAAATTTTCTATAAGCACATAATACAATATTTACTAGTTCTTTCAACAAACTTTTATTTTATTTTTCAAGAAAACCTTCAAGCTTGTATACAAAGTTACATTTAACAACAAAATTTCTAAGTATAACAAGCAAAGCATTTTTCATATTATTTTTCGCTCAATGGTAATTTGATACATGGATCGTACTCTATTTTAAAACCATTTGTTTTGAAAATACGAGCTACGTGGCTCGGTACCAATTGTGGAAACGTGGGGGGTGAATACGTTACCGCTTAAAAACTTTAGATCTTTAGTATCAAATTGCTTATGAAGCTTGTTATAATATGAAAGTACCAATTATTGTTTGTGACTAATGTAAAGCATAGTAAACCAAGTTGTCACACAATCATGAACATCAAACCACATCACAAACAATAGTATAGTGCAAGTATAAAAGTAAAGAGATAAAGAAAGGAAAGTGCAAACCGAACACGAGGATTTATAGTGGTTCGGTCACGGATCTCCTTTCCGCCCTACTCCACTCCCCGAGTACCCAACTCGAGAGTTACTTCACTAAATCAACAAGCTCCCTTCTCGGCGGAGAAAACCTTACAATCGTCGCTACACTTTTTCCGGTACAAAGCTAAATACCGGGTTCTAGTTCGAGGTAGAACCAACCTAACGTCGCTTATACAATATTTCCGACACTAAGCTAGATGTCGAGTTCTTTTACAAGGGTACAACCACTCCCAATATGTTTTATGGCCCAACATAATAAACCTTGTGTTTTATGGCACAAACACATAAACCATCTAATCTAGTTTGGTGAAAGTGTTGTTATGATGCAATGATGTTTACACTAATGATCCATGACACAAATGTCTAATGGATATGAATAACTACTTCTAAATGAACTTCCATTGATAGGAAGCCTTCATGATGAAGATCACAAGTTCCCTAAACTTGTTGTGATAGATCTTCAACTTGTGGTGAGTGGGGATGGCTAGATCTCCAAGCTTTCCTTGGTTGATCAAAGAGTATGCTTACAACAAAGATGAATGTTAGAAGCATTATGATCATGATCATTAGGGTGTTTAATGTATGTTACTACATTGTTAATGATTGATCTAAATGTATGCAAGAAGGTGGAGAAGATGTGCTTTCAAGTGGTGAAGAAATGGGAAAACAATGGGCTTCTATTTATAGCCAAAGTGGTCGAGAGCGTCCACGGACCAAGGAGCCCTTTAAAGGGTTCCGCCTTTATGCAATTTGGTGCCGTGGGTGCTCGATATAAAATCTAAAAATCTTTCTTCAAATCTTTCCAAGATATTACCAAATCTTACTAAGATCACATTTGATATATTGAGTGTCAATCTAACCAAAATATTCAAGTGATCTTCCAAGGATTTCAAAGATGATGCATGACATGATGTAACATGTATTTCCATTTTAGATTAAAAGGTTTATCAAGGTAAACTTGTAAAATGTATTATGTAACTAGTTAATAAAATGTCTAGTTACCTTTTGAAATACTTGTGAATGCAAAATGTAAAATGAGGTTCTAAATAGAATGGTTAACCTATTAAAATACTTAGTGACTCTAAATGTATTTTAAACATTCTAAATGATTTGTTAATGGGTTTGATCATAATGCCACATAACAAACATGTACGAACCTGTGTTGTAACATATGAGGACTTGAGACATCGAGAGGTGTTGAATGTATGTTGAGACAAAGTGTGATTACAAGTAACTTGTACATTTTACGTTATGTATTACAAGTTACATGTTTGTCATCAATCAAAAAATATACAAAACGAGATGCAAAATAGATTAAATATCGTAATATTTTGCACTAACAAGTGATTTTATGATTTAGATACATATGTACAACAACTAGTGTTTACATATTGGACTATCATACACTTAAACTAAGTATATACTAAAATGGGTAAAACAAGTACATACTAAAATGGGTAAAAACTAGCAAATGGTATTGACCCATAACCCATGGTTTTATATATACCACTTAACCAAGTTCATTATATCCTTGAGATACATTGTATCTAGAAAGAAAACCATGGATCAACCCATAACCCATGACCCATGACCTATAACCAAAAATACCCATGGGCAAGAGGGCGTCCACGGATCCCTAGCTTTGTGATAGCGGATCCTTGTGGGAGGATCCATGGATCCGGGAACGAGAAAATTTCTGTATAAATAGAGAGCCATTTCTTCCTTTCTACTTACCACTCTATACATACTTCCCAAGTATTATACCTCTCTAACCTCGGATCCAAGTGATCCGTAGTTTGTCTTTTGTTTTGTGTGATTCTCTAGGTTCCTCTTAAAGGCGAGATCACCACTTCTTGAAGTCGAGCAAACTCATGTCCACCGCGGGATCCGGGGAACAGTAGAAAATTTCCTCTATAAATAGAGAGCCATTTCTTTCTTTCTACTTACCACTCTATACACATACTTCCCCAAGTATTATACCTCTCTAACCTCAGATCCAAGTGATCTGTGTAGTTTGTCTTTTGTTTTTGTGTGATTCTCTTGGTTCCTCTTAAAGGCGACATCACCACTTCTTGAAGTCGAGCAAACTCAAGTCCATGAGTTTACATGCTTCGTCATCATCAAGACAACTAAAGTTCTCTTGTTGATAGCTCTTTCTTTCTCCATAGATGTTGGGTTGAAGGCATTAGTGAAGGATGCCGAAAATGTCAAGACGAAAGCATTAGTGAAAGATGCTTATCGTCCGTGTCAAAAGCATTAGTGAAGAATTCTAAAGGTGTCAAGACGAAGGCATTAGTGAAGGGTGCCAAGCGTTGTGTAAAAGGCATTAGTGAGGGATGTCTAAGAATCAAATCAAGTGGCATTTGGGAAGAATGCCTAGGTCGTATAATCGATGAGGTGCATCGTTATACATATAAGTATTTGTCTATTTCCAATGATGGTGATATCCTTGATGGTGTTGTAACAAGGAGTGGATCTCCTTGAGATTGGGTGTTGTGTTGTGAAGGGTAGTAGTTCCTCCATAGTAATGGAACTAGGTGCTTAGCCTAGTACCTAATAAAGGGTAGGCGACGTTGTGATAGGATTAGTTCTCCTTGGTGTGAAAGAACTCGGTGGTTAGCCTAGCACTGTATAAAGGGTAGGCAACGTTGTGTTAGGTGTGGTTCGCCTTGGTGTGAAAGAACTCGGTATTTAGCTTTGTACCGGAAAAAGGTGTAAGCTACGTTGTGAAGGCTTCTCCGCCATAAGGAGTTGGTGTAGTGTTTACGAACTCGAGTAGGTGACTCGGGGGTGGAGTAGGGCAAGGAAGGTGTCCTTGTGGCGAACCACTATAAATACTTGTGTCGTGGTGATGTGCTTCTTACTCTTTATCTTTCATTACACGTTTATATATCTATCTATCAACGTCCAACATAAACAACCAAATAAATTGACATAAGTCGATCTAAATATTTAAAAGGAAGTTTTAAATTGGCAAAACTATTCAACCCGCCTTCTAGTTTTCCACAATTGGCATCAGAGCTTCGTTACCAAGATTCTTAAAGTATGTTGTACTTTAAAGACTTGATACGATCCGTGTATGTTTGAAAACTACAAAGAAGGTTTTTTTTTTTGGTCATATTTTCTTTTAAATCATTTTGTTGGACATTGATAGATCATTCTAACAATTTTTGTTTCAAGAAATCTTCATGCTAGAATCTCTCCAAAATCTTCATCTCTATTCAAAGAATAATGAAGTCAACATTCAAGGAAGGATCTAAATAGTAATCACAACTTACGTACACCAAGTACAAAGGATTACTTTAAATGCTCATGAAGTATTTTTGGTATTATACCAAATCAAGAAGCATAGAGGTATGTTTTACTTTTCATTAGATAGGTTATATGAGTTTATTTATTTCATAGTTTTCTTTGTTTAATAATTACTAGCATGTTTAGAAGTCTCTTTCGTCACTTTTCCGTCTTATTCATCATCGGGAATGGTATTCCTTTTGATTCGTCAAACTAACGCCGTCGTCACATATGAATCCTCGATATGTGATTCATCAAAACCCGTCATCCAAAAACAATCTTCATCTGATACCTCCAAACTTTTTTTTGCTAGTTTATAAGCCTACTACAAAAATAATGCCAAACAACCCTTTTACGTCCACGATGGCGGATCCCCTAGTTGTACTAGCCGGATCCCAAATAGAAGGGATCCGGGGGAACCGTGGAACAGAACTCAGCTATACGCTTTCAAAAAACACCACTGATCTTTTCCCTCTACTCACATAACAAAAAAACGACTAAACCACTGATTTCAACCTCATTGGATTCCATACTCTCAAGTATTCCTTCCTAGAACACCATTGTAAGTAATTCCATTAACTTGTTCTAATTTCCATCATCCTCATTCTAGGGTTTATGGTTTCACAAATCTCTAATCAATTAGTTTAATTATGGTTTTCTAAATTAATCATGAAAAGGGGCTTTTAAACATAACTAAGATCACATTGTGTTCACAACATTGTTAATACAAATCAAAACCATAAACCCACCTCAACTAATTTTACCTAATTGAAAATTTTGTATTTTTAGGACCAACCATGCCTAAAGCCACTCAACAAGATCATCATGATACCGTCTATTACCTTACTCATTATTATCGAAATGAGGAATTCTCAAAAACCGACCGCAAGGTCTTCAAAAAGCTCGAAAAACGACTTATCCACTAAGGTCATGTAATCAAGGAATGTTTCCTTGAGGATACCAACATCCGTCAAGTCTTCTCAGCAATCAATTTTGATTGTCTTCTTGACATTGATGAACAAATTTGTCCGGTCTTCATCTTTGAGTTTTATAGAAGCATTAGGATCATTCGAAACGTCGATGATAGCATTTCAATCGCTTTCATCATCAATAAACAAAACTTCACTCTTCCTCTCAACACCTTTGCTTAAATTCTTCGCATTCCTTGTTAAGGAATTTGTATGTACTCTCAAGATTGGGCAATTAACACTCAAAACCTTGCACTTGATTCTAAACCAATGTACCATACTCCTCTTGATGAACCCGAAACCATCCGAGACACCATTTTCAAAATAAGAGCCGACCAATCCCGTTTCGACCGAAACAAGAAGCTCATTCACCGTAATCCTTTTCAAATGGAACTTTTCAAAATCCATCCCATGTTTAGAAAATGGGAAGAATCCTTAGGGAAAACGTCATAAGCCTAGTTGGAAAAAAAGATCATCTAAACGCATGTATTGTGCAAATGATCTATTGTCTTATCCACCAAAAGCCATTTAATCTCGCCTATTACATGGTAAGGAGAATGGCTGGGGTATTCAAAGCTTCCAACATGGTACTTCCATATGGTATGCTCCTAACACGACTTTGTAAGTATGTTAGTGCATTGCAACCATCCCCTATTAACAATGATCATCTCCTTGCCGATCATGTAATGGTACCTCTTACCAAAATACCCTCTAAACGCTTCAAGGTCGATGGAAAGAAACTTAAAGCTCTCTCGGACTCCTCGGAAGGAGAAGAAGAAAATGAAGAAGAAGAAGATGTCGACCCCATAGCCAACATCAAATTGGAACCCTTTGATTACTACGAACAACTTCCAACCATTCCAAAAGAGACCGCAGAATTCAAACAATTGAGGGGCATGATTCAAAACCTTGCTTACAACCTCACTAAGCCGTCAAAAAGAAAGAGAAAGGATTGACGAAAGAGACAATAGGAATTTGCTTATTTTTTAACATAAGTTATGTATGGATGATTACGTTTTAGCACTTTGGTTTGTGGTAATTTGGATATTCTTACTTTATCATGTTTTTATAAGTGGTGCTTTGTGATAACATGCTTGTTCTTATTGCTTAGTTTAACGATTTATTAATGTGCAAAATCTGCACATCAATTCTGTGAAGATTCTGATCTGCAGATGCCGGATCCCTAGGATTAGCCTAGACGGATCCCTCCCTTGAGGGAACCGTGGGATCCGCGACATCAAATCAGCAATACAGCATCCCTTACATTAAGATAGCTTTCTAGATAATATCAAATTTTGCTAAACATATGATATTAGAACCCAACTAAGTCCACTTCAAGGATGAGAAAGGCTTAGACTCATTTATGGCTTACTTGAGATCTTAGTCAAATTGCCTCTTAATTTATTAACACATCTAAACTCACCATATTTCCGCTTCAACACTCACAAATTATTTCTCAAAACACCCAAGTAGACATATTGAACAATTTTAGGAAATTGTTTCTAGTCATCTTTATCTCAAAGTGGGTCAAAAATTAGTTTTTCAATTCTTGTGATTTTTAAGGATTTTTTAAAATTTCACCTCAAGCTAAAATCTGATCTCTAGGATCATTTATTATGACTTGACACCACCAAAACTCTTAGTGTTATCCTTGAACATCCATTGGTAGTCATCTAGTCCCATCTTCCTTCCATAAAAAGC
Organism: Chrysanthemum lavandulifolium; assembly: GCA_022545495.1. Classification (NCBI taxonomy): domain Eukaryota; kingdom Viridiplantae; phylum Streptophyta; class Magnoliopsida; order Asterales; family Asteraceae; genus Chrysanthemum; species Chrysanthemum lavandulifolium. The sequence continues at coordinate 96,355,405 of CM040242.1, read as the reverse complement.
AATTATTTGCTATATCACTCATTACTCTTGATCATTCAAGTGTACCCTCATCTTAGGAACTTAGGAGGACTGAAACACTCAAAATAATGTAGGACCTAGCTTTTAGAAACTTGATTTCTAACCTGTAATAACTGCTGAGAGCCGGATCCCTAGGATTAGCCTAGACGGATCCCTCAAGTGAGGGAACTGTGGGATCCGGGTGACAGATTATGTCAAACCTTGCTAAAACAATCATTTCAACTCATCTTTCCAACTCAAACACTCTATCTCATCTTAAATGAGTTCCTAGATCAGTGAAACTCTGAACTTCAACTTTTTGTATGTTAATCATCACATCTCTAAGAATTTTAGTGGCTTAAGTCTTAAATGCACTTGCCAAGTTCTTCTCTTTATAAGCCATATTGCTAAGAACACTTCAGTCATCAAACACAAACACAATTATCAGCAATTACAACCATCATCCTTAGTCATTTCATCATGAGAAAGGCTCCTAGTGCTAACTCATCCACTCAAGAACCACCCAAGAAACTTGCTAGGATCATACACGAAGTTTCCTCAACCGAATCATCTCCGGTTAAGTCCACTAATGCTAGGATTTCCCCTACACCAAGGAAACCAATCAAACTAATTCCCAAGAAAATTGTTCCCACTAGGATTTCACCACCAAACTCTACCAAACCAAACACACCCTCCACAACTCAACCAACATCATTAGTGCCTATAGCCACCTCATAATCATCTCCACACTCTCACAATGTAGAAATATTACCTCCTTGGCCTTCTCATATTCCACCACTACCAACAAACTCACTTGAAAAGGTTGGGCAACATAATCAAAGTGTTGAATCAACACTTGATCCAATATCAAACTCTCTCATTACCTCCAATAGTCCATTCTGGATTATGAGAAAACATCAAAGTCAACCACCCGACCACATGGTAGTTGATGCTTCTTTACCTCCACCCTTAAACATTGTAGAGCCATCACTCAATGAGCCTCCATAGATTCCTCCTTCATTTGAAGATCCTCAACCCACTTCACTTGAAATTCCACTTCAAGAAATTCAAAACCATGACAAGGATTGCTATCATTGTAAACATGTTGAAAAGTTGATACATGAACTACGTGAAGAGCAACGTTTCATGTTTTATCACCTCCTCGAACGTTTCGAAGAGATCAACAAGCCTAAACTACAATGAGGATCATAGCCACAAGCTCAAACTTAGAACGTTTAAGAAACTCATCTCATCCTTGATAACCATTAAACTTTTAGTTGAATCTTGAGTTTGGGTAACTCATTAGCATTAGTAGCACTCGTGTGGCTAGTTCATTCTCTTAGTTTTTGAGATTTGTTTGATCATTTCTTGTTTGTTTATTGAATGAATATCTATATGCCATAATTATTTTGTTCTGTGTGCTTGCTATATCATATACTGCTTCACATCTTCATTAGCATTGAATGAAACATTCTCATTCTTTGAAGAAGCATCAGCAGACAGCGGATCCTCAAAATGCCTAGACGGATCCTCCAAGAAGGGAACCGTGGGATCCGTGGTACGAAGCACAAATTTCTACTAACTTGAGTTTTATTTGCAGGAAATTATGCACTATACTCTTGCTTTCTAACCCTTACTTTGCAGATTTTCAAAATAACACATGAAGATTTTGACACCATAAAGCTAGGGGGAGCTTTGTGTCAAACGATATTGCAAAAACATTTGCAACTTAATCCGATTTTGGATTATACTTCATGACACCCCATTGCAACTTTGCAATCTTCAAGGGGGAGCACGTTTTCATCACTTAGACGAACCATTTGCAAACATAGTTGCAAACACATTAGTTTATTTACGTTATGTACTTGACGCCCTCTCAAAGGGATGGACTCGTCAAGGGGGAGTTAAGACGAGTACCATTCCCCGTCACTTGCTCTCTTTACATTTTTTTCATATAAAAATTATGTTAGCTTCTTTCAACCACTTTTTGTTTCGACAAAAAGGGAGAGAAGAAAGTAAAAACTACTAATTCAAGTTTGCTATGAATTTTAGTTTTTCTTAAAATAATTTTATGTTTTGTCATCAACAAAAAGGGGGAGATTGTTAATACAAATAATCCGTAAAAACGTTTATTTATATTTTACGATCTTCTAATGTTTTGTCAATAACAAACGTAAAATCATTTTAACGAAACAAATAAAATACGTAAATAGTTTGAGTCAATAGTTTCCTAACACACTTACGTATTCACATAAAACACTAAAACAAGTATAAGTGATTTTATGATTTAGATACATATGTACAACAACTAGTGTTTACATATTGGACTAGCATATACTTAAACTAAGTATATACTAAAATGGGTAAAACAAGTATATACTAAAATGGGTAAAACAAGTACATACTAAATGGGTAAAACTAGCAAATGGTATTGACCCATAACCCATGGTTTTATATATACCACTTAACCAAGTTCATTGTATCCTTGAGATACATTGTATCTAGAAAGAAAACCATGGATCAACCCATAACCCATGACCCATGACCCATAACCAAAAATACCCATGGGCAAAGAGGAGCGTCCCACGGATCCCTAACTTTGTGCTAGCCGGATCCCTTGTGGGAGGGATCGGCGGGATCCGGGGAACAGTAGAAAATTTCCTCTATAAATAGAGAGCCATTTCTTCCTTTCTACTTACCACTCTATACACATACTTCCCCAAGTATTATACCTCTCTAACCTCATATCCAAGTGATCTATGTAGTTTGTCTTTTGTTTTTGTGTGATTCTCTAGGTTCCTCTTAAAGGCGAGAACACCACTTCTTGAAGTCGAGCAAACTCAAGTCCATGAGTTGCCATCCTTCGTCATCATCAAGACAACTAAAGTTCTCTTGTTGATAGCTCTTTCTTTCTCCATAGATGTTGGGTTGAAGGCATTAGTGAAGGATGCCGAAAATGTAAAGACGAAAGCATTAGTGAAAGATGCTTATTATCCGTGTCAAAAGCATTAGTGAAGAATGCTAAAGGTGTCAAGACGAAGGCATTAGTGAAGGGTGCCAAGCGTTGTGTAAAAGGCATTAGTGAATGTTGGATCGATATACTTTAATCAAACTAACTTAACTAGCTTGTTAAGGTTTAATAACCTCGGATAAATCCTAAGTTATTAACAAAGAAACACTGAGCAATCTTTATCAAGTATGCGGAATTTACTTAACAAAGCTAAGAAGAATAACTTTATTATAAACTCTAAATCGCTTATTATGCGAGATACTCTAATACAACTCTAAGATAATCGAACTTTTCTCTAAAACACTAATTCGTAAACTCTAAAACTCTTTTTAAAATCGTACCTCTAATGCCAATCTAGGAGTCCTTTTATAGGCTCAAGGATATCCTAGTCGGTTTACAATTGATAACCTTGTACGACAAGTAATCTAAACATGGAATACAATACTTTCCATAAACGAATATACGTTCTTTTGTTCTAGCGATGCTTTGACTTCCTCTTGCAGTACTTTGACTTTGTCTTTAGCACTACTTTGACTCTTTGACTTCTTCCGGTGCTTTGCGACTTACGGTGCTTTCATATCTTGATGCTTTGATATCTTGACACTTTCATATCCCAACAATCCTCCCCTAACTTGAATTCTACTTGCTTGACTTCAAGTTCCTTTGTGAATATATCTTTAATGACTTCATCTTTAAAACGGATTGTTTCTTAGTCTTTAGAGTGTATCTCTGTAACATATGTGCTTGTCAAAGTATCTCTTAGAATTGTTCTCTTCACGTGACATCCAATGAATCTCCATCTTTTCAAAGAACATAGCAACATATGACAATTTGTACAGAATTCAGTTTAAGTTGCATACTATTCTCATCACTTCCAAGTGAATCATTGAAAATTTAATGGATTTAGAACTCTTTACCAAAGCCATTATCTCGGAGTAGCCAAATGTTTTGGTGTGTAAGACCATGGTACATTGATAACCATATGATTTTAGCAAATCACCGACTATCAACAGATTTGTTTTGTCTTTACCAAAAGTCGTACCTTATGGACTAGTTAGTTCTTCAATCTAATGGTGAACTAATTACCAATAATGGTTTTCCACGACCTTTACCACAAGCTATTTTCTTGTGGGCTAGCCAACTCTTCACATTCTTGATATGGTGAGTTGATGACCATCCAACTTATTAGCAAGTTGTCAACTAAAAGCGGATTTGATATATCTTTACGAGCCGTTTACTCATGGATTAGTCAATCCTTTTGTAACCATGGTGGATTGATAACCTATTGATGTTATCATCACAAAACCATTTATTCAACCTTTATTTCAAAATATTTATTACTTAGCAAAAAGGTTTCTTCTAAAATTTATTTAAGCGGTTTAGTTAAAGAACGATTACTTTGATGAAAGTCTTGTCGATAAGCGATACTTTGAATAAAATATCGATATATCAAAAAGTATTTATTCAAATAAAATTCATACCGCTTATAGATCATTCTCGGCAATAGTAGTCCAGTTGATAAACAAATTGATAATCATGCAAGCGGTTTCATTATCCTCTTCTACTTCCAATCCATGCTCTAGCATTCTTCTCATGAGCTCAAGCTGTAAGAGGTATCTTCTTTCTGCAAACATGTGTATCATTGTTCCATTTCTAGCTCCAAAACATGAACTCCAGATTCTTCAAAGAATCTCCAACAAACTATTTCCGGCTTTCTTGATCCTTCCGGATATCATCGATGCTCTCTCTTGATTTCCCACATAGTTATGAGATCACCATGTAAAACCAAACCAATCCCTTCTAATGGATTATCTTCAAAATAAGTCTTCACAACATGATATAAGTAGAATAGGTCTACTCTATCTATAATATCAGACAAATCCATAGCCTTTTGAAAACTTTGAAGCTTTCGTCTTCTTTATGAAAACCATGTAATCTCCATTCTTAGATTTCACAACTTTGAAAATACTAATCTTTGATCATTTCATCTTCATGTCATTATCTTCATTTGTATAATCAAAATCTACCACTCGAGATAATTCTTCAATTCATCACTAGTCTCGGATCTTAATTCAACCTTTTCTTTCTTTGAAAATTGAACATCTATAACTTCGGTTTTCTTTTTCTCTTTAAGCTCTTCTTCCTTTCGACTTGATCCAATGAGCTTCTTCTCTAAAGTCTTTAATGCCTGCAACATCTTTCTTATAAGCTTCTCTCAACATCATATAATCGTTTCATATCCATAATTTAGCTTCGCAATCCTTTAAAGCCTCGCTTTTTAAATATGCCATCATTGCATTCCTTTCTTTAGCTAAATTAGGTCTTCTTTGCATATATCGAGCAGTGTAGGTGATCAGTAATGGTTCGATAGCTTGACATTCAATTCCTCATGTAATTTCCATTTGCTTCTCTATTCGAGCTTCTTGAGCTTCTGTTCTTCTCTATATTTAGCATTTAACTCTTCTTGAACTTTTAAATTCAGACTTCATTCTTAGCAACTTCAATTGCTCTAAGTTACGCCAAAGTAAGTTTCTTTTTCTTAGTTTCAACCAGAATACCTTTCCCTTTGTCTTTTGGATCAATTGCAGGTTGATCAGTTCTTGGTTGTTCTTCTTCTTGTACATCTCTAATAGTAACTCCTCCTCTTGGTTTTGACAAATCTAAAATAGTAGCAATTAATTCATCATCACTTGCAGAATGAATCGGTTTGAATGTAGCTTCCTCCTCTTCTTCTATAACAGTTGTAGAAGGACCAGCTTCTTCTTCAAAATTCAATACCCTTGGAGTTATTACTTCTTGCCTAGATGTATCATGAAAATCAGTACTTTGATGTTCAGTACCTTGATCATCAGTACCTTCTATAACAGTTTGATGTTCAGTATCAGTACCTTGAACTTGCACTTCTTCTTCTTGTTCCTCAGAATCTGAAATAATCTTTTCTGCAGTACTTACAGATTCTTTCTTCTTTGTAACATCTTCTTTCAAATTTTCCTTTTACGAATTCCTCCCAAGTTGACGAAAGATGGTTTAGAAACCTTCTTTCGTTTTAATTCCTTTCGAAGTTGTTTACGACGTTTGTTTTCCTCTTTAACCCATAAGTTGAAACCTTGAATATAGGGTTTAATAAAATTCCTTAACCTGATATACTTGCGTCTCAACTTCCTAAGCGCTTTAGCTTGACTCTCAACAGTCTTGTTCAACCTAACTAACTCCCTTGTCAAAGCATAATTATCCAAAGTCAAACCTTCACGAGGAATAGTATGATCATCATCTTGAAGATGTGAATGTGCCTCTGAAACAGAACGTTGAGGAGATGGAGTAGGTGTTCTCTCAATCTCTGCTTGAGCCTCGGGGCTTGGAGAAACAATTACCACAGAAGATGCGGTACCTTCATAGAAGCGGTGCTTGCAGATGCGATACCACAATGAGGCAACACTTTGTGAGCGAAGACCTTATGCGAATCGGTACCTTCACTTTCTTCATCCTCTCCGACTTCATCACGCACGGCTTGAACAACTTCCATCATTGTAGTAGTTAATGGAATATCTCCACCTCTGAACAAATCACTTAGCCTAGCCATGAATGTAAATATTTTGGCTTGTTGCATAATGACGGTAACAAAGCGGCGGTTTTGGAACATCGACCAATTGCTTGTTTAAGAAAACTTGTACAAACCTTGGGTACATCAACCATTTTGACCGGATGATATATGTGATAGCATCCCATCCAAAATAAGCCTTAAAAATTAAACATTCATGCGTAGCTAAACCAACCACTGCGGATGCTATATTTGACCCAAACTGCTCCCAAGAAGTACTTTTAGAACTTATGCAATGGGCGGTACATGAATCAAGAACTTCCATTGAGGATGAATAATGCTTTCTTGAATGTTTGTTCATCAAAGATCCTTCATAACCAAGATTCCTAAAAGTATCCCAAATCGGTTGCTTGTCAAATCGAATAGCCCCATCTTCATCACCAAATAATAAGTCTTCTCGAATAGAGGCTTGGTAATCTTTATAGTCCGTCCGACAGCTGTTGATCTAATATAATAGTCATCCTCCTCCATATTATCTCTTGCATTAGCCCAAAATTCTTGAATCCACGGTTCAATAACATCGGTTCAACTAAAGAGCATAACTAATATGCGACCCGATGAATAATCAATTATATCATAGAAAGCCACATTCGCCTCGGTCTTGTCCAAATTAGCCACCATATTGTGCTTGAAATAGTTAAGCGATTCACCATTGTTGAAAAAGTGAGCACAATAAAGATTGTATCGAATAATAAAGAGATGGTGATTGGGAGATAAGTATGGAAAATATGTAAAGTAATAATATGAGAGGAAAATCGGAAAGTAGTTATTTATAGGTGGGATTTGAAAATCACGACCTATAATAACAAAGTTACCGTTACTATCAATTACCCATCAATATTACCGTTGGAGCAAGTGCTTTAATCGACAAACGGTACTTTCCACATAAGCGATTCTTTCAGCGGTACTTTCCAAGCGGTACTTTCGGAAAAAAAGCTTTCGCCAAATACCTTCATATAAACTAAGTATAAACAAGCATCCTCCCTCGGGCAATACATAGGACTATACCTAACACCTTATAGTCCTCCCTTAAACATAGCTTAGTAGTTAATCATTCCAATGCTCACGACCAAGTGATTGAATCGTGACACATCAAAACCTTTGTGAGTAAATCGGTGACGTTGTCATCCGTGTGAACTTTAACCACATTAATGAGCCTATGCTCATAGCAATCTCGATAAAGTGATGCCTAATCGAATATGCTTTGTCTTGGAATGATACAGAGTTCTTCACAATACAAATAGTACTCTCATTATCAATATTGATAGGAGTATTTTGAAATTGAACCCATAGTCCAAGAGTTGATTTTGCATCCACAAAACTTGACCACAACAACTTGCGTGACTACATATTCACTTGATAGATGATGTTCTTGCAATTGTCTGCTTTTGCATTGCCGGAGACTAACCTTCTTCCAAGATATTGGCATCCACCGGTTGTGGATCTTCTATCATAATTATCACCGGATAGTCACTATCTCGAAAAAGCTTCTAAGTGAAAAGGTGACTCTTTAGGATACCACAACCCCAACTTAGGTTGTTGTTTCAAATAACGAAAATTCTTTTCTCGCATTTAGGTGAGATATCTTTGGTGAGACTTGATATCTTGCACATAGACAAGCTGCAAACATGATATCGAGGCCTTGATGCGATAAGATACATAAGAGAGCCAATCATAGATCTGTATAACTTGACTTCAACAGTGTCCATCTTCATCTTTACCCAATGAATTGATAGATTTAATAGGTGTAATGTGACCTTCATATCATCAAAATTAAACTTCTTAAGTATGTCTCGTAACATACTTGTCTTGGCTAATGAAAATTCCTTCCTTGGACCGCTTAACTCAAGTCCTAAAAGAATGTCAACTCTCCCATTGAACTCATTTGAAACTCCTTCGCATCACCGCTCAAACTCCTTAACCATGGACCTGTTTGGTAGCCCCAAAGATGATATCATCAACATACACTTGAACTAACATGATATCCTTCTTGTCTCTCTTGATAAACAAAGTCTTGTCTATAGCTCCCTCCGTATCCATGTTGTAATAAGAATGTGAGAGCCTCTCATACCAAGCTCTAGGTGCACGATGAATACCATAAAGAGCCTTAACCACCTTATAGACTTTGTTTGGGTGTTTAGGATCTTCAAAACACGGAGGTTGTTTCACATACACCTCTTACGTAATAGTGCCATAAAGAAAGGCACTCTTGACATCCATCTGATAGACTTGAAAACCCATGTATGAAGCAAAAGCAAGAAAGATTCTAATTGCTTCAATCCTTGCCACAGAGCAAATACCTCATCATAATCTACCCTTCCTCCTGTCTATAACCCCGAGCAACTAACCTTGCCTTGTTTTTAATAACATTCCCTCTTTCATCTCTTTTGACTCTAAAACCCATCTCGGTTCCAATAACTCTCTTCCCATCGGAAGATCACATAAAACCCAAACTTCTTGAAGTTTAAATTGAAGAAGTTCTTCTGCATAGCTTCAACCCGACTTTCTTTAGTCAAAGCTTGAGCAATATTCTTGGGTTCCTCTTGAGAGATGAAACAGGTAAATAAGCGTGTTTGATGGTCCTTATGATTTAGCTTTGTTTTGTTTATACACAAAGCTAAGTAAAGCATTGTGAGGTTTTGTGAAACCCTTAGCTTTGTGTCTTGTCATAACTCCAGTAGAAGGACCAATGATTTGATCGGTTGGATGATTCTTATGAATTCGTAAGATTGGAGACGTGGAACTTCATATGTATCATCTAAGTTAGTATAATCGGCAGACTTCATTGGAATCTGTGAAAATACCTTCATCTTCAAGCTCATCATCGCTTTTTCTAACCCGGGCATTGTAGGATCATCCAAATCATCTAAAGCATCATCAGTGCAAGAATACTTTGGTCAAAATCTTGTCAAAATCTTGTGAGAGTACTCTGCAGCCTTGTTCTTCTTCTTTGCCTCTTCATAAGCTCTCCTTTGTTCATCGGTGTAAGAATGTGCTAATACATCTTGAAGAAGCATCCGATTAAGTTCCTCTTGAATAGATTGATCCTCTGCGGATAATGAGGATTGTGGTGCAACAAGATTTTGTTTTGGAGAATCGATTACTTTGCTTAGGAGCAATGATACTTTGTTTTGGATTCACGGATCTTTATCGAGAACGACATCGGTCTAATATGAACATCATGAACAACATATTGAATATCTTCTTGATGTGCAAAGGTTGATTTTCTTCTCTAACAGAACATAATTCATCGAAGGAGATAAAATCTCAAGATCAAACATCAATCGGGACCTTTTCCTTTCTCATTGTCTTGATCTTCTAAAAACTCAACATGAAGACAATCTTGAATCTTCTTAGTAACTCATTGTAGACTCTAAAACCTTTCTTGTTAGTGCAATATCCCAATAAGTAACCTTCTTGGACTTGCCATCAAACTTCCCAGTTATCAATGGTGTTCAAAATAGTAAGAGGACATCCAAAGGCTTCATAAAACGAATGTTGGGTTTATTGCCCATCGACAATTCATAGGGTGTCTTCATCGTGGTTTGGTGGCGAGACCCTATTAAGTACATAACATGCGACTTACGACACGCCCAAAATTGAATAGGGAGATGGGAATCGCTAGCATTGTCCTAATTGCTTCAATCAAAGTCCTATTCTTCCTCTCTCAACACCATTTCTTTGTGGTGTTCTAGCAATACTAAACTCCCTCTTTATGCCTTTATTTGCACAAAAGTCATCCATAGGCTTGTTCTTGAATTCGGTTCCATTGTCACATCTAATACCTCTAACCTTGAGTCTTAATTGGTTTTCAAGTGCTATTATTAGAGTTTGAATAGCATCAAAGGTATCATCTTTAAAGCCCAAAAGAAAACCCAACTGAATCTACTACAATCATCGGTAATAACAAAGCAAGATTTCTTCTTATTTAAACTTGCCACGAGAGACAGTCCAAATAAGTCCATATGTAACAGCTCAATGGTTCTCTAATAGTTCTTTCCTCAAGCTTCTTGCGAGAAGCTTTGTGTTGTTACCCTTCTTGCATGCCAAACATGATTGATCATTCTTGTAAGTCTTTGAAGGTAAACCTCTAACTAAATTGCCTTTGACCGGTTTGTTGATGTTCTTGAAATTCATGGCCCAATCTTCTATGCCATTGATGTGCCTCTTCGATGTTGCTTTAGCCACCAAACATGTGGCTCTTCCATAAGAATGTAGACTCTTCATGTCTAAACTATACACATCATTTGTCCTTGGTACTCTAAGTACTACCAAGTCATCATCAACAGTTTGAAGTCGAAAGAAAGTATGAGACATTCGTGTCATTGAATAACACGGATGCTTTTTATCACAAATTTGAGAGGCCGACAACAAGTTGAACTTTAGCTCCTTCACATATCGACATTCTCAAAATCGATTCTACCGACTTTAATAGTTCCTTTCCCAATAATCCTTCCTCCATTGGGATCATTCCCAAATGCAACTTTTCCTCCACTAATATTTCTAAAATCGACGGGATCTCTTTATCGCTGTCATACTTCGAGCAACCACTATCCACAATAAGATGATCTTTAAGCTCCTCTTACAGGTTGCCACGCACACAAAGAAAAGAGTTAGAAACTTTTAGGAACCCAAGCCATTCTTGACTTGTGTTCCCGAGGAGTTACAAACTCAAATTCTTTGAGGATGTAATTCCACTATCTTTCAAATGATGATCCAAAATTATCTTATGATTTTTAGCATGTGGATTTTCAAAACTCTCGGTTTTCAACATAAATCTCTTTCACTAGATTTTAGCATTTTCTTGTGTCACAAAACATCGATTCACTTTTTGTTGAGCGTCTTGTATGTCCTCAACAATGACTTTCCTTTTAATCCATTCGGTTTAACGGTGGTTCTGTGATCTAGATCCCTATATGAATTGTGATACCTTCTAGGTTGATAGTGAGATCTCCTAGAATTCCTATCCCAAGTAGGGTTTTCAACCTTGTCTCTAAGCGATGCTTTGGAAATCTTGTGAGATCTGAAGGTCTTCTACGATGTGGGTATCTATGATCCGGTGTGAAGTTTCGTGATTAACCCGATGTGAATTTGTCCAAATTGGTTTGTGCTCTCTAGGTTTCTGGTTGGTTGACTTATTCCTTGGAAACTTGCTTAGATATTATGAGTGTTTGTCACAATATTTGATTAAGTGAGTAGGACTATAACACACAAAACACAGTTTTGACCCATATGACCAAAGTGATTTCTTCTATGTCTATGCCCAAAATTATTTTGCCTTCTTGATGGTGATACAATCTGTTTTGACCAAAATTATCCCAAAAGGTTTAGCGATCTTGTTTTGAAAAGGTTTTGCGAAGAATCTTGCTTGTTGAGCGATACTTTGGTTTAAAGTCTTGCTTGATTTTGAACATTGTTTTTAACGGTTTCTTTGGGTTTCTCGGACCTAGATTGAGCAACAAGCTTCTTCCTAAACTCTAGACTATCTACACCATAACGAGAAACATCGGGCCTAGTGGGATGATGACTAATGGGATGAGGAACGACATGATAACCATTGTCTTTCTTATATTCGGAGGTGGTTCACTTATCGATCCTCATTACTAGATGAATCTACATAGTTAATGAGCTCATCATCACTAGTGGTTATGTCCTCAAAACACCATCATCCCGATCACTAGGTTGGTTTTCATCTATGTTACTAAAGTCCATTCCAAATCCTAAGCTGTTCTAATGTAAGCCCTTCTCTGCTTTTTCAACATAAGCAACATGGGACAAGCGGACTCTCCCCAAGCGAAAAACTTAGCTAACAAATCATCTCTTTCCTTAGTTAATTTCTCAATTTCACAATTTTACGGTTTAGTTTCCATTCACTAAGTTTTAACGGTAATCTGTTGTTCTTACTTTTCATTGAAAGCCATTTCATTATTTTCATGTGTTATGATTTTAGCTTCTATAGACTCTAAAGTGATTTGATAACCTCCTACCTCGGACCTAGCCCTAATACAATTATCTCTTTCAATCACATAATTGTTAAGCGGTTTTAGATAAAACTCATAACAATTTGAGCATACCTCGAGATAGGAGGCGAGTTGGTGAAGTAGCCACCATAGCAAGAAGAGCAGGATCATCTTCACTTTCTTTGCTCCAATCAAATCTTCCAAAGCCATCATCGATTCCAAAGCGGCATGTTGATTCTTCATCAAAGCGATGCTCGGTCAATGCTTCCACTTTGTGTCTTCAATGCATCTTCCACTTCTACCATACTGATGAAGTCACGGTTCATCATCAAATTCTTCACTCCAGTCCGCCGATAACTTCTCTGAGCAACCAAAGCCTTTGTTTCGATTATTGGAATTTCCTTGAGCTTAAGTTTAGGCTTCTCGGATGTTACATTTGCTTGATACTTAGCAAACCCGCACTCCTTGCAAAGTGACCGATCTTTTGACAATTGAAGCATTCAATTTTAGATTTGTCAAAGTGATTCCTTGTTTTGGTTTGAAATCAATATTTTTGCATGTCTTCTTCATGTACTTTTGATCCTTGCGGTGATCATAGCAACTTGCCACGATATCAATTTCTTCAAGTGCATCTTCTTGAATCATGCTAGATCCTCTTCATAAGTGACGTAAGCTTGCTTGTTGTGCAAAGAAGGAGCACACAACTTCATCTGAGTGCAAAGTGGTAGATGGTGGGGCTGCTTGAGCATATGATGAGGATTGTAAACAGCGATGCTTTGAGAAGCAAGACTTTGAGGAGAAGCGATACTTTTGGAATCTTGTTCTTCTTTTCGATGATAGAAAAGCAATACTATGAGATTTGGAATTTGGTTGACCACTCATCTCATGTTCATACACCTTGATTGATGATAGAGATCATCAAAGTCCATAACATCAATCCTTGTTGTCCTCGATCATAGTAGCAATCACATGCCATGTAGATGGCAAACTCATAGAAACTTCAAATTAGCATCCTCAATCGATACATGTGCCTTGTATAATTCCAACATGTTGAGGAGATTACGAAACCTATCATATGCGACATCAAGACTCTCTTTCTCCTAATGTGAAAGTTTCAAACTGTTGTTTGACAAGTTTACATGCATCTTCTTAGAGGCTTCATTCCTCCAAATCTGGTCTTGAGAGCGACCAGTAGCTTAGCATCTTTAGCATCATGAAACTTGAGAAGATGACCATACGGAATAGCGAGACAAGAGAATGTTTAGAGCCTTCTCTTGATTCCTTAGGGTTCTTCTTTGGTAAGGCGCCTTGGGTCTTTGTGGGTTGTCCGGGAACAACAATGGGATCTAAAACTACTTCATTCCATTCACAATTACATTCCATAAAGCATGGTGCAGTAATGGCAATGTCTTGCCTCATCTTCATGCATCGAGATCATATTCTCCTTCTTGATTATTGGAATTACGAGTGAGGTGATTGAGGGTGGTGGAGCGACTTGATCGACATCTTGAATATTGTTGAAGTAGGGTTTCTTCCTAGTCGAGTTTCCACACAAGCTCGATACCACTTGTTGGATCGATATACTTTAATCAAACTAACTTAACTAGCTTGTTAAGGTTTAATAACCTCGGATAAATCCTAAGTTATTAACAAAGAAAAGCGAGCAATCTTTATCAAGTGCGCGAATTTACTTAACAAAGCTAAGAAGAATAACTTTATTATAAACTCTAAATCGCTTATTATGCGGATACTCTAATACAACTCTAAGATAATCGAACTTTCTCTAAAACACTAATTCGTAAACTCTAAAACTCTTTTTACGAAATCGTACCTCTAATGCCAATCTAGGAGTCCTTTTATAGGCTCAAGGATATCCTAGTCGGTTTACAATTGATAACCTTGTACGACAAGTAATCTAAACATGGAATACAATACTTTCCATAAACGAATATAACAGTTCTTTTGTTCTAGTAGTACTTTGACTTCCTCTTGCGATGCTTTGACTTTGTCTTTAGCGGTGCTTTGACTCTTTGACTTCTTCCAAGATTTTGCGACTTCAAGACTTTCATATCTTGATGCTTTGATATCTTCAGCACTTTCATATCCCAACAGTGAAGGATGTCTAAGAATCAAATCAAATGGCATTTGGGAAGAATGCCTAGGTCGTATAATCGATGAGGTGCATCATTATACATATAAGTATTTGTCTATTTCCAAGGATGGTGATATCCTTGATGGTGTTGTAACAAGGAGTGGATCTCCTTGAGATTAGGTGTTGTGTTGTGAAGGATAGTAGTTCCTCCATAGTAATGGAACTAGGTGCTTAGCCTAGTACCTAATAAAGGGTAGGCGATGTTGTGATAAGATTAGTTCTCCTTTGTGTGAAAGAACTCGGTGGTTAGCCTAGCACCGTATAAAGGGTAGGCGACGTTGTGTTAGGTGTGGTTCGCCTTGGTGTTAAAGAACTCGATATTTAGCTTTGTACTGGAAAAAGGTGTAAGCGACGTTGTGAAGGCTTCTCCGCCATAAGGAGTTGGTGTAGTGTTTACGAACTCTCGAGTAGGTGACTCGGGGAGTGGAGTAGGGCAAGGAAGATGTCCTTGTAGCCGAACCACTATAAATACTTGTATCGTGGTGATGTGCTTCTTACTCTTTATCTTTCATTACACGTTTATATATCTTTCTATCAACGTCCAACGTAAACAACCAAATAAATTGACATAAGTCGATCTAAATATTTAAAAGGAAGTTTTAAATTGGCAAAACTATTGAACCCCCCATTCTAGTTTTCCACACAAACAATAGGGAAACTATCAGGTGTTGGTCCTTTAAGAGTTCCCACTCTCATAACTCAAATCCTAGCATCCCGCTTATTACCTGCCGCAGAGCAAAGAAAATGCGGCTGAGCTTAAAAAGCACAGTGAATAGGTATAAACAAACGAATAACTAAATCTGAATAAGTATATAAAATGGAACCAAAAGAATCTGCTGAACAAAGATGTCATATATCATACGAGTCAAAAGAATAGTGAGTCATAAGGATCATAAGGAAATCAAAGAATCATACGGAAATTCCCACGAGCTCAAAATATGTCTAAGGCATGATACATGCCCTAAACCCAAATATCCAATTATATATCATATTCTATCATAGCAAACGTGTACATGGAAGTTGTAGACTCCAGATGTACCTAAAAAAAGTGAAATGGGATGTATGGCACACACAAGTCCATTCACATAAACTGAACTGAACAAAGTACCTAGGAACGCCACGGATTAATCACATGTCCGTAAAATGTGTCATGCCATTGGTGCCTCAATGACATGGTCATGGTACCTCCATGACTAGTTAATAGCTCGAGCAACAGAACAAATAGAGAATATCCAAAGCACAACAAAACAATCATAACATATCAAAACAAAAATATATCTAACTAAACTGGATATAGCAATGCAATATCATATCAAATGATAACAAATGAGCTAATGATACAGATCAGGATATCAAAGGTGCAAAAGTCAAAGATCAACAGTCACGAGGGAATCCTTACTGAAAAAGGATGAAATATCTGTACATTGGAACAAATGAAAGCAAAATGGAAAAAAACACGAGTCACTCCTCCTTCAACGAATCTACATGAATGAAAGATCATTTAATATTTATCAGCCAATTTAATGTCATAATTGATTCTTCATTCAATACTTATAGTTATTAATATGTTTTAGGGTTTCACATGTAAAAATAAGGTTCTGGTTCACTTTCTTATGATTTTTAAGACATATCAAATAAGCTCCAGAGGTTTTCAAATTTTACCTAGCGACACATACATGAGTTAAGCACTTCCCATAATTTTTATAGATTTTATCTCTTAGTGTAAGTAACAAATCAAAAATAGTTTTTCCAAACCTGTCCAGAAAGTACACTGTAGGTAGAAAGTTTGCATTTGTTCAAAATAAAAAAACCTTCCAAAAAAATTCAAAAAAATCAAAGGAACTCATACACATCTTAAGTATTCTCCTTATAAAATTTGGGGTCCTAACTCGTTAAGGCTGGAAAATTAAAAATCATAAACACAAACTGATTTCAGACTCAAAATTTTCAGATTTGACAACTAATCTTCTAAAAAACAAAAGAGCACCTTCCCGACCTCTAACGAACAAGAACCTTATATATTCAGAAAGTAGACTTCATGGACTTACTTTTATACTCAAGAATCATACAAAAACACGTTGGTGTCATCAAATTAGACCTCTTGTAAATCGACCCAAATTCTGGACAACCTGCTACACATAAAATCACACAAACCCTAAACCCTTTTAAACCCTAATCGACCCCCATTAAATTCCTAAGGTTTCCAGGTTTTAATACCATATTAATGTGTCATATACAGGTTTTTAATGACAAAATTAGGGCTTGGAACAAAAGTTTAGGTCGAATAGAAAAGAGGAAAACAGGAATCGACATCACATAAGGTAACAACAAGGATGATCATAGAGAGGTACCTTTAGGCTGAATTAGAGACCAAAAGAACAAGGACACAATATCACCACAAGCTGCTACAACGATTTGCAACAAGAGGTTGGAAATCTCAACTTCAAACGACCACCAATTAGGCTGCAACTTTGACCTCTTAACCTGGGAGAGAAACGATTTGGAATGCTTGGTTATTATTCTGATGCGTATGGATAGAAGAGGGAGAGAGCAAGATACGTGAGGTTTTGTGGTTCCATAAAAACGTGTGAGAGGGGGAAAATAAAAGGAATGTCGTGTGATAAGTTTGGAAACAAACGATATCATGCAATCTTTTTATTATTGACAAACGATTTGGCTTTATCAAAAGTGTGGGATTTCGGTTCTTATGCTAAAGAAAGAAATGAATAGGTTGTAATGCAAAGAAAAGAGTGTGTCGTTATTTTTAATTAGAATATGATTAGGATTAGGATTTTAGTTAATCTTATATTTTATTTCCTACATATGGTATTTAATACTGGTTATATTACTTATAAACTTTAGGTTATAATTCAAAATGTTAATAAAAAATCTAGGGTGTTATATATCCGGTTAAAGCATGTTAGATACAAAGTTCATCTGTTTAATGTGTATAATAAAGTGTGTCAATAAAAAATACGAACATGAAAGATATTTTATATTCGTTTAGTTAAATGAACGAATATAAAAAAAAAGTCGCGTCCGTTCAATTATTTTCATGAATGTCTAATTTATGTTCATTTATCTGTTTATGTTCGTATATCATATATTTTAATTGTATACTTTTAATATATGTTTTTTTTTAAACAAAACAATACTTATAAAACAAAATAGGGCAAATGATCAAAAAAGGTATCATACTTGCCATCATTTGCTCTTGTGGGTAGCGAACAAATTTTTTTGCTTTTGTGGGTACTATACTTTCAAATTCATCCTCTTTAGGGTACTATGTGACATTTTTGTTCTTTGGGAAAAAAAAATTTCTATTAGCTAAGTGGGGCAAAAATGTCCAAAAATTTCGTAAAATACCCTAAAGAGGATGAATTTGAAAGTATAGTACCCGCAAAAGCAAAAAATTTTGTTCACTACCCACAAGAACAAATAGTGTCAAGTATAATATTTTTTTTTATCATTTGCCCAACAAAATATTATGCATAATTTAATAAAGTTTATATTTGTTTTTTTACGTTCATTTGTGGTCGATCGTTTATATTTGTTTAGTGTTTTGATGAACAAAAATAAAGAACATAAATAACTTATTTTTTCAATAAACGAACACGAACAATAAAAAACGGCCGTTTAAATATTCGTATCCGTTTATTTGTCCGGTTATTGAACAAACGAACATAAAAAAAAGCTCCGTTCGTGTTCATTCAATTCGTTTATAACCCTAAAATTAACACTCTTTCTAAACCTTAAATTTTTTGATATGCACATCCTAGCTATATCCGCATCCCAAGCCTTGTTACCTAACAGTTATTCCTGTAAAGACTCCAAACTCTGATGGCATCTCTTTCAGGTCTCTTTCAGGTAAAAAACTCACCAATAACTAAAATACCTCCCTCATAACACACCACTAATACGTTATTAGTTTAAAATGTATGGACAAAATGGAAAGCCACTTGAGTGGCTCAATTTCTTTTAACATGTATTTGGCACTTTGCATGGTATGGGATTTCACACGCCAAAAGGGAAGTTGGGTGCATTGTCTGTCTGTCTGTTTTGTATGGACAAAATGGAAAGGAAATCTTGTCTGTCTGTCTGACTGTGGTTACTTTTCCCAAGACTTTGACCATTCTTTCCACCCATGGGCAGTGTGCTCACATGGACACAACTACTACTCTTACAATTTACACCACCTTATCATCTATCACTTTGTTTCCTTTATAACAATGTTACTATTCCATTCAACTATTTTGACCAACAACGTGTGCAAGGAAATACAATCACTTCAAGTATCTGAAGATAGTAAAATCTTCTCTAAGGAACTAACGTGTGTTAAAAAGCATAGGATTTGTTTTAAAAGACTATAGTAGAGCATATGTGTTTACAAGACCTAAAGCTACAACATTATTAGCGAAATAAAAATAAAAATAAGGGGCTCATGTCTAAGTCTATCGCTATATGATTACCCAGTGCCCACTCCTTATCTTGTTCACTTTGGTTTCTTATCTCTGCCTTTTGATTTGATGAAATGCTTATTAAGTTGGATAATAAAGTTTTATAAACAAATTCTCATTTTAATAAATGCCATTTAATGTAAGAGACCTACTTTAAGTTTCAAAATCAACCAGTTTTTCCATATACTTATGATATAGTACTACGATATAATACATAAAATGAGTATTAGTTTTACCATACCCAACGTATAAGCCGATTATGTAAATGGATATTGATCTAACATACCGACGATTAAACAACTTATTTGAAATACAAGACAACAATTGAAAATGATATTTATTATTTGATCAGTTTTAGTTGGCCCGGGTCCAATATACAAGTCAATAAGAATGGGCCTGAAATCGATATATATTTCTGTCCATAAGTGTGCAGATGTACAGAATTCAAAAGCATGATATGAATAGGCCCAAGTTTGATCCACCCAAAACCATAACACAGGTGACCTATTAATTAATGAAACAAGGTGTGCGCCAGCCCGCCGCGTTGCGACGGGCCGTTGTTTTACGGCGTTGATTATTACACGGTATTTTTTTTAAATAGAAAGTAGAACGGTTTTGTGCTTTGTATTTTGCATGGCCGTTAGTATTATCCGCGTATATCAAAATCAACAACTATAATTACATAATATGAAGTAACAATTTACCAATATAAAAGTTACAGCTCCTTTTTTTGCATAAATGTTCTACTACTTTATATCAAGATTAACATAGTGAGCTTAACGTATAGGCTAAGGTATAGTCTGCACTCAACACACTTGGTCCATCAACATGCCAACATCTATGTCATTTAAACCAACTTTGTTTTGTTTCGCTAGTCTATGACCACTTTGGCTTGTATTTTGCTTCAGGAAAAACCTCAACATAAGTTTTCAAATCTATCAGAAAGAGTTGCTAAAAAATTATTTCTGCGATTGTTGACTTTGCACGACCGTTATGCACAACCGAAACTGTAGGCACATTTTGCAATTGTGTAGGTATGCACAATTTTAAGTTTGTTACCTAAGTTCCTGCAAATATGGTGAAGAGCAAGTTTTGTGTCAGGTGTACCATTACTTTCTACAATGCACAAAATATAGCAGACTTTAAGCTGCTTACCTAAGTTCCTGCAAGTATAGTGGCCGAAGTTGCAGTTGGCTACCTATGTGTCTGCAAACATTCCAAACTACATGTTTTTTTACATGGGACAAAATGGGTGGCATCGCACGGTTTTCCTGCTACTCGTGCTTCAGTTTCTTGACATCTGGTTGGTATGTGTCTTCACTTGTCTTTGAAGAGGTCTCTGCGGACCCAAGCCTTGATCGGTGTGGTTTTTGCATCTAGCTTATGTGAGGAAGTAACTGGCCAAAATAACATGTTTGACCCATTTGGCTTTTCTCCACTGGAATGAAAAACAACTAAAAGAATAAGATTGAAAATACCATGCTACCTGCTACTGCACATCAAAAGTGTCTGCTGGTCTTAGTTACAGATATTTGCAGCGTCAAGGAAATGTCTGCAAAGAAGTAAAAGAGCATTAAGAAGATGTTTGTACATGGTCATGATAATAAAAGCATATAAACAACTTAAAAGTATCAAATTTCCCGATGGCAACGTTTGGAAGAAAAGAGCAGTATCTATAGCCAGTTGATAAGCCAAAAAAAGTAAGCTCTTCTAAACACCCCTAAACTGTTAATGACTTCCAAATCTAACGTTTTCCAACAAATATTTGATTATTAGTACTTGAAGTGCAACCTTGATCCTCTATCCATTTATTAATCGTCTAATAACAACAAAGTTAGCCGAAAGTTTCCTATGTACCTCAATGTTGTGGCGGAGCCCAAGGTTCTTAGAGCTAAATCCTGAAGGCCATGGAGATCATCATGGACATTGGAGGCGGATACGCATGGTACCGCCCTCGGCCCGCATCACAGGATGATGATGATGATGATGATGATGATGATGACGACGGCCCGATGCATCGATACCGCGGGGGATGGGCGGTGGCTCGGCGCCTACTGCACATGTCCGATGGGGATGGCGGGCCCACCGAGGGCGTGGATGGGCGAGAATGGACACGTGGATGCCTCAGCAGGACCAGCGGGCCAACTGGAAGTATGATCACACCGTTCGACAGATGCAGTACTTGTCCATGCGTGATCATCTCGACCCTCATCTGCAGATCGATCCATTCCCCTGGCGAGAGGAGGATTACCCGCCCCATGGGTACACTGGCCACATTCCCTCAGGTTATGACTACCGCTATGGACCTCCCGATCAGTGATTTATGTGTTTGTTGATGGTTTGTTTATGAACAATTATGGTTGGATGTTGGTTAAGACAATTTAATTTGGGTTTGTAATAGCTTAGTATTATCGTAACTCAGTTGGTGATGTGGTGACTTTAAACAATTTATTATGTATATATATGTTTGTGATGTGGTTTATTTATTTCTGGTTTGGTTGTTTTATCTTTATGTTATATATATATTTCCTTCGTTGTTGTTTATTCTCATGGTAGACTTTATGAAAATGCTTTATTTTGTCTTTAACCTCGTCTTAATTACATATAAAGGTATTTTACAAAAAGATAAGTGTAGGGAAGATCACATACGTTTTTGAAGAACATGAAAATGAGAATTACAATTAGTGAAATTGATATATATGTGTGTTTGTTAGAGTCAAATGCTTGTATCGAGTCATAATGGATGTTTTGCAGGAATTTTTCCAGGTTTTAAAGATGTAATTTTTCCAGAAAAACGCAGCAAACCACTTTCTGTCAGGACAACCTGACGGCGTCAGGATTAAAGCTTGACAACGTCAGGCTATTCATAAACAGTTTATCATTTTTTTCGTTTTCTATGCTACTTATAAATTTTTGGAAATTCCAAAGTCTTAATTTTCCAGAAAAACTGCAAACATCCATTCCACAAGCATTATATCTTACTTGCTTTCTAGTATAGTTGTGTGTCATATATAGTTTTACCGCCTATTTTACGCGAATGTTTCGTTTGTTTTCTTATAAGTATGCAGGTTATATTTGGCAAGAAGAAGAAACACAAAATTGGATGGAGCTTATCACTTATGCATTCTTCTTGGAAAAAAATTTAACCGCAACTTCACATGGATCCTACCGAGCTAATCAGGGGAGTACTAGTTTCTTTTCCTTATTTACCTTCCTTTATTATAACTTTGATACTTTCGGGAAACATTGAGAACAATGTTCAGTTTAAGTATAGGGAGGGAGAATAAAACGGGAACTTAGAAACTATTCACTCACTTGATTATTTGTCTTGTCCTTGATAATTTGTGTAATAAACTATGAGAAATATTTGTTAGGGCCATTTTAGCACCAAATTTAAATTTTTTTTTGACATGTACGAGCTAAACTTTAGTCTTAATAAAATATCTCATGGATAGGAATTATATGACTAGCACAAAAATCGTTTACCACTCAAATTCCACCCAAAAAATGTGAGGTTCGCCCATAGATCTTTAGGAATAAAAGCATTCACCTTTAATGCTTAGAGAGTGTACCGGTAGTATAATAGATTCTAGAACTTGTTTTGTGATGCATTCCGAGATCACTAGTGAGACTACACTTGTGTAGTTAGGAATAACTAAATGAAAAGAGGCATTAGGATAACCCTTGTTTGAAACCTGTATTATAATTACTTCTTCCACATCGGCTGAGTAATTACCCCACACCCTTGCGATGTACTCATATTTAGTACACGATACTCCTAGTTAACCTCTTAGAGCCTATCTTTTTCGCGGTTCTCGTGATGTTTCGGTTTTTTGGAATATCAATGAAGAACATTGTTTACAATCCACCCCCAAATGTACACTGAAATCGCCTTAGCCTACCTTGTATGCACTCATCTTTAGTGCATTATTTTTATCATTACTAAACCCTTAGTTCAAATATCTAGTTACTTGCATGGCTGCTAAGTTGAGTCATATCTTTTGTACACAATTTTGGGACGATTGGGACTCATGGGTAAAAGTAATATTTTATTGAGTAATAGGAAAGAACGATAAATTCAAATTCCCTTTGTCTACGTAATTAAATACTCCAAGTGTTTTGATCTTTTCAAATCCGGTCAATTAGTGTTAGAGAAATAAAAACTCAAGTGTAGGGATGCTCCTATAAATCTCTTATATTTTAATATTATTGTAGAGGATGGTAGAGTAAATATGTATGAAAAAAAATACAGGCTACCATCCTACATCTATCTTTATGTTTATGTCTTTAAATTTATGTTTGTTTCGTTTCAAGTTATATAGAGTTAGTGAGTCGAGTCTTGGCTTAGCAACGCCACACTTTTCATGCTTATAACATAAGATTTTTGACTTGCCACCACTAAATATCCCCTATCCAACAAAATACTTTATTTCCCTACCGTAAGCCTAACATTACAACCCTTGTAAAGACCTCTTAGATAGTTGTTCCTAGGTGCTTACGCCAAAGCGGTGGAGGTTTGATCTAGTCTCAAGCCTATGGTAATCTATGTACTATGCCAGGTAATGAGTGTTTATCTTCCATTTCCATTTATTATATTTCATATAAACCCGAGAGATGAGAGAATCCAAACACCATTTGTGAGGTGCTAGTGTATAACTTATGTGCTTGTTATGACTATTGTTGTGCTTTTACTTGTTGTGAATTATTTTAAACCAATGCTTCATGCCTCCTAACTTATAAATTGATTGGCCAAAAGCACATTTGCTTGAGGACAAGCAAATACCAAGTGTAGGGATATTTGATAAGGATTTAAAACGTACACTTTTAAGGGGTCATTTAAGCCCTAAATTTACCACTTTTATATCCATTACTGCTTAATTTCGTTCCTTTTCACTTTTAAGGTCTCTTGTAAGCAAAATGATGGAATGAAGCATATTTGGACGAAAAGGAGCAAATACATGAAGAAAATAGCAAAGTCAAGATCGAAGCCACTCAAAGCTGATCAACAGTACCTGATGGCGTCCCAATTAAAGGGCGACGACGTCCCTCTATGATGACTTGATCAAAAAATGCACGCGACGGGTCAGTGGAAATTTTGGTCACATAACTTGACGGCGTCACGCCTTAATATTGGAGGGAGTTACTCACAGTTTTCAACTCAGATGGCCCAGATCTAGAATCAAGACGACGTCCCAACGAAAGACCGACGACGTCCCAACTAAAGACCGACGGCCTCACATCTCTAAGGTGACGTCGTCCCATCGATTACTTGGCCCAGACGAAACCCTAATGACGGCGAGTTGACGGCGTCCCATGCAAAAGGTGATGCCGTCGCATTTGTAATTATATATATATAATTCGATTTTTCTGCATTTAGGGAGGTAAAATTTTGGAGAAAAACCCTAAATCGTTTGTAGTCCGAATTGGACAGTATCTTAGGGTCCCATACCCTATTTTACACATCGAGATAAGTATTTTAATCCAAAGTAACATTATGTCTATCCCTTATTCGATTGATTGTGTGTATGCTTGCTTGTTTACCATGTCTAGCTAAATTTCTTGTGTGTTTGCTTATATCTATGAAACCTAGTTATTGATTATTGTTAGGTTGTTTCTTATCTTAATTGTAAACTGGATTAGGAGTGCAACTAGGCATCATTCGTTGTATTTAATGCTTGAGTATGTTTTACGATGATGTGGTCTATAGATGAAATAGCTTAGGCTTGCCGACTTTGTAGGTCACATCGAGATAACCTCAAAGAACTAGGGGCACGCATACCTTACGACCTCGGGAATACAACGCATTAAGATAAGGTGTGACAATTCAACCGACCAATAAAGATAACTAGGAGTAATAGTATCTAGGTAAACATATTTTTAATCATCATACGAGCACAAATCAAATAGACATAGCTACCCATAGTCATTAGATAACTAGATAATTAGATAAGTAGATTAATCGGTAGAAGTACCACCCTTCAAACCAATTGCCCCGAGATATTTACCTTAGCTTTCTAAAAAACTAATAAAAAGATAAAAAAATAATCACCCTTAACCCCACCTTCTCGTCATATATTTCTTACTAGCATTCATATTCTCCTAGAGAACGATATCAATCCCCGATGCTTACCCAATACTACACTACAACGATTAGGTTCACTGCTTACGAGGTTGAAAAACTTGCTTGACAAAAAGGAAGTTTCCTTCACCCCAAACGCGCCTCCTGCGCGCATCAGTGTTACAACCATCAACCCATTCCTTGATGATCCTCCGACTTCACCACCATATAGCTACAACTCATCTTCAATCATACAAAACCGACATAAAGAACTAGAACTATGCAAGACATAAAACCCAATCACCATATATCTTGTTCCACCAATGTCATCTGTCGACCACTACCACCACCTTACTCCTCCATCAACTCGCTATTATCAACTAAATAAAAAGAACTAACGCCTCAATTATCATTCATAACAAAAACCCCAAATAACTTCTAGTATACATAAAACCAACGACAAATATGTAAAAGAAAAATTGGATTTGAAAAGTAAACCACATACAAGAAACCCAAATTTATTTGTATCAACACCCAATTTAGACAACAACGTCGATGGTGAAATGGCCATATTTGGTCGCCGACCTAATGAGCATTGTCGGCCGGATTTGGTGAAGTGGCTGGATTTTACCAACTATATTTTATGGGTGTTATTGAAAGTTTGTAATAGAAAAAAATGCATAAAGTTTATAACATAAATTTGTTGCTTATGTGAATCAAGTTTCATTGTGAAAAAAAGAAAATTGGGGATTCTTTGTTGATAGAAATAGGGTTTTACATAATATTAAAACTGAAATATTGGACTAGTGGATAATGATGGTGATGGGGCACGTGTGAGAAAAACAAGATACAGAGAGATTTTGATAGCGGGGCTTCGTGATTTATTTATATAAAGTTATTTATTTAATATTTGAATTAGGACTCTAATTATTAGCATAGTCGACTTACGTTAATAAAATTTGTTTTGTCATAAAATGTGGATTTTTAACAGACTTTTAAGGGTGGTTAAACCATTAACTTGTCTAATTTTGAAAAAAAACACTTATTAGTCGGGTTAGAAGCTTATGGCAGGAAAAGCTACAAATTACACTTATGAGCTCTTAAGATATCCTGCTAGTCCTTGTTTAGCATTTAACTTTTGCACCTTGTATAACCTAAGCCTAAAAAGTTAAGGGAACAACCAGATTGTTAGCCTTAAAAGTGACGAAAGTGACAGGATTTGCACTAGATATTAGTTAGCTTATAATGCGTGGACTACTAATGTAATTTAGTGAAATCTAGCTTGCAGTATGAGTTTGGTGTTTAGTATTTCACATAATAAAATGTTTACTCTCCACCCTCTCTCTACTTTCTCTTTTTAGAAATACAACATGTATCTTATGTATTTTCACCAATCTTGACCTCCCGATCATGTTAAAATCTTGATATCTTTGGGCCAACATGTGGTACAAGATCCTACATATGTTTGTAGAGGGTGTGTGCTCAAAATCTTGAACGAAAAATGGTTTTAAAAATGTAGTTCGTGTGTTTTTAAAGCTACCAAGATTCATTTTAAAAAATTTGAGTTTTTTCGGATAAAGTTCCAATCTTTGTTTTTTTATACCTTACTAAGGTAAATGATTGATATTTCACGAATTCAAAACAAAGATTTGTGGCTAAATTCGAAGATTTGATCAAGTTTTCATGAAAAATGCTAGTTTTTAGGAGTTCGTGTTTTTTAAGGATTTTTCAAGGTTTGATTTGTTCTTGTTTATGGTTTGGTGTTTAAAGCATGTTTAGAAATGTTTAAGACAAATGAATTGAAAGTTTGGTGGTTCAAATCTTGCAAAAATGTGTTTTTGGTTCAAATTTGTGTGAAACGTTGATAAATCTCGGTAAAAGTACAACATATCTCGGTAGATCCATGTATTTAGGAACCCTCCCCCCCACTACAACTCACGGTCCCCACTGAGATTCTTATAAATCTCGATCATTAAATCCACCGAGATCACTAGGTTAAAAACCACCACGATCGCTAGGTCAAAAATCAACGAGATCGCTAGTCAAATCCATCGAGATTGCAAGGTCAAATCCACCGAGTTCGCTAAACCTAGTTTCACAGAGATCCTATGTAAGTAAACTACCTTGATATAACTTTGCATCACATTGTTACGAGCTTTTATTAAATATTTCTTGATAATGCAAACCAATATTAAATGTCTTAGGTGGCTTGGAAGTCGGTTCTTTCTGCCAAGAAATATGAGGGATTAGATTTAATAGTGTGTTTGCACTTAATCGTGCTTGTTATTAAAATGGGACTGGAGATTTTTAACAGGTCCTGAGGCGTTGTGGGTTATAGTGGTAAAAGCGATTCATGGTATGCATGGTTTGAACAGTGGTAGTTTGCATGTATCCACCTATAACTCGATTTGATGTAATATAGTCAAGTCGATAAAAGACCTAAAAAGAAAAGGGATTGATTTAATGGATTTTTACTCTAAGTGGGTGGGTAATGGTTCCAATACTTAATTTTTGAATGATATTTGGTTTGGTGATGTTGCCTTTCAGGTACAGGTTTCATATGATATATGCCTTGGAAAATCAAAAGAATGTCTCTGTTGCGGAGAAGATGGTGCAAGTGGGGTAAAATACCTCTTTTCTTCGTATTCATAGAGGAGGTGCTGAGGCGACTCAGTGAGAAGAGCTCGTTGGCAATTTGGGTTGTTGTTATTTCGTCAGCCAATGATAGGTGAAGGTGGACAAAACTAGGCTTAGGTGATTTTACGGTTTTGTCGGCGAGATCCATTATAGATGAAAATATCCTTCCTAGCACTAATACACCAACGAGATGGTATCCTTTGGTTCCTATAAAGGTGAACGTTTTGGCTTGGCGGTTAACTATTAATAAACTAGCGACGAGGGTCAATCTGTATAATAGGGGGATTGAGGTCACTTCGATTTTGTGTGGGGTATGTGATAGGGGTATAGAATCTTCTAATCATCTCTTCTTTGCTTGCGATTTAGCCAAGGATTTGATGGTATAGGTGGTTCGTTGGTGGAGTCTTGATATCCCAACGATTGGTTCTTTTCTAAGTTAGCAACTGTGGTTTGAGTCGCTAACTATGTCCAAGGCAAAAAGGATTGTCTAGAGGTGGTTTTCTTAGCATTATGGTGGCATGTTTGGAACTTTCGAAATTATAGATTGTTCGCCAAGACATGGATAGCATCGTCGCTTATGCGTTTCTTTGGATTAGTGGTAGATGCAAAAAGATGAATTTAAATTCGGTTGCTTGGTTACAAGATCATTGTTTGGCTATCTCTTCCATGGTGTGAGCTATGAAGGTTCCGAAATGATTTTTTATTTTGGCCCGGGAAGAAGAGGGCTGTTGGTGCTTATGTGTTTTGCTTCTCGCTGCTGGGACAAGATTGTTTGGTTTTATGTCTATTTTGGTTGTGTCGTTTTCCCCAGGGCTTGTATGCGGCTGAATAAAAAACACTTAGGAGTGAAAACCGATGGCTCGGCCTCTGTGGGTGGGGATTTTTCTCTTGTCTTGGTTCTCTGTAATTGACAAGAGTTTTTTCTTCCTTTTTGTAGTCCTCGCAGTTAAAGCCTCGAGAGATATCTAGAATGTGTTGTTCGGTTTATTTCTAGATTTTTTTTTGTATACTTTAGCTTCTAGTGTCTTACAAGTAACTTTTTATTTTAATATAATTATGTTGCTCAATAAAAAAAAGGACGAACATAAGTAGGATTGATATACTTTAGCTTCTAGTGTCTTACAAGTAATTTTTTTTATTTTAATATAACTATGTTGGCCTAGCTATTATGTGTGAGATTGATATATTATCGGAAAAAGACCCGTGGATTGCACGGGCCATATTAGCTATGAAACAAGGGATTTCACAAACCGGAAAAGAAGACGTGCCTTCACAATGGATTCTACTCTCGACGCCAAATATACGTTAAATGAAAACGTCTCCGAGTTCTTCCTGGTCGAATTTGAAGATTAGCCCATGAATCGTCTATGTGATTTTAGTGGGATGATATGTTATTTAAATTATCTTTCAAGGTTTCGCGTACTTAATTAGTTGAATGATTTGTTATGTAAATTATTTATCAAAGGTTTTTATGTACTTAAAATAATTTGAGTTGCCATTTTACATGTGATTTTATTTGGATTATATGAATATAAAACATTGCTTGAAATTTCATGCCTCATATTAGGTTCCATGATATCAAAATTCTACAAGGACTGGGAGGTCAGGGAGACTCGAAATAAGAGAAGCCATTTGTAGAGAGAGAGAGATAAAGTAAAGAGTGTGTGTCTATTAGCAAAAAAAAGAAGATTACACACACTATACAATGAGTCCCACAATTCTAGTGAAGTCTAGGAGGATCTATATATGCGATCATACGCATATCTTTACCCTATTTACAATTCTAGCCTTTGCGTATGTGACTTACAATATAACCAGAAGTGAATCCACATATTTTTTGGGTGGGGGAGGAGATTATATAAGTTTTTAGTGTAAAAATTTTTTAGGGCTTTTTTATTAAAATGCACCTCACCACAAATCAAATTACCCCTCATCTTAAAGCCAAACAATGTAAACATATTATATCTATATCTTAATCTTTGTGTGCATCACGACTTTTGTCAAAAAATTATTTTTTGCCCCCGTCCTCTAACATCATAGTTCCGCCACTGAATAAACTAATATAATCCCGTAAATGTCGTCACATTTATAATCCTAACACGCCCTAAATGACATCTATGGCACAAGGTGGAAAATTAGAGCCATGTAAGCTTATCATAAACTTACGATCATTAAGGGGCCGTTTGGTATCTAGTTTTGGCATGAGATTTGGAGTTGGTTTACGAAAAACCCATGTTTGGTTCAAAATCAATATTAAAAAATAAGACATTAGAACCGGTGATCCCACACTTTAGAAATCCAGATGAAAAGAGTGAGTTTTGTATTTTAAGTGGGATCTTTTTTTATCTTCTCTCTTTCTCTATCTTCACACTTTATTAAAATATCAGTTTTTTCAAATATTAAACTATATATTGAAATTTTAAAAATACTTAATTTTATATCTACATCAAATTAAAAATTTAAATCCTAATCAAAATGTAAATCCTAATCCTAAACATGTCTACTAATCAAAAGAGGCCTAATATATAGGTTTTCAATGGCTTTTTGTGATACTCATAAAACTATGTTGAACGATATGATCTCAAAACTCATCGATATTAACATACACTTATCTTATAAAACTATGTTGAACAGAGTTGAGATCATTGTAAAACCAAAATCATCTAAAGATCCAATGAATCAATCATAACCATTTATCTTCATAAAAAAAGGGAAAACCCTTACTTTCCACCTCTTTTTATAAAATATAATATCTTGCAAACGGTAAATCGTCAAGTGAAAAAAAAATACACCATCGCGACGAGTATTTTTTTAATCTTTCAGTAGACAGGCATTTCGATATACTTTCGACAATTTTTTGTTTTTTTGATTTTTTTCACTTGCGTCTGAAAAAATCACATGTGATTTCATAAATCACATATGTGATTTCATAAATTACATGTGATTTTTTCAGAGTTAACTGAAGGAAGAAATCGTAATAAAATTTCGCCGAAAATATATAGAAGTGCCCATTTATAGAAATATGTTTTAATTCTCGTCGCGATGGTATGATTCGTTTTACGTAATGATTAACGATTTGCGAGATATTTAATTGTTATAAAAAGAGTGAAAATTTATTATTTTTATTTTGATGAAAAAAATAGATGATTAATATATGTTTGATCTAATTGAACTTTTCTATATGTCTCAAAACTCATCGATATGAACATACACTTATCCATCAATATTAACATACACTTATCCATCAAAGATGCATTTACAAATCTTTTAATTAACTTTCTAATACATATTTTTATACCATACCCATACCAAATGCTCTTATACTTATACCTAATAATGAATTATTCATTCTTTGATAGTCCATTCATATTATTAGACTGACCTACTCTCCGATTATCTATGCTACTTTATAATGCATTTAGGCCTTCTAAAATTAAAAAGCTTAAAAATTCAGACTTTTTTACTTGCTTATTATGGAAAGAGTTTTTCTAACCAAAAATTAAGATAAGGAGCTCCAATCATGAGATGACATGTGTCACTTTTAACAAACTCCAAGCCTAACTTCTAACAAACTCCAAACTTAACTCCTAACCACTAATAAATTAAGATAAAGAGTTTCATTATAAAATGACGTATATCGTTTCTCAACTAAAATTCATCTTTATTTTTAAATTAAAATATCTTTTTATCTACTTATTTTTTTTATAATCTAATTTCACCATATTTTCTAAAATTTTATGCTCTTTAATTCAACATCCATTTTGATATATTTTTATGAGTTTTTAGTTTTATATTTTTAATGGGTTTATTTTATTTTAATTCAAGTTTTACGACTTTAACCTTTATTTCATTTATTTCAATCAATATAATCTTGATTCGTCAAAATCATATACTTTTGGGGTAGTGTTTGACGCGTAAGAGATTGCGAGGTATTTCTATATGGGAATAATGATGTCATTTGGAAAGCTACGGAAAGTTACGGGTAACCCAAACAAACACTTACAACTAACACATATACATTCGAAGTGTTGTGAAACGAATTCACTAAACGGGTAAGCAAACACATATAACTATACTTATCGCCGCCATTGTCTTGCAGATTCGAACAAGAAAAATGCATATAAGAATAAGTTCTTTTAAAGAACCATTTAGAACATGTTTTAAAAAAACGTGTGTAAACAATCTATGTACTAAACTTGAGTTGATTAATATTGTTTACATGGTCTAAATATAGGATAATTATTTGTAATTGTAATGAAGTTATCACTTTTTGTTAAGTTATGTATGTATCTATTAATCCGTTTAAATAATATAAACATTTTACTAATCATACTATTATGTGTAAAGATTAAGGTTGCCTGTTTTTTCCTGACGTGGCATGGATTATCCCAATCTAATTGTTTATAAATGTATAAAAGTTTTCATTTTTTACTATATTGTGTATTGTGTCTATTTTGGTTAAAATTAATTACATAAATCGTCCTTGTGGTTAGGCCCAATTGCAAGTTTCGTCCGTCACTTTTAGAACTCACCCATACCAGACAAACAAACACTCACTTGTTAACCCAACACAATCTTTTTCCTCAAATCTGCTACTCTATTTTCTCTCCAACACCACTATCACCAACATTCTCTCTATTATTCTTACCAAAACTAGACTCCGATCCACCACTCGTCAACATCAGATCCACCATTACCATATAGTCAGCCACTGCTGTTCTGGGGGTTGGTTTTAAGAAGGTGATATGTTGTAACTTTTAAGATGGTGTTGGTTTAAAAAATGGTGGGTTTTGAGATGTTGAAATTGTTGATTAATATGAGTTTTACTTTTGAAGAAAATAAGAATGATTCTTAACAAAGGTTACTATTGTTGAATGTGTGTTTTTTTAATCAATGTTTTTTGCTTATTATGAAAATGTATTAAAACTGAAATAATGCAATAAGAAATGGGGAAAAATTATGTTGAAAGTGACGGTGAATTATTAAAGAACAAAGAGGGTTTGGATTGTTAGTTTTGATTGGCGATTAAAAAACGTGATTAGATCACTTCGGATTAAAAATGGTGATGGTTGGAAATCATTGGTGGTAGACGGAAAAAATGGGGATGGAGAGGAGAAAGTTTATTTGTTGGTTGTACATTGGTTTTTGTGTCTTGGTTGATATTTGGATTTTTTATTTATTTATTTTTCTTTTGATAGAAAAGAAAAAGAGAAAAAGAAAAGGTGGTCGTGGCTTGCCGGAAAAAATGTTGGTTGAAGAAGAAACAGTAAGGATTGGTTTATTGCGTTTTGGTGTGACGGACGAAACTTGCAATTGAGCCTAACCACAAGGACGATTTATATAATTAATTCAAACCAAAATAGACACAATACACAACTTAGTAAAAAGTGGAAACTTCGATACATTTATAAACAATTAGATTGAGATAATTCATGTGATATCAGCAAAAAAACAGGCAACCTAAATCTTTACACATAATAGTATGATTAATAAAATGTTTGTATTATTTAGACAGATTTACATACACAACATAGCAAAAAGTGATAACTTCGTTACATTTACAAACAATTATCCCGTCTAAATATTGCACAAATTTTTATAACCTCTAAATTTAACTTTTAAAGGGCTAAATGTACGTGGTTGTAGACATGATTACATAACGTTATTTTATATCATAGTGTTCGATATTGCCGGTTTTATGTAGTTTCACTGTTTTATATTATGAATGTAATGCTCGACCATAAACGGATTGTATATTTAATTATTTATGGGTTTTGCTAAACATGTCTTTAAAGACTATGTTTAAGAAACTTAAAACACACATCTATTATCTATTATATATAATAAAATAAGCTTTTGTACAAGCCTACTAAGCACCCTGCATTAAAAATTGGTTTAATGCCCTACCTTATTTAGCTTTTAAGTACAATTACTTTATGCAAGAGTTTTTAAAGTGAAGGTAATAAACTGATAATTTTGTATTTAATGTGTTTAAGAAAATTAGTCAACACCGGTATACACCTCTACATGCTCCTTATCAAAACATCATTCAAAACAGTGTTTCAAAATCATAACAAATCAATTTTCAATTTCAAATCATCTGATAATTCCACCGATCCATAAAACAACATTTTCAACATCCCTTCAAAGTCGATCTATGGCGGTTGATGTTTTGCTGTCTACACCGAGTAAGTTTTCATCTTATGGTTTAATCGTTAAGATTTGAATCACATAATACAACAATTGCTATTGAAAAGTGAATGCTTGATTATTAAATAATTCATAATTTTCGCATATACTCACTTTTTTTTTTATGGTTTTGATTTAAATTCTATGATTATGTTCAATTTAACTGGGGTAATCTATTTTTATGAACCATATTCAACAAGCTGGGACAATTTTAGCAGTTGAAGGAATACACAATATTTTCAGTATATTAATCTGTTTTTCTTTCATAATTTAGGGGAAAGAAGACGACACACCAGTTCTGAGTCGGGCTATTCTGACCGTCTGTTCAAGGTAGGTTAATTATCTCATGTGATCTCAAAAGTATGCAAGCCACACACCATGTTTTTTTAACCCTTAATCTTCATGAATAGTTTGGAAATATGTTTTGTAGCCAGAATAGTTGTAAGTTTCCTAATCATACACTTTAATAGCAAGGTCATTTTCCTATTTTTTATAAATATTTGGATATGATTTCTAATCGTAGACTTATTTCGTACTATATGTATCTTTTGTTGTGTGTATCGAGTCTAAGATACATGCATTGTAAATGATATGTGTACGATTTTGGAGATCGTGTGCAAGGTGTTCGATGAAGTGTACGTGAAAGGTAGTAACAAACTTCATTTATTATCCATCGTTATTACATCTCATTTTATTTTATAGCAACATTTTATACTTCCATTGGATGACTATGAAGGAACGGATTTTATTCATCCTGCAAAGAGATGTAGCCGTTGGATGGACCAACTCAAAACCATTAGCCCACAATCCTAAGACACCGCCTCATGTTTGCTTTTCTCTATTTATCCCTTTAAATATCCAGTTGCACTACTAGGTACGTATGTTTCTGAAACTAATGTACTATTTTGAGCAATAATTATGCTCGAGAAAAAATTGGTTTTAGTTTTATTTTTATAGCACAGTTTGTTTCACTTATTAAGGCCAATTGCATACTGTAGGTTGTAGGCGTTTGCTGCATATGAGTTGGTTGTTCGCCGAAAGGATGGGGATTATCTTTTTTCGGTATAGATCTGTACATAAAACTGCGATACAATTTGTAAGTTTCTTATTTTTCAGAAAATAATGTTACTTATATTTTGTTTCAATTTTGTTTTAATTTATTATGCAGAGAAAGCTACTTCTAAGGATCTTCAGAGGAAAAGAAAGGGTTTGGACATGCTCAATATGATAAAGCCACATGGGAATCAATGTCTGGAATTCACTTAGTTATTGCTCAAGTCTTAATGATGGTTTTGATTAACACGGATGTTTTATCCATAGATCCATTAATTTTTATGTTTCTGAGCTTTTTGAGAGATATTTTACTCAATGGAGAATTAGCTTTGGTAAGACTTACAATGTTTTGACATAATTATGATGTTTTGACATTATAATGAAGAATTGAATTGTGGCTAACTTGATGAGAAATGTGTTATTCTCAGCTTGATCACATGTTGAAAATGATTGAGGAGCTTCTTGATCTTGCCATTTCCAATTGCATGTATGTATTCAATCTACCGATTTATGAGTTTAAATATTGTATGTTAATTGCCTTCTATTCCACCTGATCTATATTACACAATAACCACTTGGGTCAAAATGTAGCGTGTACAAAGAGTATTGGTTTGGGTTTCAAGATTGCAACAGAGGCTACCGGATGTACACTTTATTTTGTACATTATATTTATGTTTGTTTGATAAAACTGCTCTATATGTAATTTTCGGTTGAATTGCTTTTGTGTTGCATTCATTTGACCAAGGTGCTCTAAAGGTCCTAACACCAAGAAAGTGAGCTATATTTGCCAAAGCCGGAGTGGAGGCGCAAATGGCTTCATTGAGGTCTGTTTAAACAATGAATTCACATAATTAAAATAGTTGTTACGTTGTCGGTAAGTACTAACAAATATCCCTTTCAAATTCTATAAAACCTATGTTTTGAACAATCTTTTAGGCGTATTAGTTTAATTCACACGTTCAAAAACCATTTTGACTGTTGAAATGGGGCTGAAACAGGTGTGTTTAGGGGCTAATTGCAGGTTGAAGACATCGAGCCGGCAGATGTGGCTGCAGTAAGTGTAGGAAACAACCAAGAAGTTGGAAGTATGATTGCGATAAGTGCGAAACAACCAAGATGTCGGAAGTATGATTGCGATAAGTGCAAGAAATTGATTCACTCATATTTCTTCTTTGGGTCACTTATTATATTTGTGGCCTGATCTTAATACTTGTGTTTATAGGATATTTGAGGTGACCGTGAGCCCCATGTGATACGAGTGATCGATCTCACTTTAGCCCCATCACCTACTTCACTCTCAAGCTTTAGAAGTTACAAGAATTACCATAAGGTCGGGGTAGCAAGGATTCTATTGTGAAGTAATCATCTATCATTATAATAGCGTTTTTAAGCAGGTATGTATTCTTCTTTTTCTATGATTTTTATGTCTTTTTTATGTTTAGTCAATCGTTGAAAGTCCATTCATTCTTTTTATTTATTTATTATTTTATTTTCATATAGTTAATTGAATTGAAAGTAACCGGTGATATTAATGTATGCACATAAAATGTTTGACGAAATCACTATGAAGCTAAGCTGGTCTCCTTTGTTTATGTTTAAAAATTTCTGAATTTGATTGTTTTCTTTATATACTTATGTTCTATAAACAATTTCAGTTGACGTTATAGTAGTTTGCGTGTTCTTATATATGAACAATTGCAATTGTTAGTTGTTAGAGTTGATTATGGAGCCACAAAGACCAAATCTTTAATAAGAATGTTTTTGATTTTACCTAATAAGCACTGATGGGATAGTGATTTTGGTGAAGTTATATAATGTTATTAAAAGAAGAAGTAGCACTTAATTTCCATTAGGCTTTACCAATTGTTGTTCAAGTTTTGAAACAAAAGTCGTTCAAAATCCTAAGAAGCTTCCACTCGCTGTTGATTTTTTATATGTTAGTTTGGCCGTGTGAGTACGTGCTCACTGATGCTACTTTTTTTCTTTATTAATGCAGGTGCAGTTTCGAGTTAATGGTCTATTACATGAAGTACTACGCAAGTCATTTCGAGACGTGGCACCTAAAAGGCTAAAATGCTCCAAGTCG
This sequence comes from Chrysanthemum lavandulifolium, assembly GCA_022545495.1. Lineage (NCBI taxonomy): Eukaryota > Viridiplantae > Streptophyta > Magnoliopsida > Asterales > Asteraceae > Chrysanthemum > Chrysanthemum lavandulifolium. The sequence continues at coordinate 96,318,207 of CM040242.1, read as the reverse complement.
ACATGAATGAAGGTGAAAACCAAAACCTCATCGATGACTTACAAAATATAAATTCTGAATAGTTATCGATTAAGGATGATTCATATAAGTATTTTCATAATTATGTATATTACCTCAAGAAGCAATTAGCATAGTGGATACGTTCGTTGTTCTAGCCCTTGCACCAGAGTACCAGCTTTTGCCGGAAGCCATAGGCTCTCTTCTTGTGAGAAAATTTATTTTTAGATGCTTACGATTTCCTAGATAAGGTGACTTTTGGCCCATTTACTTGTGATTAGTTGTTCATGATGAATGAAAAAACCCCCCTCATCCAGTTAAGACTTCATAAGATAAGTTCATAAAGTATGCCTTTACGTAGATGTTACAATTATTTTAATAATTATAGTGAAATTAACATTAAGATACCATGATACGTTAAAACGCATGCATGAGCTTTAGAAATTTGTACCCAAATTTGTTTCACTTTCTATCTGTGTCATATGGCATGTGGTACTGGGGCTTAAATGGCCGGTGTTAGAGCCTAGAGATGGGCTAAAACTATTGCGGATTTTAGCTCTAATTTATGTACTAAAATCATTTAAATTCTTTAGGCATGTACATAGTCACACATATGGTCAAAAAAGATGTACGTGTGTTGTGTGTGTTGTGTTAATATGATATTTTACATCATATAAATGATCATATTTATTAACAAACATGCATTTCTGCAGTTAGTTATACCGTCTGCTCTATGTACAGAATCGTTGTTGGCCTTTGAAATATACCGGGCATGGCATGTACGAGTCATGTAGAACTAAATCTTCAAGAATTGTAGTTACAATTTTCGCGTGTTCGTGAATGCACTAAAGTTCAATGTGCTTGGACTTTTTCAGGTTCGTGTGAAATATATTCCCATCTCTACTGTATTATAAAGAATGCATACACATCTCTACTGTATTTAATGGTTTAAATTAGACCTTTAAAACCACACTGTAATTTGTCTTTCTTAATGCAAAACGTATGGAAATTAGTACCAACTTACTATATAGAGTTGCGAATAACATTGCGGTTTCGGCTATTGTCTATTTTCGTAATGCGTACCTCATTGTATATTTTTGTTCCATCTCTTTAAAATACCCGTGAATTTCACGGGTCTTTTAGCTACTTTTATATCTAATAAAATAAGCTTTTGTACAAGCAATTCTAAGCACCAAGCATTAAAAATTCGTTTAATACTCATACGTGTCATACCATATTTAGAGTCATAGTACAACTCTTCTGCTGCACCAATTTTGTAGAACCCTTCCTCTACACGCTCCATCTTCAGTTATCATTGTTCAATCTTATTTTTGGAAACCATTAAACACCAATTATTTTTGTAAATTTGTCACCACCAATTAATTGAGATACACATCTTCCTCTACAAGCTTCCATAAATTTTGCGTTTTATTCTTCCTCCCTACGTTTTTTATTGTAAGAAATCATACACAAATTTGTTTCCATAAAAAAAAAAAATCATTTGATGATGAAAATCAAAACAATCACTTCCTCCTTATGTTTCGGTGTCAACTATTTTTGTAAACCGATTGACAGAGATGTTGATTTGCCAGCCCATTTTGATTTTGTTATTTTTTAAATCTGTAAGTTATCTCCTTTTTCCCATTTTCGTTTCAAGACTTCCCAAAAGATTTTTAAATTGTCAACTTTTGGGTTAATACAAGATGATTATCGCCGTAAATACCTTATTTGTTACATGTAGAATGCGAAAGATCAAGACTTCCCAAAAGAGATCACCAACTTGGTTGGAAAGAAGTACGCTTTTAAGGTGTCCATCGATGAGGTCAATGCCAAAAAGATGTTGCTTGTGTTCACTGTGCTCCGTCTGACGGACGATGCTGAGATTTTGAACTCTGTTGTTGCCATTGCAACTCCCGTGAAGGTAATGATTCTGCGACATTTTTTCTATAATGCATACTCTATTATTGAGCATGTTGTTCAGTGTTTAACACTTACTTTTAAATAGGATCCCGAGGCGACAACTTCTTCAGTACCTCAAATAACTCCGTTGGTAAGTGCATCATGTTTTTTGGGAAATTCATGTTATAATACTCAGTAACTCATAATATGTTTTGATTATGTTTTGATATCCAGGATCTTGAATCTCAAACTGACGAAAATACTACGCCAGTTGATAAACAAAAGAGTTCTAAACGTTCACCGATGTGGAGGATGAAAGTGATGGTTCAAGCATGAAAAGCAGTTGTCGAGATTAAGATGGAGAAAGAAGGCGCTAGCGCGGATCGATCATCCCAATAAATAAATGCAACTATTTTGTATTTATAGTCATTTAAGGAAATTGTTTCCATTTTGAATATGCATTTGTGCATTTGTTGTATCATGTAAATCACACATCGTTTTATGTTCGAGTCGATCTATTTTAGATTGGCGCTGATAGTTGTTAATCGATTGTGACTACACATATTTTAAATTTAACAAATTTACATTATTACTTTTATTATCATCTCATTTATCTATTTCTTTAAAAAATAACCCGGTGTCAACGGGTCTCTAAGCTAGTATATATATAATCATACATTTGGTTGGTTGAAAGCCAGTATATTTAAGCAGTGAGTGATTCTTATAGTAAAATACAAACAAATTATACAAGTCTGAAAATCTTAAGATAACTATTAATGAATATTATAAATAATACTGTACTTATAGTATATATATATGTATATTTTGATGGTAGCTTTGCTATATCGTAACGGGCTAACGGCTAATAGTGATGTTTCATCGCTCATTTTGAAACTTAAAAAGTTGACAAGCCAACTAATGAGTTGTTGGCCATGCGGCATGCCTCACAAACCACCCATTATTCTTGATTACGTTTTACCATTCTGCCCCTAGACATATCTAATAAAAATGCTTACACCAGAATGTATTTCAAAAGTGTTGTTAGACTGTACGTTTGATCGTATTTTTTTTAAACGGCAGCTTTATATTAAACTAGCAAACGCAAAAACAAAAAACAATTAAGAGACATTATCTAAACTATAGTCTGCGGATTCAGATTAATTCTTTCGTCTCTAGCTGGTTGGGGCTTTTAATTTCTTGATAGTCTTAAGAGCAAATGTTTTTAAAAGATATTATACTTGCCATCATTTGTTTTTGTGGGTGGCGAATAATTATTTTTTTTTACTTTTGTGGGTATTTTTCTTTCAAATTTATCTTTTTTAGGGTACTATGTGACATTTTTGCTTTTAGGGAAAAAAAAATTTATTAGCTAAGTGGGGCAAAAATGTCCCAAAATATCGCAAAATACTCAAAAAAAAACTCATTAAAAACGTTTTTGTTCATTCTGTAAAAGCAAATAGTATTAAATATGATACATTTTAAAAATATTTGTCCTAATCTTATCTCTACTTGTAATTATATACTCTTATGAGAAAAGTTCAACATAGAGCAAAATTTCTGTAGAAATCTTATGAACAAATTTTGACCATTTATTTTTCATCAAACAAAAAAAACTCATTTTTATCATTTAAAAATAAGAAAATATCTAATAAAATGTTAATCGTTACGCGAAAAAAAACATACTATCACCGTTTGCAAGATATTTTATTTTCAAAAAAAGATGAAAATTGGCTTTTTCTTTATTTTCATAAAAAATGTATGATCAGGATTTGTTCAATAAATCTATAAAGAATTTGTATTCTATATTAAGCTCAACTCATACTCTTATTTGAAATTCTTTTTTTTCTATGGTTGTGCTACTTAAACAAACCTTTAATAACGATTAAGATCCTAAGGTGAAATACTTTCATTCAATCTGTAAATAAAATTCGTAACTGACATGATTGTAAAAACATCATTACAAATTTGTTAATGAAATATATGTATATATAGCTGAAAAAGATCGAGACATAGCAAAATTAATCTTTGTGCAATCTTAAAAGAACTATAAAATTGAAAAAACTTCCCCTAAAAATTTCGAGCAATTATCAAAGATTTATTCAAACTTGAAAGCAGTGTCCTTATTTTGGGTTTCATTTCTTATATTCGTTCATAGATATAGATATTATTAAGTTGAAAAATGAAATACTAATTGACATAAATTTTTAATTCTTCCCTTACAATATTTGTTCCAAAAAAAGAAAAGAAATCTCATGCAATACCATGTTGTTAATACTCCAAAGTCCAACAACATATCAAACCCAAACTTTAAGGATACTTTTGGAACTTCACATCACGTCTAAAAGACATGGTTCCAAAACCTCAACTACATAATGCAAACCGGCAATTCAAGAAATTGGTTCATTTTGGTCTCAACTATATTTTTTTTCAAATAATAAAACCACAATCACATATCGACACTTGGAGTCCTCCAACTACTACTTGTTTCTTTGATTTAACTTCAATTCTAAAGTCTTCTTCCCATTCATTCCATGTATTGCATCTCGATCTTATAATAAGTAGACAGAATTATAAATTAGGATCAAATTCACCATTTTAAAGCTACTTTTCGCGTTCCTTCTCAAGAAAAATGTGGAAGGTCACCCCTTCAAAGTCTTTGGTCATTAGGATCAACCTTGTTTTCTTATCTTGCTTTCTTGTTATTTATGCCACGCTCCTTCTTCGGCCATCCACCTCCATCTACCACGAAAGTGCATCAGCTTATGTTCGTTGCTCACTTCGTGATTGCCATCACAAGGTAAGGTGAGCTGTTTGCATGCATGCCCAAAAACTTGTATTGCAAGTTTTCCGGCAGCCCATCTAAAATATTTTAGAATGTTATGTTCATTGCGCATTAGTTACATGTTGGTTGTTTTTGTTATTAGGTTGAAACTGGTTACAATATGAAGGCGGTTTTGTTAGAAGATACAATAGAATTGAGTAGTAATCATTCCAAGAAAACTGGTGGTAGGAAAATGGTGAAGAGAGAAAAGCCAAGTTTCTTAAATGCAAGTGGTTTTATGGGAAGAAGCATGAGGATGGGAATGGTGAATATGGAAGGAGAGGATTTAAGCGATTGGAATGTGCTTGGTAAGACGATTCCTGTGACGTTTGAGAAGGTTTCAGATAACTTTGAATGGAAAGATTTGTTTCCCGAATGGATAGATGAAGAAGAAGAGATGCATGGAACAATATGTCCCGAGCTTCCTATGCCAGATTACAAGAAATATGGGTACATGGACATGATAGTTGTTAATATACCATGCAAGTATCCAGCTGAAGGGTGGGCAAGAGATGTTTTTCGGCTACAATTGCATATGATAGCGGCAAATATGGCCGTACGGAGAGGGAGGAAGAGTTGGAATAGGAAGCCAAAGGTGGTGATTCTTAGCAAGTGCCGGCCAATGGTTGAGATTTTTCGATGTGACGATTTGTTGGTACATGAGGGTAATTGGTGGTATTATGAGCCTGATATGAAGAGATTGGAGCAAAAGGTTTATTTGCCCATTGGCACTTGTAATTTGGCTTTACCTCTATGGGGAAAAGGTACATTTTTACTCATTTTATTAAAACCTAAAACCATGTTATACCTTAATGTTTTACTTTTAGAGCTTGAATACACATTAAATTTGCTTGTTATTGCCCTTTGTTACAACTATTATGGATATAAAAATTACCCTTTTTACAAGTTTATGAATCGGTTTTTAGCATAAGCAACGAGAATCATTTAGAAAGCATTAAAAATAAAGGATATGGTAGGAAGTTGGTGGTGGGAGGCACATCAGTTAGTTTAGAGTAGTTGAGAGTTTGTGCAAAGGTAAACGATTTGACAATGTTTGGTTGCTGATCAGTTGCTTATAATGTGTCTCCGATTACAAAAACATTGAAAACGAAAAGCTAGCTGTCGTCTTATATTTCTCTTTTCTTTTAGTTAAAAAATAGAGTAATTGTTTAACATGTCTAGAAGTACAGTCATGCCAAAATCAACCCGTGTTAATTTGTTTAAATAAGTTATGTAAAATAGTTACTAGGTAAAAAATAAAGTTCTAACGATGTATACGATGTTTACTTTTTTCCTTTTTAACAGGGATTGATGAGGTATACGATGTGAAGAAAATACAAAAAACAAACCCAAGAACTAAATCAACTAAACGAGAAGCCTACGCCACCGTCCTTCATTCATCCGAAACATATGTTTGCGGTGCCATCATGTTAGCTCAATCCCTCCTCAAAGCGGGAACAAACCGCGACCTCATTCTTCTCATAGACACATCCATATCAGTCGAGAAACGAGATGCCTTAGCTGCTGCGGGTTGGATAATCAGAATCATTGAACGTATTCGCAATCCAAGAGCTGAGAAATACTCATACAACGAGTACAACTATAGCAAGTTCCGCCTTTGGCAACTCACTGATTATGACAAGATCATTTTCATCGACGCTGACATCATTGTCCTTCGTAACCTAGACCTAATTTTTTCATTCCCACAAATGTCGGCTGTTGGTAATGATAATTCCATATTTAATTCGGGTATTATGGTCATTGAGCCATCCAATTGTACGTTCATGCATTTCATGCAACAAACAAATGAGATTGTGTCGTATAATGGTGGTGATCAAGGGTTTTTGAACGAGATTTTCGTATACTGGCATAGATTACCAAGAAGAGTTAACTTTTTGAAGAACTTTTGGTCGAACACCACTGTCGAGTATAGCATGAAGAACCAATTATTTGGGGCCGATCCACCTAAGCTTTATGCTATACATTACTTGGGACTCAAGCCATGGGTATGCTATAGGGATTATGATTGTAATTGGGACATAGGGGATCAACGAGTGTACGCGAGTGATGTTGCACACAGGACATGGTGGAAGCTTCACGACACTATTGATGAAAGCTTAAAGGGTCATTGTAACTTAACGAAACAAAGGAGGATCGAGTTGAAATGGGACAGAATGCAGGCTAAGAAAATCGGGTTTGCTGACGAGCATTGGAGGATTAATGTTACAGATCCTAGACGCCGCGGTTGATATCGACCGAGTTTCTTGCATAGTATTTTGTTAATCGTACGTTGATTATCTGTTTTGATTTTGGTTTTCAATTCATGCACCTTTAAAGTATGATCTTGTAGTGATCGCATTCTTGATGTATATACTGAAAGATTTATACTTGATCGGAGATAAAAGGTCATATTTGTAGTTATTATCAATAAATATTAGTAATTCATTCAAATTGGTAAATACTTTATCACTTATGATCTTATAGTTACAAGCTAAACACAATAGACTAAAGAAAGAACAATCACATAAAACACAAAAAACATTTATTGTTTTCTTCTTTAACTAGTTTATATCCTTTCAAAAGATAAAAAAAAAATAAAGTATGATTTTCGATCTAAACAATTTAAAATATAGTATATGTCATGCGTATCACATTGTTGTATGTTAACGCAACTTGCAGACTTGCAGTTAGTTTACCAAAAGTTTTTTATATATAATTTCTTATAATTTTCATATTGTTGGATGCACGGGCTTTGAATCTAGCGAACATGAACGGGGCTATACTCGTTATCGTTCGTTTAAATACTGAACAAATGAGCGGATTTGAATCTAGCGAACATGAACGGGGCTATAGTCGTGTTCATTCGTTTAGAAGCAATTAACATTCAAAGTATACTTAACGTTGTGCTTTAATGTGTTCATTTGTATAAGCATAATTGTTTATATATGATCCGTAAAGCTAGGATTTAGGGTTAAACCAAAGGTACGATATGAGATGATGATGATGATTGTATGTTTGGTTTCCCGCGTTCTGTAAGAACTCCGGGATAAGAATGTTATCTTGAGCCAAGAAACGCTCACATATGATGGTTTAGTGTTTGTTTGTGTGTGTGAATTTGTAGAAGATAACTTGTGTTAGCTTGGATCTTTCAAACCAAATGCACCGGCATTTATAAGGATGCATTTGGGGTTGTGTGATACGCGTGAAAGTGATTCAACGGTCAATAGTTATCTAATGGTCCTGGATGGACCACGTGGTGATTATTCCGTGGAGGAGACAAGAATGACACGTTTCGTGACATAACTGACTCAGGTGTGTTATCAAAATCTTTGGCAATATATTCATGTACTAAAGAAATACTCGCAACATTACGTCTGTATAATGAGATAGTTACACGTAACATATGCTCATAATGATTTTGGGAATAAGATCCCAGACATGTTCTTGCCCTGGAAGTTGATTTCCCAGGCAAGAGTGTTTGTGTTCGGTCAATGTTTCTCTGGAAAGTTGATTTCCCATACACGTGTGTTGGGCTTTGGGCTTTGAGCCTTATAAACCGGTTATAGCAGTGTAGGTTCTAGCCTTTTGAGATAAAACTCTTATACGCTATCAAACTAAAGGTAAATAAATTGACATAATCAAACATGAACAATCGGATGTTCACATATGTAAATGAATTGAATGAAAATAACTTTTGTGATTTAATTAAAAAGCATAAAATATTATTTATATTCATTCATTTACAACATGCTTTTATATGGCAATGAAATGATTAAGTTAGATTCAAGCATTAGTAGGAAGCTTAATTTTTAGGATTATATTATTTCAGGAAGACATGATTAGGTGAGATTGACACATCAAGGAAGCTTAATTATATGTTAATCAAACTATTGATTCAACCTGTTAAGTGTTTGGTGCACCAACCATGGATTCTAGAATCACTAAGATTTGGTTTAAATAAGTTTATTGGTAAGTGGTGATATATATGCCTAATAAGGAGATGTAATAATAGACCTAATTCATTAATTTTTTTTGACAAGCGTGATGCATTTTTTCTCTTTCACCATTTTTCATCAATCAAGTTTTTAAATGCACGAATCACATATTTAGATCTAAATGTGCTTTTGGTTCAAAATGGAAATAAAAAGAAAAAGCAAAGAGAATGCAAAAGAATAGAATAGAGATTATCATTATCTTTGATAGTGATTGGTTTAAGAAAAATACATTAACCTCTAAAATGGTAGTGGTGGTGGTGGCTGCTGGTAGTGGTGGCTACTAGTTATGGTGGCTGCTAATGGTGGTGGCTGGTGGTGGCTACTGCTGGTGGTGGTTGTTGGCGGTGGTGGTGGTGGTAATAATTATCATACCTCTCAATTTATTAGGTAATGCCTCATTACCCAATACTAAACAATAATTGCATTCTCTACTCCGCATGTTTAATCATTACCTTTCCTATTCTCCACTTCTCCCATTACGCCCCAACCAAACATTTCTAATTTTAGATGTAAGTTTTAGACATCAAAATTATTTTTCCTATTGGTATGCGCCTGTATACTTACATTTTCAAAGAAGTAACAACTAACAACTAGACAAAGATAAAAATATTTAACTTTTGCGTGGGATCGTATTTAAATGAATTGGGCAGCTCCTCAGTGAAGCTAAATAGGGGTTGATTTGGAAGAACCGCTGGTGCTGCCTGCCAATTAAATAAAGCTGATCATGCAGAAAGTTAGCATAAATTATTGACGGTTCACTCATAATACATTGCCGACTTAAAAGAACTAGATTCTAAGGCATGACGGAGTGGGGAGTCGATGTCCCAATCGAGTAGAATCGGAAAGAAAGTGGCTACACCATTCCCACTACCTCGGTACCATAATCGGGTATGAAATCAAGCTCCATTTATGCCGCTTTTATTTCTTCTATATTTGTTTTTGTCTTTGTGAATATTAGTGTTAGGGTAGTATCGGTACCATTGTTTCGTCCACTTAGGGTAGTGTTAGGGTAGTATTTATATGATATTTTCCTAGTTGGGCCTTTGTTTTATTGGATAGAGGTGAAAACTCGGCAACTCGGGATATTTCAGTTTCGAAACTTCCACCTCCCTCCCTAAGATGTGCAAACCTTAGTGTTCCAGGTAAAGCTTTTAGGTCGTTACGATTTGGAAGATTCGACATCTTTGTAACATATAATTTCTTATGAAAATTATTTGGATAACCCACTAGTTTATGACATATTTCAATGGTTTCCATGTTTAACCGCAAAAGTTGCAAATAAGGAAATGAAACTTCTGTAAGATATCTTCCATATATCAATAATTAAACTATCAATTATTCATTTCATATTGGATAACTTTTCAAGATGACGTTTCGATATTCAAATGTTCACTTAAACAGTTTAATATAGTTGCATTTTTTTATATTAAATATATTTTGATATAAACTTAAACACAATAATAGTTGGAGTTAAAGTTGTAACCCAAATACATTAAAAGAGTAGTCAATGTTTATTTTATTTTATTTTTTTTTTGAACGGCAGAAATATTATTAAAAACTAGCAAGATGCTAGGAACAAATTACAAGGAAGACATAGGGTTTTTCAACCACGAAGACCAATCTAGATGAGATTTTTTAAATCTACTAGAAAGCCAATCAAAAGAGTTAACGACAATGTTATCAATAATGTGACATTTTCTAAACTTGGAGTCTTGGAAGATCACACTGTTTCGATATCTCCAAATGGACCACAATGAGGAGAGAATAATGACTTCGATAATGATTCGTTGTTTCCCATTGAGATGAGAGTCTGCAATCCAGGACCAAAAATCTTCCATGTTAAGCCATTGAGGAAAAGAGAGGTCCGTCCATTGAGCAATTTTGACCCAAACTTGAGATGCCACCTCACAGTGCATGAAGATATGAGAAGCATCTTCTTGAACCTGATTGCACATAGGACAATGTTTATTAGAAAGTTTGTAACAAATAATTTATTTATTTAATATGTTTCAGTGTGAAGTTTTAAGATTTGCATGCATAAAATGATTGTAATGATTGCTTTAAAGGTAGTGCCTCTTAAAATTTTAAGACAAAATAATATATGTGCATTATATAGGAGTAAGATTTACAATTTCTCACCATTAGCTTTGCATTAGGTTTTCCTTCATGTTTAAATTTTTATAAAATAAAACTTTGCATATGATACTGATTTAACCTTGTTGCAATGCGAAGGCATTGAAAACCTAGCTTGTTCAGATTAATTCTCATGCGAGCCCTGGTCATGGATGTAATCCTACATTAGGCCCATGCCATTGAGACATGCAATTCAATTGAAAGGTAATGTTTTGAAAATCTTGATCAAATTATTTGAACTCTTAAAAAGAAATGTTGGAGATGGAAAATATACACTTTTTGGTCATAAAGTTTGGTTGGGAGGTGAAACACTAGCAACATGGTAAGCCCCGACTCTTTGCTCTAGAGAGGAATCCGGCCCATTGCCATATTATGGATCTATCTTTGGTCTTTGAGGAGGCCCGACAGATTAAAAAAAAAAGAACTAGAAGGCATTTTAGCAACATGGTTATTTTTGAATTAAAAAAAGAAAGATACATGGGAATGCATTCTAAATGAGTCCAAAAGTTTCATTATTTACGTATCGAAGAACTTTATTAGAAAATATACAACTTTAGTACCTTCATCAGTTAAAGTTGTATGGTAGAATTATTAAGGGAAAATAACAAGAATCCTTGATGTAGTATCTATTAAAACTCATTATTGATATTGTCATTTTACAATATCTAAATTGTTTATTGAGGGTACACTACAAAAAGCTAGTTAAATTATTCACATTTTATAGGTCAAAAGTCCATGATTAAAATTGTGTAAAATTATATATGCCACACTTGCTCATATGTGTGGTAATATTGAGTGTGACAAATTTTTGTGCATAGATAAGTGTGGAGATATTATCTAAATATCAATGGTTAAAAGTGTGAAAACATTCTATGAATGTCCACACCTTGAAGTGTGGCAAAATTGCAAAAGATGCCTATAATTAAAAGTGTGAAAACATTGTTAAATATTCACACCTAAAAGTGTGGACAAAGTGTCAATGCTACACTAATAAGTATGGATATATTTTCTGGAACAAGAAAAAAATAAAAAGAAATTAAATAACAATATCCAATATTCTAAAAACCTAATGCTATTTATTTTATGGAACACATATCAAACATTTATACCAGTCAAATACTATATATTCATGAAACATTTAACATGTAGCTTCATTTTGCAAACAGTAAACACAAGTATAGATTTTTCTAGTAATGTAAAAACAACTAAAATTTCTTTGAAGTTGCAGGTAAGAACCAACAGTAAATACAAGTTCGATTTTCTTGGCTTTTACTACCAGTCTTGTCTTCTTCATTACAGTGGCACACCAACATATATCATCAATCTTGCTGCAACATATCCGAGTAACTAACTTGTTGTCCAATTAGTGGGCTTTGTTGCGTGTTTGTAGCATTTGCCTGCTGCCCCCTTGAATCTGAATAAGTTGGTTGTAGTTGATGTCGTGTGGCTATCCCTTGTTGTCTTTGTTGCCTCAAAACTGAATGTTGTCGTGTTGCTTGCCCTTGAGACGACTGTGGTAGAGCTTGGAGATTCTGAACTCCGGAAAGAGGTGTTTGCATACTAGATTGCCACAAAATTTGCCACATTTTTGCCGAAGGTACCTGTTGTCTTTGGTGTTGTTGTTGCTGCTCCTGAAATATGAACATCATAAACAAAGATCATTCAATAAAGTTGGAAGCTAAACTTACCAATTTTACCCATATTTCCCAATGTAACTTATGATTCAGGGGAACCAATGCACCGGTCAAAAGGCACCATATTTATTAATTACTAATACGACTCAATAGGCTATATCCATAGGTATTCCAAAATTACAACTTACAAAGAACCTAGGGAAAAATTTAAGAAATGAACGAAATGGTTGTCCTAAATCACAACTATCCATTTTGACTTATTAAGCAACCCATCCGACATGCCCATATGCCACATCTAAATCAGATTCTTATGATATCAAGAAAACATGCAGTCTATATTAGGATCAATAACTTATGTGCAAAAGTGTTACAAAAATGGAGACAACTAGAATACATCTATAACTGCAACAATGATCTTTATCTATCAATTGTATAGTACATGCATCAAAGAAAGATATGGCCCATTTATTCAAAGGGTGCTAGAAAAATAAGGTTCAACGTCTAACCTCTGTGCTTGGTATGTCTTCACATGTCATGTCTTCAAAGATCATATCTTTGTAAGCTCCAACACCATATAGCTCTTTGAGTGCAGTTGTTAAAAATTTCACCTCCTTTCTAAGGTCACTAAGATTTTTTTGCCATAATCTTGATTTGATTGTTTTGTGACTCTATATGCCTACCTTGTGATTCAACTTTATCTAACAGGAGACGGTTTTGATCCATTGAACTTTCTTTTCTTGCTCTTCTTAAATTGAAACTGAACTTGGTGACTTTAGATTTTGTAACTCCGGTACCAAAACCAAATGCTTGTCTAGGCTTATCTGGACCAATAAGCTCAAAAATTACATCATCTGCAATCTCTGACCGTGCTTCATCATCAACAGGTCTTGAATTGCCAATTTCTAATTCTCTTTTATTCATCTCTTCACGTGCTCGCTCCTAAAATATTAACAATATAAGATCAAATATATAGATGAGTATAAATAAATGATAAATTTTGTAAATGTTACCCTGAACTCTCTTGACATATCATGAATGTATGACCGATCTTTTGGTTGATATGACAAGCCAAATTCTCAATCCTGTTAGGTTCTCTCTTGTACTTCGTTATCTGCACATTAAATACAAAATAATCAATAAACCATTAGTAGTCCCAAACATACAATCATGCAGTTTTTCTGTCAATGTTAAGGAAAAGAACCACTTAACACTAGACACGTGCCACACAAACCCAAACAAACTCCGAACACACTACACTAAAACTCAACAACCACATCACCTAAAATCACTACGTCGAAGCCTTTAACACAACAATAACATACCACCACGGCCACAACCTAATGAAACTAAAATACCAGAATCGACATCCATGCTCATACACGACTATTGTTTAAGGGTCGATTAGGCGTTTACGTACCTTGACTAGGCTTGTCAACAAAAGATCAGTGTACATGCAAAGGGCTACTTTTATTAGAAAGGATATTATCATCATTAAATTTTCTAAAAGTATTTTAAGTTAATAATATATCTGAAAGTTAATAATATATCTGATAAAGATGATAAACAATAAGGCATGATGGAAACTATTGAATCTAACTATGATACAAAACAGGTTTTACATCTACAAGATGGAACTTTGATGTTCAACTATGCATATGGGTGAAATTTCAATATCTTAATCCAGAATCCTCTGACTGGGTGTAATTTCAATATATGATAGTATCTACTCCTTAGTTTCCAAAAAGTTAATAACATTTGATTCAACAATCAGTCCAATAAAAGTATTTGAAAATATGATAGAAATCACATTTCAAAGTCAAAATATTGATTTCAACTGATCCGGATTTCGGAGTTAAAAACTTGCACCATGCAACCCAAAATAGCAAATGTGTTTTTTAAGATGGAGAGTACAACTTTTAACCAGAAATCTAGATATATAGTAACCAAAGATAAACATCAGTTTACTATGTACTCGACACATAAGGCCCACTAAAATTTGCCATAATCACAAGGGGCATCATGGTTACAATTCTACAGGCCGAGTTACTTAGCTAACAGAGTTCTTTCACTTCAATGTTTTTTCAAATAAGCGCAAAATTTGAAAATTTTGCCATAATACCATGTTCATCTCTAGATAATGAAGGGTGCCACACATTTATTATCAAATGAAATGGAGACTAGGGGAGTTCATTTGATATTTTCTTGTTATTAGTTATAAGTTCATTCTTTGTTGCATACTTTTTTCAAGTCCCAAACACCCCTAAAGAGCAACTTAAAGAATAATTTAAACGAGAATGTTTTCAGAGTACTCATAAATCGGTCACATTTTCGCACAAAATTAGTTGCACTTGTTCTGTGAGTATGAACTTGCGCAGATTTTTCTTTCTTCCCATGTTGTGATAGTTTCTACAATTCAGTTCAGCATAGAAAAAAGTCAGTACAAACACTTGGTAAAAATAGTTTGTTAATATGAGAACAACAAACTGGTACCTTTGCCATAGGTTTTCTACGATTACTTTTATATAACTCCCACTGGTGATGAAGAAAGTTTGGCGGTGCATCAATAAGATCAAGTGCTTGTAGGAGTTCATCTTCTGTATATGTTCCTTCTTGTGCACCATTAATACCAACATAGTTGGCTTCATCTAATTTTTGGGCAGGTAACCGAAACAACTTCTTTTTGAATCTATGTTTTGTGTATCTGATTTTTGCACCGAACATAGCAAAAAGTACATCATCAACAACACTAAGTTGAGGCAAACTGAATTTTCGCTGCCAAAAAATGCAATAAAGAGGAGATATCAATGACCTTCATCGTTATGAACAATAAAATATAAGTGTTTTAGAATAAATTACCCAAAGTTCTCCCAAAAGCAATACACCACAACGAGCTTTAATTTCTCTCCAATCTTTAGCTTTTGGTGGACACAGATTGGGTTGTCTCAAAAGTAAGGTCATGAACTTGTGCACACAGTGGTTGCACCCTTATTTAGTTGAAAAGTATCATTAACATTAACGAGAACTTTTTCACCCTCTCTTAGCTTATAGACATGTTTTGCTGTCATCTTTTGAGTCCTAAGAGTACTCCCATACTCATATATAAAAAAAATCACCACCCACTGTTAGGATGGAATTTCCGAAATAATAACTAATTACTAATATGTTTATACTTACCTACTATTTCTACCTCTTTTGCCTCATCCTCATCAATTTGATCCTCATCTTCATAGTCATCTTCATCGTCTTGGTCTAAGTAAAAAGACGAGGATGATTGATGTAAACTAGTCCTAAAAGATGAAGGTTGATTAAACGGTGTGGACTGGTGTAACATAGGCTCGGATGCTGGTGGTTTAGGATATGACTGATGCAACATAGGCTCGGATGCTGATGGTTTATAATATGATGACGATGTGGAATGGTGCATCATAGAATCATACAAGTTTGGATTATAAGTGGTTGGATTGGATCGTAAGGATTGAAAATCAGCAAACGATGACGATGAAAAAGGGTTTTGTTGGATAGTAGAACAAAAAAGTGGGTGAAAAAATTTGTGAGTAAAAGATGATGGGCGATGTGAGTCATCGTGTAAGTTACCAATAGTTTGCATACGCGATTCCATGAGTGTGGAATTATTCTTATTCCATTTTGCATGTTATTCCATTGTTGCTTTAGACCTAAACATCTTTCAATTATCCGTTTCAAAATCACAACAAAATATAGTAGATTTGTGACTATCGGTACTAAAATGAGTCTTTTATGTAAGCTCATAAAGAGCATATTGATTACTGAAGACAAAGAAGGCACTAGTAGGCCTCTTGGGCTT
The DNA here is from genome assembly GCA_022545495.1 of Chrysanthemum lavandulifolium. Classification (NCBI taxonomy): domain Eukaryota; kingdom Viridiplantae; phylum Streptophyta; class Magnoliopsida; order Asterales; family Asteraceae; genus Chrysanthemum; species Chrysanthemum lavandulifolium. Next base: position 96,301,905 of record CM040242.1, on the reverse strand, counting down.
GTTGGGGGTCCTTTGCAGCCTTTCCCTTAGGTGCAGTCTTCTTTACAGTCAACCTAGAACCAAAAGACAGATCACATTAGAACTAGAAAATCAGTAAGAAGCTAACTAAGTTTAACAAGCTAGCTTATTAGAAACTAAAGTTACAAATATCAATATTGTATGTGGTGTTCTGCTATCACTTACAAACTAGCAGATCTATTCAATGTTATAGCTACAGATGTGAAACTTAAGAGCATATTTCTTCACTTATAACCATTAAACATACAAATCATAAGTATATGAAACTTAATTCACAAACTAGATACAGAACCAGTAATAACATTATAGATCGACACAAGCTAACACAACTGCAAATTAGCACTACACTAATAACAAGTTTCAAATATCATCATTCAGACATAAATCTATATAGAAGGATACATATCAAACCATACTACAGATCAAATCATGCTAGACTCAAGCAACACTGTAGCTTTAAATGATAAATCATGTCACATTATAAACATCAAATGTAAACACAACAACATCCTACAATATAAGCATCAAAACTAAGTATTAATCTCATCACACTTATGAATTAAAACCTAACAGATCCAACAATATAACAAAATATATCTATAAAATTCCAAATTAACAACAATTATCTTAATATCATAATCACATCTGTTCTTCAACTAAATCTAACAGGTCTAAAAATATTAAATCTACAGCAAAATGAAAAACACGGATTCATCATGAAAATTAACTACAAATTCATCACAGTTAACATATCATCAAAATCACATATTATAATAAAGATATGGCTGTAATATTATTATTTCTATAAGCATTTAAGAGATGCAAATATATTGTACCCATAATTGATATATTAGGACACAAGACACTACTTCAACCAATTTTTCTTTCAAACTATAATCGGAACTGGAACAGCTTCACAGAGCCATTAAAACACTCATCCTTCTCATCTATGCCAAATTGGTTACTCATTAACATCATCAAGATGTGGAAGATTACAAGAAATGCATTGGGTGTTTGAGTCCTTTTTATCTTCATTGGCCTTTTTTCCCATGTCATATGTATCTGTTGGATAATTCACATTAACATGCAACCATCCAACATCTTTTACATCCTCTATGTAGAAAACTTGTCTCGCTTGTGATGATACTATGAAAGGATCATCATTCAATTCAATACCGGTATGAACTAACAGTCTGGAAAAATTTACAAGTGGATACCCATATTTATATTTCTTTAGCCCCTTTGAAGGTCAGATATCAACCCAATCACAACGGAGAAGCACGACTTTATATCCAAAAACATATTCTAGCTCAATAATGCTCGTAATCTTTCCATAGTAACCTGCTTCAACTTCCACCATGATTCCTGAATTTTGCCACTTCTTAAACTCTTCATGGGTTTTTATAAGGAATATAAATCCATTCATGATAAAACCATTGTATTGCTTAGCAACATTGCTCAGGCCAATAGTAAAGGATAACACTTCCTTATCAAAATTGTTCTTTTCTAGGAACGAAACCTACCATTATTTAATACCACTTTAGATTATGCACCTAAATGATTAATATGTAGGATCATTCATTTTATGTTGTTTGATGATTCGGGTGGTCTAGGATGGTGATGATACAAGTAATCCATATTAGAGAGATGAATATAGTAGAGAGGGAATTCTAGAGAGAGGTTTAACAAAAAAGAAGAAAGGTTAGATTGAGAAGTTCCACCCCTTCCAAGGATGGAAGGGGTGTTTATAGTTACAGACACTACGTCCTCCTGTCGGACTGTGGATCAGGCATACAGTGGGTAAAGATCCGTCCTTCCTCCACAGTGTTACTCTAAACTAATCTACGCTAATAACTAACTAATTAACTACTAAATAACGTAAATAACGATATGTCTACGAGCTAACATATGCTAGACTATAATTGGGGTGACCGACACTTCCTTATGGAATTTCCAATTCCTAACAATATCCCCCTAAGGGAGGTCACCCCATGATTTACATTTTAAATCCTAGCATGCTATTTTGTCTTTAGTTCTGAGCTCGTAGACTTTAATTCTTCAACTTCCGCATCTTTGTGCTTTAGCAGTGACTCTTCATAGTTCGATTATTTTGTACTTTCAGTGGAGGCCTTTAACTGATCCACATCTTTGATGATCTTCAAGCTTTCTTTGAGATCATCAGCCATAGTAAATCTCTGGATCACCCTTTATTGTGTTGCCTTCATGTGATGTTGTGACTTTTAGACCGACATGCTCACACTTTCTGGATCATGACAACTTTTCAACAGAGTAGCGGAAGCATCTTTGTATATTTTTTGATTGTCATGATTTTCTTCAATTAAGTGTGAATGTTGTGAGCATGCGGTTGTGAATTGACTTCTTAACTCTGATCAGATGCAACCGTCAACAGTTCCTGCAAACAACAATTAGCAATAAAACACACGAAAGTGTCTTTGTTCACTTTCATTGAATATAGTTGCAAGAACCACGGTTCCCCATTGACCAGTATAAATACTGCCTGTGATCGGGTAGAATTCCGAAGAATCTCCTTGACAGGGTTTTGCAGCTTGATCTAGCCGTTCTCAAACCGGAGCGTCCCAAAGTAGACAACACGGAGTGAGTGAACTAACGAATTGAGATTCACTGATTGATGAAAAATTGATTTGAAAAACAATCGCGTATTGCTTAGAAGAAAGAGTTTTGCAATCTGACGAAGGTTTTATAAGAAAGATCAATTTTCAATCGAAATACTTTTGAATTTGAAAATGAATATACATTCGATGTGCTAGAGAAAAGAAGAGATTTGCACATCGAATGGTTTTTCCAAAAGTATTTTTCAATCGAGATACTTTTGTGTTTGAATACATGAATACACATTCGATGTGCTAGAGAAAAGAAGATTTGCACATCGAACGGTTTTTCTAAAAGTATTCGTCAATTCATTTCCTAGACCAAGGTTGATTCAAAAGTGAATCGCCCCATTGTTTCTATCCAGTTGTCACAAGTTTGATCTTTAGAAAAGATCTCACATGTCACCCACCAAGAGCTTGTTTGATGTTGGCTCAAGAAGGCTTTCCATCTTCATTGTAAATATGATTGCATATCACTCAGATGTTCTGGCAATACCACAAGGATAATGCGTAGGACTCTTAAGATATATTCTCACTTTCCACATTGTGTGAAACAGTGAGTCTTCATGATTGTGTCCTAATGAGATTTATTGATGATCTCTTGGCTCTAGACTCAATAGTGCACATTTGGTTCCTATGCCAGAGACTAGGGAGAGGGACTCCTTCTTCAATATCAACAATCTCTAAGAGAAAGTCGATAGATTATTTAGGTTCCCCGTGAGAATGAAACAAGCCCTTTTAAGAGGAACTTGAGTAGCTTGGGAAGTTGTAGTGCAGTGCATCACCGGGTCCATGACGTCTTGTCTTCAATACCGGTGTTACCTTTGTAACCACCAGTAGCATATGAATTGAACCCGGTTTCTGCCCTAAGGTTGAATTAATGGAGGGCTATTTCTTTTCACCCTTTTCACATTCAATTCTTTTTCATTCTTCAATCCCCTTTAGTGCTTACCGAGACTTCATAACTAGAACCTTGTTGGGTTTATTCCAGTACTATCTCTGTCTCAGTCCGCACTCTTCCCGTATTCTCATTTTTCTCCTTTTTTTCATCATACCTAAGGACTTCTACACTATCTAGTGGATTGTCCCTGGGTAGATCCCTCCGGTTCTGGCTGGATCGTGGGAACTAATACCTAACCTAACCATCCTTATAACACTATGCATAAAGTAAATTGGTCGGTCTTTTGGTATAGTTCTTTCCTTCATGAAACCAATTGAAAAATCATTTGGAAAATCAATCAAGGTACTTGTGATATAATATCAAAAGCATTTTGTACCTTAATTGTTTTTGATCATTTAGAAATGCTCCCCCTCAACATGTGCATATGGTTTTGAAATTGTTTAGCACATAGAGGCAAGAGTTCATTGAAACAATTTCTTGATCACAATTTCCTTAGAAAAAGCCTTTTGATTTTCTTGGTAAATTCTCCCCTCAAAATGTGCGTTGGTTGTTTAAAATCATTTAGCACATAGAGGAAAGAGTTCTTTGAAGTACTTTCACGATCACATTGCCATACAGAAAACCATTAGAAAATCAATCAAGGTACATTATGTTGAAACATAGAAATCTTTGTACCTTGATATTTTATTTTCTTTTGAAACTCCCCCTCAATATGTGCTTCGAGATTCGAGAGCGGTTAGCACATATGGGAGAGCAACCTGCACTTTTGAATCATAACAATCACCTTTTATCAGATTTCATAATTAAATCACAAATTCTCCTCCGATCAAAAATATCAAACCCTTTGAGATTTTGGATCTCAAGTGATTTAATAAGGTTTAGAAAACATGGGAGAACTTGTGGCCTTGTTTAAATACTCTTCCGGTTTTTGGTTAAATGCTCATCCTCAATCATGTGCATCATGTATTTGAAATCTTTTGGCACATGAAGGAATGAGTGCTTTTGAAACAATCACCCTTTAAAACTGATTTGAGATTTAAATCACGATCTCTCCCCCGATCATAAATATCAAACCATTTGTGATTTGTGATCCCAAATGATTTAAATCATTTAGAAAATTTTAGGAGAAAGACGTGGCACGATTTAATTTTGAAAAATGATTGATAAGGAACAGTTTTTCGACATTAAAGATTGTTAGTGTAAGGTATGATAGTTTTTAAGAGATCTTTAAGTAAAATAAAACAATTTCACAACCAAACAAGAACAGAAAAAATTTCATTTTGTAAGATCTTTGAGTTTTAAAGAAAATCATACCATGACATAACATTAAATCTTTAGATCACCACTTATTTTGTACAAACGGACTTGATAGATGAAATATCGTTTGAAAATATTTAAGATTGAAATCTATTGGATCTTAATATTTATGTTGTTAGATGATTCGGGTGGTCTAGGATTGTGATTAAACAAGAAAGCCATTTTAGAGAGATGAAGAGAGTTGAGAGGAGGTTCTTGAAAGAGTTGCTTAAACAAATGTAAGGTTAGATTCAAAGAAGCCACACCCCTTCCATGGATGGAAGGGTATTTATACTACAAACAATACGTCCTCCTATCGGATGTGGATCGAGCATCTTGATGAGTGTGTAAATACTCATCATTTTAGTCAATCTGAGCTGCAAAACGTTTAAAATGCTCGAAATGCATCAAAATCTTGAAAATATTCCAAAATTGCATTTTATATGTTTCGGATGCAAAATGTTCAAAATCGGATGAAAAATGAGCAAAGTTTGCATAATTGGCGTTTAGGTCCCCAAGTTTCAAAAGTTGTCGAAATAGTCCCCGAGCACATAATTTCAAAGAAAAATCACCAAAGGTCCTTTTAAAATCATAAGTTGTCAAAATTAGTCCTTTGGTGAAAAATATCAAAAGTTTTGAGAAATTACAAAATCGGTCCTTGAAGTTTGAAATTTGGCAAAATGGCCCTGAAATTTGAAAATGGCAAGTTTGGTCCTTGTACTTTTGAGATTGTCACTTTTAGTCCTTGGAGCAGCTTTGAGAAATTGGCGAATTGGTCCTTGCAATTTTGATTTTACACTAATGGTCCTTGATAATTAAAACCTTAAACCCATTTTGGACCACCGCCATAGCCTTGGACCCCATCATTTATCCATTTGACCCCCCTTTATTATTACCCACGGTCAAATCCATGGTCAAATCCCAAGCGCCAAAAAGTCTTCCTTCCACTTTGCTTTATGCTGCAACAAGCTACAACCCATCCCCCACTCAAAACCCATTTCCATGTTCCCCACTGCAACTACCCTCCAAATAGCATTAAATGATCCTCCCTCCTCTTCACTCAACCTAACTGTCAAAAACTCATTTTGGCGCCAAAATCCGTTTTAATGGCCAAGATCAATTCTTGCAATCCAATGGTCAAGAAAATGATGGGAACTATTCAGAAGAGAGAGAAATGAAGCTTGGATTATAAAAGAGAGAAGAAGGAAGAGTAGAAAAGAGTCTAGTAGTTTTTTATTTATCAAAAATGTCGTTTTTAACTTAAAGCTCTTAATTTAGTGTAATATCTCGTAATTTCTTGTTCCTTTGTATCAAACTAAGCTTAGTGTATCATTATAAACCATTTCAATTATAAATTCAAGTTTGCATTAAGAATTCAAATTTTAAGGTTCTTGTTGAAATTTTCCATTTCAAATTCTAATACAAAAGCTTCAAATAGCTTGATTCTCTGCTCCAATAAGCTTATATGAGCTTCTCATAGCTTTTTATAAGCTTAAGTTTAAGTTTCAATCAACTTGGGATATTGGTCAAAGAAAGTCAAACAAGGTTCTTTTGGACTTGCAAATGAAAATGGGTTGAAGCAGAAATGGAATTGGGTTGATATTGAGCTAGGATAGGGTTTGGATTAGGCTAGTGTTCATTGGTTTCAGTTTCAAGCCATAGTGGCTAAGGACCATGTGTAAGTGATTTTAAAGGTCTCTTTGCATTATCTTCAATTGTAGTTAAAACTGGTTCAAATCTGTTTAATAAGATGTATTTAGGATATATAGATGTAGCTTGATCATTAACACAAGTCTGCTTTCGGTGTTTGTATGATTTAAAATTGCAAAAGCAGTCATTAAAGGTGTGTTTGGCATTGTTGTTTAATCTGTTTGAGGCTAGCTCCATGGTTTAATTACATTGGTTCATGTTTGTTAACTCAAATTAACTCATACATCTTAGTTTGTGCTCAAAAACACCCGTAGTCAAAATCTCGGTCCCAGCTGTGTTATGACTTATCTGTTGTGTTTTGGAAATCAAATCACTTGTATTGTGTTTAAAATACATAGATAAAGGTTGCTTTAGTCTCATTTCAATCATTAACATCATAATCAGTCCTTAAAGTGAGCTTAAATCTCACCAAAGTCAAAATATCAAGATTGCTTTAAAAAGTCAAAGTGAAAATGTCATTTTGAGGCAATGAAAGGATTTTTCCTTGATTCATTTTAAGCCAAATTAAGTGAAATCTTGGGTTTTGAAGTTCAACTGGTCTATTTTGTTATTAGCATTTTATACATTTTGTGAATTTTTATAAGTCTCAAACAAGCTTGTCTTTTAGGTCTCATCTCCCATGTCACCATGTTCGGCATAAGTCGAGTTTTCTCGAGATCTTTGCAAGGTTGCCTGAGCTCTCAAGAGCTTGTAAAAGCCTGGTTTTGGTTTATAAGGTCTCACCCAGGTCTACTTTAAGTTCCAATTTGTGTTTTCATTTTCGACTTATTTTAAAACTTGTGCTTAAGCTCAAAGTTGGTACCCAAAACTGTTGTTGCATTTGAAATTCAAATAAGCCAATTCTGTGTAATAAGCTATTCGGTGGTTAAAACAGTTAAGATTTGTTGCATATTAGTTCTTTTAGGAGTTTATAACTTCAAACAGTTGGTGGTTTGCTTTGTTCATTTGGCTTATTGAGTGCTTATTTATAAGCACATTGCATATGATTGCTTAATCTTACACACAACCATCTGATTTTCCAATTTTCCTAGATTCCAAATATAATTTTAGAGTTTTCCTGAAATTTTCAGATTTTTCCAAGTCGAGTTTACTATTTTCTTGATTTTAATTAGTTTTTAGCATTTTTAAATAGCATTTAATACAAAAAATTCGAGAAAAGGTTCAAAAAATAATTTTTCATTTTTTTAAGTTAAGATAAATATAAAAGACAAAAAATATTTTCTAGATTTTTCTTAGTTAAATTTGTATTTTTAGATAATTTAATTAGTTTTAATAGTTTTAATTCATAAAAATAGAAAATATTCGAGAAAAATACAAAATAGTTTTGAAAATTCTCTTTTGATATTTTAGATTTTCTAAGTCTTAATTTTATTTTTCTAGCTTTATTTCCTATTTTCTTGTATTATAAGCTATTATTTATTAGTTAAATTTAGTTTTTAATTAATAATAATTAATTTAATAATTTTAAAAATAATTTTCTTTTCTATAAATTTTCTTTTATCATTAGGTTTGTAAAATATCATTTTCATATTTTTAGGGTTAATATTGTGTAAGTTTCACTTTTTCTATTATGCGCCACGTAGTTTTAATTAAGTTTTATAAAAACATAAAACAAAACATCATTTTAAATATAGTGATAGCGTTTATTTAATAGTTTTATCTTTTAATTTCCTTTAATTTGCTTTTAAGCCGTTGTAATTTTTGGTTTTTACGTAATTATAATCATATCAATCCTCTTTTCTGCTCAAATTCTCGATCACTATATCGTTTGGTGATCCATTGCATAACTTCATTGGGACATAACGACCGGGAAACACTATACTCCCGGATCTTCATTGCATTCGTGCTTAATTGTTTTAAGTTTCTTCTGATTGGCCATTCACAAGTGGTCGACTTGCGTGAAAACTTGACGGTTCAAAGACGGATCAAATTTTAGCGCCATTGCTTGGAGTCTGTCTTGATTATCTTCGTCTAGCATTAGTGATTTGGATATTCACTCTTTGTTCATACCATCCATCTCAGATATGTTTATATTTTCTTATCCAAAATACGAAAATACTCTTCTCATTCCTCTTATCCGTGTGATTCTATTTCTCTTACCCCTCGCACTGTTTGATTCTACTCTTCTTTAACCTCAAAACCGTTTAATTCTATTTCTTTAACCCTCTACATGTTTAATTCTCATGGCGACGATCGATTATCCTCGTTGTTTCCACCGCAAAAGCCGTATGGAAGAGGATCACTCGATTGTCGAATCCGGATTGTTTATGCAAGCAATGTGGAAGGATGGGTGCAAGCAAATATTGTTATTGGTGCGATTATCGATAACTCTCGATGATTCTCCAAGTTTTCCGACCATCCGCCACAACCCGATGAACCCGTTCAAGAACCGGAGACCATAACGGAAGTGGTGGAAATTGCTAGCTCTCGAGCACACCACTTGTCCCACCTCCCGATTTTTGAATGTTCTTGAGACTTGATAGTCATTCGGATCACCATGTTGGTTTTGTTGATCCTTTGAATAAACCGATTCCTCTCATAACTCTCAAATGCAATCGTTTATTCCTTGTGTCGGTTGTGGTGAGCCTCTCTTTGGTTCACCACATCGTTGGTGTACTTGTGTACAATGTGGTAATGATATCCATAACGGAGTTGTTTGTTTTGTGGTTCGAGGAATTCATTTGATTATGATCCTAATCCGAACTCATTTAACGACTCCTCAAATTTTTCAATTACCCACCACACCGACTTATCTTCATATGATCAACATTACTTCTGAATTTTGTGGAGGTCCTCACCAAGGATTTGAGTGTCAATCCGGAAACACGTTTGTCTATGAGCAGTTTTCGGTGATGCTCGAAACTTTGGTTATGACCAAAATCCATATGATTCACGGTCCGGACTCAACAGATTTCTTGTTGTGAGTCTTGTGGAGGTCCCCACTTCACTCGATTGTCAAATAGGAATCCATTTCCTTGTAACAATCATGACTCTCACATGTTTGACAATTTCCAACCTCCACAACACCATACGGTTCAAACTCCACCGAGCCGTTATCTCAAGAAATCTCCCAAGATTTTGAAACCACAATGAAAACACTTGATGATATGATTAGTAACTTTAAGAATCAAGTGAGTGGTGAAAAGACCATAGGAGAATTGTTGGCGAAGAACGAGAAGAACGAGAAGCTCGTAAATCTAGGGAAGAATTATTAATCCTAGAGCAAGCCGCTCTAAATGTTCCCAATTTCTCAAGGCGACTCTTTATGACAATGACGAGGAGAGTTTTATCCTTTTAAAGATAATATTTCTCAACTCCTCGGTCGGTTGATATTCCAAAGATTGAGATTCCATCTCAAACAAGCGCTATCACACCCGAGCTCCCTCACTCTCGAACATGGGGGCGAGCATCTCGACACTTGTTCACGAAAAGGAATCGGACGAATTCATAAAGTCTAGTGTTGAGAACCTTGTCCCAATCCCAAGAGAGTCACAGGGAATTCTTGATTATGTGTGTGATATCCTCCTCCTCTTGTCTTCCAAAATGATTATGTTGAGATGTTCTCCGATTCTAATGATGACGATTCGTTATCTTGTGGAGACATTGTTTATGTGGAAGATTTACCTTCCGAGCTTGTTAGCTTAGAAGAAGAGAATGATGAAGTTCTTGACCTTTGAAATCAAAGATGAAGCACTTCGTGCAACATTCTTGAATGTCGGTCTTCTCATTTCTAAGATCGAGGCTTTCAAAGAGAAACCAATTTCATCTCTATCCCCATTAAGGGTAGTGACATTCTTTCAGATGATTCTAATCCGGAAATGAAAGCCTTCTGTTTGATAATATGGGAGAGAAGATTAGTGGCGGTACCACTTTTCATTCTCATAATTCTCTCGATTATGAATCATGTACATTGGAGGAGTTCACCGTGAACCCACTCATATCAATTCGAATATGATTCATTCACCTTCATGGAGTTATCGGATGAACTCACTCATATCATATCTCCGCGGAGTATGATAATTTCTACTGATCTAGACACTCCCATAATATGTCTTGATCAAGCGAGCTTAACTTGATGAGATTCATGAAACTATGAATTCTCCTATTGAGGATGAAGAATTAGTCATGATTTCTATCATGATTTTCTTTCTTTTCTTCATATATTCATCACTTCTCCTGTTCTTCACTCCTTCGGAATGAAGACATTATCTTTGATCCCGGCATTTCCATATACCATTATCTTGAGCCGGGAATATATCTCATCGGTGTGGAACTTTCTCGTGCCTCAAATGTTTGTCCAAACATCTTGAATGAAAGTCCGATGGTGATTGTCTCTTCCACTTTGCTTCCCCATGAACCAATTAATTCGGGGTCGAGTCAAGCTAGCGACTCGGTAATCAAAAACAGTAGCTAAACATGGGTTTTCACCCGTGTGCACCACCCTAGTGTGGGGGAGTTAGCCCACATGTTGTATATATGTTTTCTCAAAAAAAAAAAAAAAAAAAATAAAATCCTTTCAAATAATGGCCGTAGTATTTCCCTTTTACGTTCTTTGTTTCGGCATAACCGCCGGTACTTTGAATATTGAGGGCAATATTCATTTCTAAGTGTGGGGGGGGAATTCTCACGAATTTTATCATATAAATATACCACCTAATTCCCCCGTTTTTGGCCAAATTTTTTTTTTGGAGTAAGTGTTTTGCACTCACTCAATTGGTTATCAGTCCGCCTTGTCTAATAAACAAAAGGATTGGCTAATCCAGGAGCAAACGGCTCTTGGTAAAGATATCTCAAATCCGTTGACGACTTGCAATTTGCCCAAAATTGTATGGTATTCACTCACCATATCCTAAAAAGTGAAGAGTTGGCTAGCCCGCAAGTTTATGGCTTGTGGTAAAGGCGATGGAAAAACCATAATTGGTAATCGACTCACCAAAGATAATATTGATAATTTATCTAAGAGTTGGCTAGTCCGAGCAAGCGGCACGGTAAAGACAAATCAAATCCGTTGAAAGTCGGTGGTTTGCTCAAAATCACATGGTTATCGGTGTACCATGGTTCTTACTTGAACTAAAACATTTGACTACTCCGAAGTAATGGCTTTTGGTAAAGAGATTCAAATCCACTAAGTTTTTCTCAAAAGATTGCTAGGGACTAGCAATAGTTTAGTGTGGGGATTGATGAGTGTGTAAATACTCATCATTTTAATCAAATCTGAATCGCTAAACGTTTAAAAATGCTCGAAATGCATCAAAATCTGAAAATATTCCAAAATTGCATTTTATATGTTTCGGATGCAAAATGTTCAAAATCGGATGAAAAATGAGCAAAGTTTGCATAATTGGCGGTTTAGTCCCCAAGTTTCAAAAGTTGTCGAAATAGTCCCCGAGCACATAATTTCAAAAGAAAAATCACCAAAGGTCCTTTTAAAATCATAAGTTGTCAAAATTAGTCCTTTGGTGAAAAATATCAAAAGTTTTGAGAAATTACAAAATCGGTCCTTGAGTTTGAAATTTGGCAAAATGGCCCCTGAAATTTGAAAATGGCAAGTTTGGTCCTTGTACTTTTTGAGATTGTCACTTTTAGTCCTTGGAGCAGCTTTGTGAAATTGGCAGAATTGGTCCTTGCAATTTTCAGATTTTACACTAATGGTCCTTGATAATTAAAAACCTTAAACCCATTTTGGACCCTGCCATAGCCTTGGACCCCTGTCATTTATCCATTTTGACCCCCCCCTTTTATTATTACCCACCGGTCAAATCCCATGGTCAAACCCCAAGCGCGCCAAAAAAGTCTTCCCTTCCACCTGCTTTGTCTGCAACAAGCTACAACCCATCCCCCCCAGCTCAAAACCCATTTTCCATGTTCCCCCACTGCAACTACCCTCCAAATAGCATTAAATGATCCTCCCTCCTCTTCACTCAACCTAACTGTCAAAAACTCATTTTGGCGCCAAAATCCGTTTTAATAGCCAAGATCAATTCTTGCAATCCAATGGTCAAGAAAATGATGGGAACTATTCAGAAGAGAGAGAAATGAAGCTTGGATTATAAAAGAGAGAAGAAGGAAGAGTAGAAAAGAGTCTAGTAGTTTTTTATTTATCAAAAATGTCGTTTTTAACTTAAAGCTCTTAATTTAGTGTAATATCTGTAATTTCTTGTTCCTTTGTATCAAACTAAGCTTAGTGTATCATTATAAACCATTTCCAATTATAAATTCAAGTTTGCATTAAGAATTCAAATTTTAAGGTTACTGTTGAAATTTTCCATTTCAAATTCTAATACAAAAGCTTCAAATAGCTTGATTCTCTGCTCCAATAAGCTTATATGAGCTTCTCATAGCTTTTTATAAGCTTAAGTTTAAGTTTCAATCAACTTGGGATATTGGTCAAAGAAAGTCAAACAAGGTTCTTTTGGACTTGCAAATGAAAATGGGTTGAAGCAGAAATGGAATTGGGTTGATATTGAGCTAGGATAGGGTTTGGATTAGGCTAGTGTTCATTGGTTTCAGTTTCAAGCCATAGTGGCTAAGGACCATGTGTAAGTGATTTTAAAGGTCTCTTTGCATTATCTTCAATTGTAGTTAAAAGCGGTTCAAATCATTTTAATAAAATTTGTATTTAGGATATATAGATGTAGCTTGATCATTAACACAAGTCTGCTTTCGGTGTTTGTATGATTTAAAATTGCAAAACAGTCATTAAAGGTGTGTTTGGCATTGTTGTTTAATCTGTTTTAGAGGCTAGCTCCATGGTTTAATTCTGTTGGTTCATGTTTGTTAACTCCAAATTAACTCATACCTGTCTTAGTTTGTGCCTGCAAAACACCCATAGTCAAAATCTCAGTCCCACTGTGTTAACAGCTTATCTGTTGTGTTTTTGGAAATCAAATCACTTGTATTGTGTTTAAAATACATAGATAAAGGTTGCTTTAGTCTCATTTCAATCATTAACATCATAATCAGTCCTTAAAGTGAGCTTAAATCTCACCAAAGTCAAAATATCAAGATTGCTTTAAAAAGTCAAAAGTGAAAATGTCATTTTGAGGCAAACTGAAAGGATTTTTCCTTGATTCATTTTTAAGCCAAATTAAGTGAAATCTTGGGTTTTTGAAGTTCAACTGGTCTATTTTGTTATTAGCATTTTTATACATTTTTGTGAATTTTTTATAAGTCTCAAACAAGCTTGTCTTTTAGGTCTCATCTCCCCTGTTCACCATGTTCAGCATAAGCTGAGTTTTCTCAGATCTTTGCAAGGTTGCACAGAGCTCTCAAGAGCTTGTAAAAGCCTGGTTTTTGGTTTATAAGGTCTCACCCAGGTCTACTTTAAGTTCCAATTTGTGTTTTTCATTTTCAGCTTATTTTAAAACTTGTGCTTAAGCTCAAAGTTGGTACCCAAAACTGTTGTTGTATTTGAAATTCAAATAAGCCAATTCTGTGTAATAAGCTATTCAGTGGTTAAAAACAGTTAAGATTTGTTGCATATTAGTTCTTTTAGGAGTTTATAACTTCTGTAAACAGTTGGTGGTTTGCTTTGTTCATTTGGCTTATTCAAGTGCTTATTTATAAGCACATTGCATAGCAGTTGCTTAATCTTACACACAACCATCTGATTTTCCAATTTTCCTAGATTCCAAATATAATTTTAGAGTTTTACTGAAATTTTCAGATTTTTCCAAGTCAGTTTACTATTTTTCTTGATTTTAATTAGTTTTTTAGCATTTTTAAATAGCATTTAATACAAAAAAATTCAGAAAAGGTTCAAAAAAATAATTTTTCATTTTCTTAAGTTAAGATAAATATAAAAGACAAAAAATATTTTCTAGATTCTTCTTAGTTAAATTTGTATTTTTAGATAATTTAATTAGTTTTAATAGTTTTTAATTCATAAAAATAGAAAAATATTCGAAAAAATACAAAATAGTTTTGAAAATTCTCTTTTGATATTTTAGATTTTTCTAAGTCTTAATTTTATTTTTCTAGCTTTATTTCCTATTTTCTTGTATTATAAGCTATTATTTATTAGTTAAATTTAGTTTTTAATTAATAATAATTAATTTAATAATTATAAAAATAATTTTCTTTTTCTATAAATTTTCTTTTATCATTAGGTTTGTAAAAATATCATTTTCATATTTTTAGGGTTAATATTGTGTAAGTTTCACTTTTTCTATTGTACGCTACGTAGTTTTTAATTAAGTTTTATAAAAACATAAAAACAAAAACATCATTTTAAATATAGTGATAGCGTTTATTTAATAGTTTTTATCTTTTTAATTTCCTTTAATTTGCATTTAAGCCGTTGTAATTTGTTGGTTTTTTCTGTAATTATAATCATATCAATCCTCTTTTCATTCAAATTCCTCGATCACTATCGTTTGGTGATCCATTGCCTGACTCATTGGGACATAACGACCGGGAAACACTATACTCCCGGATCTTCATTGCATTCGTGCTTAAGCTGTTTTAAGTTTCTTCTGAGTTGGCCATTCACAAGTGGTCACTGCGTGAGAAAACTTGACGGTTCGTACGGATCACATCTGATGGTAAAGACCGTCCTTCCTCCACGGTGTTACACTAAACTATATTATGCTACAAACTAACTAATAAGCTACTAAATAACGTAAATAGTGACAAGTCTATAAGCTAACTTATGCTAGATAATAGTTGGGGTGACCGACACTTTAACATGGAATTTTCTAATTCTAACAATCTCCCCAAGGAGGTCACCCCATGTTTTACATTTGAATCCTAGCATTCTATTTTGTCTTCGCTCGAGCTCGTGACTTAAAGTCTTCAACATCTGCATCTTTGTACTTTAGCAATGATTCTTTAAAGTCCGATAACTTTGTACTTTAAGTGGAGGTCTTTGAACCGATCCACATCTTTGATGATCTTGAGCTTTCTTTGAGATCATCACCACGATAAATATCTGGATCACCCTTTATTGTGTTGCCATCATATGATGTTGTGACTTCGGACCGACATGCTCACACTTTCGGATCATGACATCTCTTCCATCGAGTAGCGGAAGCTTTCTTTGGTTCATGATATTTGCGTAATAGCGAGAACCATAGTATAAAAATATCGAACCGTGTTATGTAGATATGCACCGGTCATGATTTCTTCAATTAAGTGTGGATCTTGTGAGCATGCGGTTTTGGATTGACTCCTCAATTACGATCGGTACCGCAACCGTCGAAATGTACCGCAAACAACGATTAGCAATAAAACACATGAAAGTGTCTTTGATCACTTTCGTTGAATTGAGTACACGCCCCGCGGTTCCCCGTTGATCAATACAAGTCTTGCTGTGATCGGTAGGATTCCTAAGAATCTCCTTGACGGGGTTTCGCGGTTGTTCTAGTTGTTCTCAAACCGAACGCTCAAAGAAGACAACACGGAGTGAGTGAACCACAAATTGAGATTAGCGATTGATGAAAATGATTTGAAAAACAATCGGTATTGCTTGAAGAAAAGTTTTGCAATACAACGAAGGTTTTATGAGAAAGATCAATTTTCAATCAAAAACACTTTTGTATTTGAAAAGAGTACACATTCGACGTGCTAGTGAAAAGAAGAGATTCGCACATCGAGCGGTTTTCCAAAAGTATTTTTCAATCGGAGATACTTTTGAGTTTGAAACATGAATACACATTCGGCATGCTAGAGAAAGAAGGTTTGAACATCGAATGGTTTTCCAAAACTATTCGTCAATTCAATCTGGACCAAGGTTGATTCAAGATTGAATCGCCCATCGTTTCTATCCGGTTGTCACAAGCTTGATCTTATGAGAAGATCTCACATGTCACCCACCAAGAGCTTGTTTGATGTTGGCTCTGAAGGATTTCCATCTGCATCGTGAATACTTTTACATATCACTCGGATGTTCTGGCAATACAACAAGGATAATGCGTAGGACTCTTTAATATATTCTTACTTTCCACATTGTGTGAAACAGCAAGTCTTCATTAATTTTGTGTCCTAATGAGATATTGTGGATGATCTCTTGGCTCTAGACTCAATCGTGCACATTTGGTTCCTATGTCGGAGACTAGGGAGAGGGTCTCCTTCTTCAATATCAACAATCTCAAAGAGAAAGTCGATAGATTATGTCGGTTCCCCGTGAGAATGAAACAAGCCATTTTAAGAGGAACTTGAGTAGCTTTAGGGGTGTTCAGTGTTTGGTTTGGCACCGAACAAACCGAAATATAAATCAGACCGAAACCGAATAAAACCGGACCAAAAAATTTAATTGATGTATGGTTTGGTTTAAACCAAACCGAAGTATTTAATTGGTGTTTGGTTTGGTTTTGGGTTTGACAAATACTAAACCAAACCAAACTGAAAAAACCGAATATATATCTATCCACACAAAAAGTTCAAATTATATATATACTGATTTTATATGTTTATCTAATTATCTTCTAACAAAAATCCTAATAATATAAAATCTTATAAGCTAACCGCTCCTTAAATCGGGATTGATGCATCTACTTGATTTCTATAAATTCACATATATCGTATCCTCACCTCCCATAATTTCACACATCATCTAATCATATATCACCCATAATTTACTTAAGCAGTTTGTGAGACATTTTGATTTGGTAATTTTATTTTGAACTTTTAGGTTTTTATTTGTAACTTTTAGATTATATTTTGAAGTTTACTTGAATTTGGTTTTTGTTTAACCGAAACCAAACCGAATTTCAATTTGGTGTATGGTTTGGTTTTATCCTTCTAAAATTGGTTTGGTTTGGTTTTGGTTTAGACTTTTAAAATGTTCAAACCGATTAACCCGAACCATACAACCCACGAAACCGAAAACCAAACCGATGAACACCCCTAAGTAGCTTGGGAAGTTTAGTGCGGTGCATCACTGGGTCCATGATGTCTTGTCTTCAATACCGGTGTTACCTTAGTAAACACCGAGCATATGTATTGAACCGGTTTACGCCTAAGGTTGAATTATTGGAGGCTATTTCTTTTACCACTTTTCACATTAATTCTTTTCATTCTTCAACCTCTTTAGTGCTTACCGTGACTTCATAACTAGAACCTTGTTGGGTTTATTCCATTACTAGCTCTGCCTCGATCCGCACTCTTCCCATTTCTCATTTTCTCCTTTTTTTTTTTTTTTTTTTTTTTTTTTTTTTTTTTCATACCTAAGGACTCTACACTATCTAGTGGATTGTCTCTAGGAAGATCCTCGACTCTGGCGGGATCGTGGGAGCAGAATACCTAACCTAACCATCCTTATAACACCATGCATAAAGTAAATTGGCGGTCTTTTGGTATTGTTCTTTCCTTCATGAAACCAATCGAAAAATCATTTGGAAAAACAATCAAGGTACTTATGATACGAGATCAAAGCATTTTGTACCTTAATAGTTTTGATCATTTTAGAAATGCTCCCCCTCAACATGTGCATATGATATTGAAATTGTTTGGCACATGGAGGCAAGAGTTCTTTGAAATAATTTCTTTGAAATAATTTCTTGATCACAATTTCCTTAGAAAAAGCCATTTGAATTTCTTTGGTAAATTCTCCCCTCGATATGTGCATAGGATATTTGCAATCATTTTATCACATAGAGGAAAGAGTTCTTTGAAACACATCCACGATCACAAAACCATTAAGAAAACCATTTGAAAACTCAATCAAGGTACTTTATGTTAAAAACATAAGCGCTTTTGTACCTCGATAGTTTATTTTCTTTTAAAATGCTCCCCTTAATATATGCTTGAGATTCGAAAGCGTTTAGCACATATGAGAGAGTAGCACACTGGCCGAATCAAAGCGATCAACTTTTATCAAATTTCATTATTAAATCACAAATTCTCCCCGATCAAAATATCAAACCCTTTGAGATTTTGGATCCCAAGTGATTTAATAAGGTTTAGAAAACATAGGAGAAAATGTGGCGGTTTAAATACTCATCTTGTTTTTTGGATAAATGCTCCTCCTCAACATGTGCATTGTATATTTGAAATCGTTTGGCACATGGAGGCGGGAGTGCCTATAAAGGACTAAAACCAATTCCATTAAAAGCAGATATGAGATTTAAATCATGATCTCTCACCCGATCAAAAATTTCAAACCTTTTGAGATTTGTGATCCCAATTGATTAAATCATTTAAAGAGTTTGGGGAAAGACGTGGCAAGATTTAATTTTGAAAATGATGATAATGACCAATTTAAGACATTAAAGATTGTTAGTGTCGTATATGATAGTTTTAAGGGATCTTTTAGTAAAATAAAACAATTTCACAATCAAACAAGAACGGAAAAATTTCATTTTGAAAGACCTTGATTCTCTGAGAAAAAATCATACCATGACATAACATTAAATCTTTAGATCACCACTTATATTGTGCAAATCGAAACTTTTGTGAAGAAATATCGTTTGAAAATATTTTATTTTAAATCACTCTCCCCTCGATCCATGACATAAGTCAATGATTGAGTGACTTATGTTTTGATAAAATGAAGTCCGTGATTTTCAAAATTTAGTCAATTTATTTTCAAAACAATATTTTTCCATTTTCAAAACAATATTATTCAAAGTTTTAGAAAAATGGTATCATTCACTACTTGTCTTGCACAAAGATACATTAGGTGGTTGAGAAGCTTCCATTTTGGTCTTTGTAGGGTTTGGAAGAAAAACCATCTGCGATGCGGTGAGACTTCTTCTTCGTTGCATTTGAATGCCAAGCGAGGTCAAATTAAGCTCCGTTTCTTCAATCACTTAGAAGAAAACCATCTGGCGATGCGATGAGACCTCTTCGTTGCATTTATGCCAACTCTCCATAGAAGTCCAATTAAGCTCCGTTTCTTCATTTGTCAACCCAATATATAGTTACCCTTTCCTTTCGGTATCAATCATCTTCAATTGTGGGATCCGGATCGGGAACATTCTTTTATACCAATATACCGCATCGTTAGTGAACACACATACAAATATATGGTGGTCGACATCACCCAAACAACAATCGACTAATAAAGTCAATGCAACATATTAATCGGATCATATAAATGTATGGGAATAATGTGTTCATCAAACTCTAATCATCTAAAACTAACAATCATATCCTAGGCACCTAGTCCTTCAATGTAGGTTAACATCATTTTTAATTAAGCATATAGGATAATTAAGAAAGCCCGTTAGATGATACAGATTTGAAAACATTATCCCCCTCAATCCATGACTCATTTTATGAAAATTTTGAAAGCGCTAAAGTCATTGATTGAGTTTGCAAATTTTATAAAAACTCTGAATCTGATTGTTTTGAAAGCAACTCATTTTCCACCAATTTTGAATACAACAAATATTTTTCAAGAATTTTTTGAGCGGAAAAACATTTGTGTGGGAGCAACCGATCTTTTGACGACATGCTTTTCTTGTTTTGTTTTAGGATAAGTGCAAATTTTGAAAATTGGTTTAGCACAAGACTTTCCTTTCTTGAAGAGCAGGTTACTATCTCGAAATAATAGCAAACCATAGTTTAAGCACGGGTTACTGATCAAAATAATCGCAAGCCATATTTTGAGACATGTTTAGAAAAGAATATTTACACCTCTGCTCGAACTTCATCTATGGTCCCGTGCCATTATTGAATGACATTTCTAAGACCGTAGATGTTATCGATACTGAAGACATGTCTTGAAAAACAATATTTTGGTATTTTCAAAATTTTTGATTTTATGGGTTTTGTTGGTTTTATATTTTTCTATTTTCTTTTCTTTGGTTTTATATTTTGTATTTGGTTTTGATAGATATGTACAAGGATAGAGTAGATGATATAGTTAAAGAAGATGATGACACGAGTACCGAGATAAGGATATCGAGCTGCCCGTTGTAGAAGATAAAGTCATCATCTCTTGAACATTCACCACCAAAGCTTCGAGGCTCGAATAGAAGATAGAACATGAGCCTTTGAGAAAGAGACTTTGGCGACTTCCCCAAACCGAAAATCCATTAGAAGAAGCGATTCAAGCTCTATTTCAAGCTTGTCTTAGCTAGGCGCATGCAGAAAGCACACCATTATCATAAATCCAGCTGCTCCTTTTAAGAGCGATGATCGAGATTCTCCATTCGGGTTATATCATCCAATAGAACGACAACGTATCATCCCACTCATAAATAATCTTCTCAAATTTCATAACCATCAAGTCCAAGCGATCCATTCCAAAAGGTGTCAAGAGATCAATTCCCCAAGTAGTTGAATTGATGTAGTCGATCTCTTTGTATAATGCTCAAGAACTCTCCCAAATACACATCATGAGGGAATGAAAACACCTCCCATGTTCACATTTTTCTTCCGGATGATCGTGTATGAAGCTCAAGAACCAAGTACATCAATACCCAAGAGCTCTCCGAATACACATCATGAGGGAATGAAAACACCTCCCATGTTCACATTTTCTTCCACGATGATCGTGTATGAAGCTCAAGTATCCAGTATACCACTACACAAGGAAGGAATAGCGATAACATTGAAGAAGCGAGCCGGTCATCGATTATCTCATGGATGACAATCTCGAGATGTCAACTCCGAATACGTGATTATATCTACGAATCATGATTAAGCCCTCAGTGAAAGCAATGTGGCGCCCCAATGTACACAATTCTCTCTCCACGATGATAGTGATTCCATCGAAATCACCACATTGTGTACCTCTTTTATCTTCAGAAACTTTCTCTAACCTCTCTTCCTCTACATAGTTGGAATAAACACTAAACGTCATGAGTCAAACCTTGAGTTTCTCTGCGGTAATGACATTTGTCTTCCCGGGATATCTTCAATCACTTAGAAGTATTAAGTTCATCAAGTTTACTCGCCATGAGTCAAACTTTGAGTTTCTCTGCGGTAATAACATTTGTCTTCCCGGGATATCTTCAATCACTTAGAAGAATTAAGTTCATCAAGTTTACTCGCGTTTAGATGCTTGTCTCCTTCCCCCTTGCTGGTTTTGACACTTCAGAGTCATCAAATCATTATAAGCCCGTATACTAGAAATTTGTTGAGAAGAACACTTGAACTCTTGTGAGAATCAACTTGCTGAAGACTCTCTCGAGTATTTTAATCAACCCTTATGTAGACAATTTGAAGTGACCATGAAGAAGAAAACCCGATATACCATACTTTAAAGCGAAGTCAACTTCCCACATTTGTATCTTAATCTTGCACCTAATGATGGAAGAGCGGTGTCGAGAATTTATGCTTCAAGCAAATCTCTAAGTACTCACTACCCAAACAAAGTATGAGACATTAACACCTCTTGTGATTATCCACACCGTCATATCGTGTGACATTGAGTTAAACAAAGTAACTCCTAATAGTGATAGTTAACCGGTCTTCAACCATCCACCTCATTGCTGGTAACTAGATAAACCAAGTCTTCAACTCAAATTCTTAAGCCCGAGCAAGTTATCAAATAAGAACACGCCTTTGTGAAAGTCAACTTCAATCTCAAATAAGTGATAACCGATTAACTCAAGTAATCAACTTGTGTCAAATGTCCAACACGTGAATAAATGTACAACCGGATGTACATTGACCCACTAATGAACCGGAACAAATGATTCCTCAACATCAATTCCATCTTCCTAAAGATATACATATAGAGGCCGATCTAGAAGATTCACCAATAATGTCTTCAAGCGGATGAGGAAGTCATTTTCCTTAATGTTCATGTGGTTGATTTACAGATTGCACAATAATCCATGAAGATTTGGTAAAGGAATACCAAAGAGCGGAACATTTTTCATGAACAATAATCCGTGAAGATTTGGCAAAGGAATACCAAAGAGCGGATTATTATTCAATAGTGCAACTGCAATATTACAATAGTCAATATCAACGTCTCGAGTCCACTGCTAAAGAATATGAGCAAGTCTAATTGGGGATTGAAGCAGGACTTATAACACTCTCCCAATTAGTGCTATCCCTAAACCGACAATCTGTTTGATAAATGCCCGATTAAGAAGAAGTCTTTAGATCGTTAAATGCAACTCATATTTAGTCTTCTAACATGTAGCGTAAAATGTAGAATGATCAGAGACTTGACCTTCTTCAAGATTGTGCGGTTGGGGAATAGATAGTTAACATCTTCAACTCACACCAAAAAGCATCCCACCAAAAGCATCCCAATTAACTTACATCTTGCAAATCCCTTAACTAAAATCCTCCCAATCAAACAAGAACGAAAGATGTTCATCAAGGAAATCAACAATCGGGCCATAGCGAACACACAAGATGATAACACCAAACTACCAATCACATCAAACAAAACAGAGAGATTGTTCGGAATCATCATGTTGATGTATACGTGAAGCATTAACCGCTAGAATTAGTGTGAGGCCTTGTTGCTTCGTTAACCTTAGCTCTTCATCCGAGTCTTCTCCACTCACAATCTCATCTCCAATCCGAGATGATACAAACCTTACCTTGGCTACACCTACTCAATCACACATTGTGATCACCACTCCACCACCTACAAAAACACCAACTTCACCTCCTACGGAACCCATCCAAACATCCAAGACACCCTCACCACCTTCACCACCAAGGTATCCTACTCTCATTCCTATGGAGTTATTTTCCACTCCACCAACTTCACCAAATCCTTTCTTGGAGGACTTGGATGACTTGCCTCCTAGGCCAAATCATCCACCACCATTGCCATCCTTTGGCACAATTGTGCAAATAGCTCATGAATAACCAAGGTCATCTTTTGACCCAAACGCCCCACTAGGGCCAAAACCTCTTCTCTTCCACCCCATTCACAAAGACATTCATGGTCCTTTGTATGGGATCATCCACTCCAACATCGGTGTCCCTCATCTTGAGGACATTGAGAGTGCATGTGGGATGCCAATCCCACTAGAGAGAGATTCAGCGGAACTCCACAACCTCCACCAATTCAAAGGCATGGTGGATTCTCACTTAAGTGAGACTATGCAAATGCAAAATGCTTTGCTTGCCTCCATCATGACCACCCTAAACATTCCCAACACCACCAACACATCTACTATACCACCACCACAACCTTCCCAAACATACTACCCCCTAGGCATGGTTGCTCAACTTGTGAGCATACGGCCCAAACCGTGGAAAGGACCCGGGTTATGGTCCATGACTTCCAAAAGGAAATGAGGTTCATCCTCAATCATATCCTTGAGCGCCTCAACGCTCTTTCTCATCCACCATCTCATTAGGATGGTCATAGATTAGCATTTCTAAGTTTTCTTTTTTTAGGATTATTTTCTTTTTCTTGTATTAAACACATCATTGTGTTCTCCTTTCATGATCTTTATTCATGAAAATTTTAACTAATGAATGGTGTTTTATTATAGTGTTGGCACTTTACATAGTATTTGGAAATGCTTGTGAATGATCATTATTATTAACAATTTTTTGTAGCTTTATTTTCACAATCCATGTATCTTCCCATTAAGCACCCAATTTAGGGGAGCTTTGATCAAGGGAGATAATGGCTCGAGCTCATTACATTCCGCATCGCCTCTTCTTTTGTTGAGACAAAAGGGGACAAAATATAGAACTTGGTTATATTTGACTTTTACGAAAAGTCAAAGCGCATACATTGACTTTATGAAAAGTCAAACATGATACTTCATTGGTAATACTGACTTTTCTTAAAAGTCAATCGCATACTGACTTTCTAAAAAGTCAACATCATGCATCAACTAGTGAATACTTTGACTTTCGAAAAGTCAAACATCATACACTTGCATTATCATTTCCTTTTCAAGTTCTAAAACTAATATTTTATAACTCTTGCACAAACTTTGTATCTTTTATAAAAATAAAATTTATATTTTGTCCTCAACAAAAGGGAGATTGTTAATACAAATATCGTCATTAAGCGTTATTTATATTTTCGATCTTTACCTAAGTTTTGTTAACGACAAAAGTAAATTTAATTTGTATAAAAGCTTAAAGCTTGTCAAGTTTAATAGATATTAAAACAAGCTTTTCAAACAATATATTCATCATTCAAGCATTTACATTTATGATTAGTGGCATCTTGATATGACTCTAATCATTATGTATGATAGTAGTTTTAGAATGTGTTAGGTTCTTAAAACCAAACACTACTTAAGTACTTGCATATTTCTAAAATAAAAATACAACATATGACATCATGTGATGCATCATGGAAATCATTGGAAGATTTCATTGGATATTTTGTGTGGTTGTACTCTTCATATCTTGCACAATCCCACTTAGATATAGTTGACTTTAGCAAAGATTTTGATATCTTGGTACATCGGACTGGCGGTACCAAAATGGTACAGGCGGAACCCTTTAAGGGTTCCGTGGTCCGTGGACGCTCCCATCCATTTTGGCTATAAATGGCAAAGCCAAACCAATTAGTTTTCATCCCTTTCTATTATACTCTCATACATATCTTCTCTAACCTTTCTAACTCGGTTTCATATCATAGTAGTGATCTCTTTGTAGCAAAGAAGATCAAGTCACATTCAAGCTTCAAACGAGAGTTGGAAGTCTTGTTTGTTTAGTGTTGTATGATCTAGTGTTGATTCATACTTCATTGTTGTATTAAACCATCATAATCTTGTGAGTGTGAGTGGTTAGTATTTTAGTCCTCAAAATACATTGTGCGTGGGAGTAGTTGTACCCTTGGAAAGAACTCAACATCTAGCTTAGTGTCGAAAATAGTGTGGCGAAGTGTAAAGGTTTTCTCCGCCGGTGAAAGGAGCTTGTTGACTAGTGAAGTTAAACTCTCGAGTGTGAGACTCGGGGGTGGAGTAGGGCAAGGAAAAAGAGTCCTTGTAGGCCGAACCACTATAAACAACTTGTTGTGGTTTGATCATTTCTTTCCTTATTTACTCTTTACATATTGCTTGCATATTTCATTAACATATCTAAGATCAATATCAATTGATCTTTTCAATAAGTTTCAAAACAAAGTTTTTAATCGGTAAACTATTCAACCCCCCTTCTAGTTTTCTACATTCTTGTTAAAAGCTCAAATCTAGCCTTCTTGACATTTAAACGAACTTTGATAATGGTTTCATCCCGACCATGGTTAAGTGCACATAACCCCGTAAACCATGTAATAACCAAACTACCATGACGAATATCCAAACACACATCCAATTCATGAAGTACACCCTTTTATCCATTCTTCGAAGCAAAAACCGTAGCACCAGCATCAAGTAAGATCCAGAATTAAACTTTCTCTTCTCCAAGATGGTTCCATCATTATGGGATTTTACAACTCTAAGGTTTAAACCGAGAAATAGTTTCTTTCGAGGGATTTTACAAAACCAAGAATAAACCGTAAAATAGATCCGGAAATGCACTTTACTAATACCAGGATGTTTCCATTGTCACGAGATTTTACAAGTCTATGATTTAAACCGAGAAATAGGTTCTTCGCGAGATTTTACAAAATCAAGACAAAACCGTAAACAATGTCGGCTTGAATGTGTTATGACGACTTTGGTTTCGATGAATATCTGCTTTAGGGGAACATGCGCGGTTCATCAGTTCATTATCCAACATCAACAACATCATCAACCATCCAATCAACACTTTGGTAAACACATCATTCACGCATTCTGTCGGCAATTGCAGTGACAACATGGAGAAGTAAATCCGATATGTCAAACTTGATCATGAAGTAAAATTTCCCAGATTTGTTACTTAAACTTGTACTAATCCTTGTGAAGAAGAAACGGTGTACCCAATGTACAAAACCTCTTGACATTCTCAACTGAGTGAGACACCGGAGTGATAGTTACGTTGTGGGTTAAATGAGAAAGAATCACAACCGTAATTAAATAGCCAAGTCTTTATCACACTCTATTAAGGCTCAAACAAGTCGTCTTCGCGAAAGGGTAGAAAGAAGGAAGACGAAATAAGTAAACGCGCCCGGAAAACTTCACTTCCAAAGTCAAATAAGAAATACCGTACAAACAACCCCCGTAGTCAACATTGTTCAAACAAATTAAGCCGTGTCATAATATTCTTTGTGAAGATGTATATACCTGAAAAGGTTTTAAAAGGTACCTTTTTGAGGGGTCGTTTAAGCCCTTATTTGATCACTTTTATATCCGTTATTGCTTAATATCGTTCCTTTTCACTTTTAGGTCTCTTGAAGGCAAAATGCTGGAATGGCACTTATTTGGACGAAAAGGCGATTATCTGAAGAAAATGGCCAAAGTCGAATCGAGACACTCAAAGTCTTTGAAAACATAAGGTGGCGGCGCCGGTGTTAAGTGCGGCCGTCGGAGGATTTTGCGACGGGACGAAGCCAAAACTCCTATTTTCAAGTGGCGACGTTAAGTTATAAAAGAGTAGGCCGTCGCAACTCGGGCGACCTAGATGTAATCCAGACGGCGTCATAAGTCGAAGAGGACGGCGTCACAAGCATAAGGTGACGACGTCGCAAGTCTAACGTGGCCAAGACGAAACCCAATAGCGGCGACACGGCGGGCGTCACAAAACATAAGGTGACGCCGTCGCATATGTAATATTATATATAGAATCCGAATTTTTCGAGATTTGGTGTGTAGTCTTTTGGAGTAAAACCCTAAACCGAACCAAGGCTGTCTTGTACAAGATTTTAGGGTTCCAAACCCTATCTTACACCAAGATAAGTGTTTTACTTCATTAATACAATTATGTCTTTGATTATTTGTGTGTATGCTTGCATGTTCTCCATGTCCGGCTAATTTACTTGTGTGTTTGCTTAGGAATATGAAACTTAATTATTGAATATTGATTGATTGTCTCATCTTAGTTGATTAATGATCTAGTAATGCGATAGGTCATTCGTTGTGTACTTAATGCTTGATTAAATCTTTTGAACATTAGAATATGACTCCTTGAGTAGTTGTAAGCTAAACCATCCAAAGAGTGCCTTAGAGTAAGAGTTTATTATCCTAGTGGGTTTTGTAGACGAGACCCTTTGGTAAGTTCAAAGAGTTAGGGAGAAGCATACCCTACAACCTTAGACACACAGCGCAACTAGGAATGAGGACGTGACAATTCAACCACCAATAGGAGATAATTAAGGAGTATTAAAACCTAAGTAAACACATCTTTAAACTATCATACGAGCACACAATAATTAGACATAGACTACATACACCTTAGATTAGATAATTAGATAAGTAGAGTAATCGGTAGCAATACCAACCCCAAATTCAAACCCCGAGATTCGTACCTTTCCATTTCAAAAAATATAAAATACAAAAATAATCTTCCTCAACCCCAACCTTAGCGTAGTAACTTCTCACTAGCATTCCTATTCCCTAGAGAACGATATCAATACCCGTGGCTTACCCTAATACTACACTACAACGATTAGGTTCATCGCCTAGGTGTTGAAAACTTGCTCAACGAAAGGAAGTTCCTTTGACCCCGAACGACGCGTGTGGCGTTATCAAGTTTTGGCGCGTTGCGGGAATAGAATAGCTAGTTAGTAGTCCACCTCGTTTAGGTTTCCTTTGTGATTCCTATCAAGTAAATTTTTCTCATTTTAGCTTTCTCTTAGTCTATCCCCTTCTTCGTGACCCTTGTTCGTAATCCCATCACTTTTCATCATGGAAGGTGATAACCACCCACCATTCATCAACCCACCACCAAATGACCCGCCAAGAGCCGACTCTTGGTGAATACTCGAGACCAAGCCACTTAGGCTATAGGAACACCATTGAGCTTCCCGACCAAGCCCAAACTACGGCCTGCGATCCGACACCATCCGGTTGGTGCAAAGCGGATGTGCATTCCATGGACTTCATTCAAGATTCAAATCGACATCGAGGGATTTCCTCAAAATTGTCGATTCCATCGACCTTGATGCTACTACTCGGAGACCACGCGCTGCGTCTCTTCCAATTCTCTCTACGGGACCAAGCTAGTAATTGGCTTGAGCGACTTTCATGGCTCCATCTCAAGTTGGGATGATCTTACCTCTCGCTTCCTTGCTTAATTTTTCCCACCGGGAGAACCACTAAGCTTAGGAATGACATCTTGATGTTCCAACAACGTCAAGGTGAATCTCTACTGAAGCATGGACTCGATTCAAGGACTTACTTCATAGAGTCCTCATCACGGCATTGATCGTGGCTCCAAGTCCAACTTTTCTATGATCATGTCAACTTCCCACCAAGCGATCCATTGACCAAGCGGCGGTGGAAAACTTAGTGATCTCACCGGAAGAATCATCCGTATAATAGAGAACCTTGCCTCTATGACAACGAAGTTGGGATGACCCTCGTGAGCTGCCCAAAACCGTTAAGGCAATCTCCTTGCCTCCCATTGACTCACAACCTTCCGACCGTGGGATGATCGAACTTGAAGATCAAGTAAAATTCTAATGAGTTCCTCACGAAAATCCTAAGTCTTCACACCATGTGAACAAAGTTTCTTCCTCATGTGAGCCGCTTTGTGATCCTCATACACCCCACTAGCACCCGATCCCGAACATGCTTCCGTTGACTCGCATCCTCGCGTGTTAATGGAGCAGGAGGAAGATTCCTACAATACCGGACCTAGGAATTTCAATGAAACTCGAGAGGCATGGAAAGGCAAGCCCGAATTTTACCGGACAAACCAAAGAATTCACTTCAATGATTTTTCATGGACCCCACCTAACGGTCCTAACCAACAAAACATCGAAGGATGTTGCGAAACCTAGTTGCATCCCAAGAATCCCAAATAGCTAAGCTTTCGGATCGCTTTAACCAACAACAAGCCGAAATGGATAGGAAGATAGACAACCTTTTGAAAGCCATAACCAATAGTGATAGGAAGGTTAATGCTATCTCAACTCCCGAGCCTTCCGGTGTAGAGATTAAGGACCCACGTAAGCTAGCTAAGCACATTCAATTTGTCAATACCATCGCCTTAGTGAAACCTAATGGAACAAGTGACGAAGAGGACCATACCCTTGAGAATAATAAAACAACCGAGGAAGTAGATGAAGTAGATAATGACTATTTCAATAAGTTTCCTACGGAAGAAGAATTATCTCGCCACCCTCACTTAGTGCATGACCTCCGTCACATGTATGTTAGGAAAAGCCCTAGAATCAAGTTTGGGAACCCTTGGAATCTTAACATACCATGTTGCATAGGACACCTTTTTGTAGCAAAGACCTACATTAATCGCAAGTCCCCAATCAACATAATGACTAGCACCTACTACAATTGGGTAATGAAGAAGCCTATTCCAACTAGGCAAGACCCCAATGATCCTAATGTTAGTTGCAATTTTCTTGGTAGAATTAAGGGATTGCCCGTTTATGTAGGTAGTTTCACGTTTCCTACGGACTTCATAATTGTGGATGATATTAGCACGACCATAGACCCTAGCTTGTCCCACGTTATTCTAGGAAAACCTTTCATAGAAAGCACTGGGATGACCTATGATCCCTCGTTAGGAATAGTGCAATTCAAGGATGAGACCGATGACATAGCTTACCAAATGCCGTTTAAGATTGAGAAGTTTTCATCACTCTCTAATGATGAAAAGGAACTTAAACTATCGGTCTATTATAGGAATGATGAGGATAGGGAAAAAGGAGTAGATTATGTTATGGCTAAGATTTTCGGATTCTATAAGGATTGCTTGAACCTAGGACCAGAATATAGGACCAATTGGGGAGAGGATGAACTCTTAGAGAAGTGCATCATAGGGCATTTCTACAACATGGAATCTCCCAATAAAGACCGTCATAAGGAAGAAGGTGGCGGTAATGAAGTAACGTAGGAGCACGACTACGAGTCTAGCTACAAGACTCTTAAATAAAGAAAAGCACTTCGTGAGAGGCAACCCATGCTTAATTGTTTGCTTGTTAGTGTCATATGTCTTTTATTGATTGTTTATTCTCATGTTTAAATTTGTAAAAATGCTTTATTTTGTTTTTAACCTCGTCTTAATTGCATATAAAGGTATTTTACATAAGGGATAAGTGTAGGGAGGATTACACACGTTTTCAAGGAGACGTAAACATGAGAATAACAATTAATTAAAAGATATATTTGTGTGTTTGTTCGAGTAAAATGCTTGTATCGAGTCATAATGGATGTTTTGCGAAAATTTTTCCAGATTCTAAAGATGTAAATTTTCCGAATTTTTCCGAAAATCGCACCGCTTTTGTCAGGATAACTTTGGCGTCGAGATCGCAACTTGACGGCGTCGAAGGAGTAAAACAACAGATTACTTTTTTCGTTTTACGAGCTACTTAAAAAATTTGGAATTTTCGTGTCTTAATTTTCCGAAATTTTGTAAACATCCATTCCACAAGCATTATATCCTAGTTTAAATCGAGTCTTATATATATTATTACCGCCGATTTTACGCGAAGGTTTCGTTTGTTTCTTCAAGTGTGCGGTTTAATTTAACAAGAAGAAGTTACATAAGATTGGAAGGAGCTTTTCACGCATAAATTCTTCTTGGAAAGGATTTAACCACTACTTCACACACGGATCCTACCGAGCTAATCGTGGAGTACTAATTTCTTTCATTTTAATTACCTTCCATTATCATAACTTTGATACTTTCTTGGGAACATTGGGGACAATGTTCGGTTTAAATGTAGGGAGGGAAAATAAACGGAACTTTGAAACTATGCTTATCCTTGATTATTTGCTTTGTCCAATTGTATTTGTGTAATAAACCATGAGAAAATGTCGGTTAGGGTAATTTGGCATCAAATTTAAAATTTTTCATGACATATAAGAGTGGGCCATTAGTCTTAACAAAATCGTCTCACGGATAGGAAGTTGCATGACTAGCACAAAACCCTTTACCACCTAAATTCCACCCAAAATGTGAGGATCGCCTTAGATTAGTAGGAATTAAAAGCATTCATCTTTAATGCTTAGAGTGTGAACCGGTAGTATATTAGATTCTAGAACTTGTTTTGTGATGCATCCCGAGATCGCTAGTAAGACTACACTTGTGTAGTTAGGAATAACTAAATGATAAGAGGCATTAGGATAACCCTTGTTTGATACCCGTAATATAATTACTTCTTCCACATCGGTTGAGTAATTCCCCCACACCCTTTGCGTTGTACTCATCATTAGTACACGATACCCTAGTTAACCCCTCGAGCCTATCCTTTTCGCGTTCTCGTGATGGTTCGGTTTTCGAATATCAATGAAGAGCATTGTTTACACCCCACCCCAAAATATACACCCAAATCACCTTAGCCTACCCCGTATGCACTCACTTTTAGTGCATTATTGTTATCACCCTAAACTCTTAGTTCAATTATCTAGTTGCTTGCATGAGTTGCTAAGTCGAGTCATATCCTTTGTATACGATTTGGGACGATTGGGATTCATGAGAAAAGTTAAAGTTTATGAAATGACGGAAGGAACGTTAAATTCAAAATCCTTTGTTTACATAATAATGTACCCCAAGTGTTTTGATCTTTTCAATTCGGTCAAATTAGTGTTAGAGTAATAAAAACTCAAGTGTAGGGATGTGCCTATAAATCCCTATCATTTTGATGTTACCGTAGAGGATGGTAGAGTAAAGTGTATGATTAAAAAAAAAAAAAAAAAAAAAAGCAGGCTACCATCCTACATCTATTCTTTAAATTTATGTTTGTTTATTTCGGTTAGCTAGAGTTTAGAGTGTCGAGTCTTGGCTTAGCAACGCTATTCTTCGTATGCTTGTAACATAAGAGATTTTTGACTTGTGATAACGCTACAGCGTCGTTCGGGGTCAAAGGAACTTCCTTTTCTTCAAGCAAGTTTTATAACACCCAGGCGATGAACCTAATCGTTGTAGTGTAGTAATTAGGGTAAGCCACGGGTATTGATATCATTCTCTGGGAATAGGAATGCTAGTAGGGAGTTACTACGCTAAGGTTAAGGTTGAGGAAGATTATTTTTATCTTTTGTATTTTATGAAAAATGGAAAGGTACTAATCTCGGGTATTGGATTTGGGGTTGGTATTTCTACGATTACTCTACTATTATCTAATTATCTAAACTAAGGTTGTGGAGTCTATGTCTAATTAATGTGTGCTCGTATGATAGTTAAAGATGTGTTTACTTAGTTTGTATTACTCCTTAATTATCTCCTATTGATGGTTGAGTGTCACGTCTTATTCCTAGTTCGTTGTGTGTCTAAAGTTGTAGGGTATCGTTTCTCCTAACTCTTTGAACTTACCAAAGGGTCTTGTCTACAAACTCACTAGAGATTATAAACTCCTACTCTAAGCTCTTGGATGGTTTAGCCTACAATTACTCGGTAATTATACTCTAAGGTTCACAAAGATGAATCAAGCATTAAGTACACACGAATGACCTATCGCATTACTAGATCATTAATCAACTAAGATAAGAAACAACCAATCAATATTCAATAATTAAGTTTCATACTTCCTAACAAACACACAAATAAATTAGCGGACATGGAGAACATGCAAGCATACACAAATAATCAAAGACATAATTGAATTAATGAAGTAAAGACTTATCTTGGTGTAAGATAGGGTTTAAAACCATAAAATCTTGCACAAGACACCTTAGGTTCGGTTTTAGGTTTTACTCCAAAGACTCTCCACACAAAGACCGAAAATTTCGATTCTATATATAAGATTACAATTGCGACGGCGTCACCTTATGTTTAGTGGCGCGTCGTGTCGCCGCTCGATGGGGTTTCGTCTTGGCCACGTTAACCTGCGACGGCGTCACCTTATGTCCGTGACGCCGTCCTCTTGACCCGGCGTCGTCGGATTGCATCTAGGCGTCGAGTAGCGACGGCCTACTCTTCCACGCCTAGACGTCGTCACTTGAAAATCGAGTTTTGAGACTGTATCGTCACAATATTTTTGGGACGGCGTCGTCATTAACACCGACCGTCGCCTTCTACTTTCAACAGCGTGAGTGTCTCGATTTTGACTTTGGCCATTTTCTTCATATATTCGCGCTTTTCGTCCAAATAAGTGCCATTCCAGCATTTTGCCTTCACGAGACCTAAAAAGTGAAAAGGATCGATATTAAGCAATAACAGATACAAAAGTGATCAAATAAGGACTTAAACGACCCCTAAAAATGGTACCTTTTAAAACCTTATCAACTTGCCACCACTATATAGCCTATCCCACCAAACCCTTTGTTTCCCTACCGTAAGCCTAACATCACAACCCTTTAAAGTCCTCTTTGATAGTCTTTCCTAGGTGCTTACGCCAAAGCGATGGAGGTTTGATCTATTCTCAAGCCTATGGTAATCTATATACTAGGACCGGTTAATGAGTGTTTATCTTCCATTTCCAATTTGTTATATTTCATATACACCCGAGAGAGATGTGAGTATCCAAACACCCCATGTGAGGTGCTAGTATGTAATTTCCGTGCTTATATGACTTTTGCGGGGCTTATATGTGTTGTGGACCGTTTTGAACCAATGCTTCATGACCCTTAACTTATAAATTAATTGGCTAAAAGCACATTTACTTGAGGACAAGCAAATACCAAGTGTAGGGATATTTGATAAGGTTTTAAAAGGTACCTTTTGAGGGTCGTTTAAGCCCTTATTTGATCACTTTTGTATCCGTTATTGCTTAATATCGTTCCTTTTCACTTTTTAGGTCTCTTGAAGGCAAATGTCGGAATGGCACTTATTTGGACGAAAAGGCGATTATACGAAGAAAATGGCCAAAGTCGAATCGAGACACTCAAAGTCTGCCGAAACATAAGGTGACGGCGTCGGTGTTAAATGCGACGCCGTCGGAGGATTTTGCGACGGACGAAGCCAAAACTCCTATTTTCAAGTGGCGGCGTCAAGTTATAAAAGAGTAGGTCGTCGCAACTCGGGCGACCTAGATGTAATGCGACGGCGTCATAAGTTGAAGAGGGCGGCGTCACAAGCATAAGGTGACGCCGCAAGTCTAACGTGGCAAGACGAAACTCTAATGACGGCTAAACGACGTCACAAAACATAAGGTGACGCGCCGTCGCATATGTAATATTATATATAGAATCCGAATTTTCAAGATTTGGTGTGTAGTCTTTGGAGTAAAACCTAAACCGAACCAAGGTCATCTTGTACAAGATTTAGGTTCCAAACCCTATCTTACACCAAGATAAGTGTTTTACTTCATTAATACAATTATGTCTTTGATTATTTGTGTGTATGCTTGCATGTTCTCCATGTCCGACTAATTTACTTGTGTGTTTGCTTAGGAATATGAAACTTAATTATTGAATATTGATTGGTTGTCTCTCATCTTAGTTGATTAATGATCTAGTAATGCGATGGGTCATTCGTTGTGTACTTAATGCTTGATTAAATCTTTGTGAACCTTAGAATATGACTCCACGAGTGGTTGTAAGCTAAACCATCCAAAGAGTGCCTTAGAGTAAGAGTTTATTATCCCTAGTGGGTTTTGTAGACGAGACCCTTTGGTAAGTTCAAAGAGTTAGGGAGAAACGCATACCCTACAACCTTAGACACACAACACAACTAGGAATGAGGACGTGACAATTCAACCACCAATAGGAGATAATTAAGGAGTAGTAAAACCTAAGTAAACACATCTTTAAACTATCATACGAGCACACAATAATTAGACATAGACTACATACACCTTAGATTAGATAATTAGATAAGTAGAGTAATCGGTAGCAATACCAACCCCCCAAATTCAAACCCCGAGATTCGTACCTTTCCATTTCAAAAAAATATAGAAATACAAAAAATAATCTTCCTCAACCCCAACCTTAGCGTAGTAACTTCTCACTAGCATTCCTATTCCCCTAGAGAACGATATCAATACCCATGGCTTACCCTAATACTACACTACAACGATTAGGTTCACTTCCTAGGGTGTTGAAAAACTTGCTCGACGAAAAAGAAGTTCCTTTGACCCCGAACGACGCGTGTAGCGTTATCAATACCAGAGTACCAAACCTCATAACCCATTGAATCACGCCAAATCACATCATCAAAACACATTATCTCAAAATATTGACAAATCTCATAACACAAATCTCATCGTCAACTTACTTCAACAAATCACATCCCATAAAATACAATAAGCCTAAAATCCAAATTCATGAGCCTGTACCAATATCCAATGTAGCCCCGATCCATAAATATATCCACTATATTTATGAGTGATCCAACTCATTTGCTCAAACAATCAATTTTGTACCCGACCCAAGAGTATCATTCACCCACGTATATCAAATTAAACTTGGCGTGTTTAAGGCGTAACCGCTCCAAAGATAGATTATAATAAAAACTTGTACCGATGAACTCAACCAGACATGTGAACAATTTATCAAATGCGATCCAATCAAATAGACTCAGTCACCGTTTTCCAGTCCAAACTTGCATTCAAAGTTTCTCCGTATTCACAATACAATTCATTCTCAATTCTAGAAACGTAGACTATTTGATCCGGCTCATTGTTACAAAAATTCATTTGATCTGACTCAATACTACATATTCTCAATACAACTTCATTTTTGTTTTACGCTCATCACCATATCATAATAACCGATCCAACTCAAACAACTCAAGATACATATAAGCCCATTCCAATTCTTACTAGTCATACTCAATGATAGTTACATCCTACGGCCCATGATAAATTGGTATGTCCATCGCCAAAAAGAGAGCCCATCAAACTATCTGGCAAAACTCTTACCCTAAAGAGACGGGTATAAAATGCTTACTTAAAGTCTCTCAACCCTAAAAGTTCTCATATCAAATCCTAACCAGCCTCCTTTTCTCATTCACTACACAACTCAGATAAACACCAAACCCTAAATAATTATAATAAAAAAATATGCCCCCATTAGAGTTGCCATCTCAAAAACA
This sequence comes from Chrysanthemum lavandulifolium, assembly GCA_022545495.1. Classification (NCBI taxonomy): domain Eukaryota; kingdom Viridiplantae; phylum Streptophyta; class Magnoliopsida; order Asterales; family Asteraceae; genus Chrysanthemum; species Chrysanthemum lavandulifolium. The sequence goes on along the minus strand of CM040242.1, from coordinate 96,265,500 downwards.
AGAAATATAACTCTCCCTTTCTTCATCATTATCCTCTCGTCTAGCCGGGGGATGGTAACGAGGTTGCAACCAACGCCATGTGGATGGCACAGGTTTTAGTGTCGGCCACGAGATCACGTTCGAGGTTCAGGTAGGTATAAACATTCATCTCGTAGTGTTAAGAGTCATATTTGAGCCAAAGAAATTGGGTAAACAATCTTGTTTCACTCATTTCTTTATTTCGAATATTAACAATTAAATGGATTAATGATGACATACGTTCACGAAAGCAAGTCTTTGAAACAATTAAGACCATGGAACGTTTCTGAGATCTTTGATAAGTTGAGTCCGTTTGGTTAGATGTATTCGCTTCAGAATATGGTCAACGAACGAAACAAAGACAGAAGTTGACATTCTTGTCAAATTTTCTCTTTTTGATATTCGAAGAAAGAAAGAAGATTAACTTCTTAATGATCAGTGATGTTATATTACTTTCGTTTGCATTACTTTAATAGTCTTGTATTTTTCTTTGAAACCCACGAAAGGACAACAGAGATCATATGAGTTTCTATTTATGATTTTGTTAGATAGGAGTTGAGGAAGTTGAGGTTTTGGCTGAGATTTATTGGTAATGAGATAGGATATATGTTGATGAAGTTTGTAAATGTCACGGAGCTGTTGAGATGAATTAGTTGTAACACGTTATAATGTAATGAGACCCATGAACCAATGATGTTAGATGCTAGCAGAGGTCGAGGTATATAAGTTGTGGTCAGTCCTGGTCTTACTAGTCTTTTCATCTTCTTCATTCTTTCTTTAAGTCAAGTCGCTAAAATTTATAGTCAAAAGTCAACTCGCTAGCACCAACTCGCTCAAAACATTTATGCAGCATGACAACTCGCTTTTGACATTAAATCAATAGCAACTCGCTCAATAGCAAAGTGCAATAAAACCAAATGCGAGTTAAGTAACTCGCATGAAACTGAACCAGTACCCAACTCGCTTTTGACCATACCAACACGCATTTGACATTTTAGTAACTCGCATTCAATGCAAGTAGGCAACTCGCATTCAAAAATGCGAGTCCACAACTCGCATAAGGTTCATGAATCTGGAATATTTTCAGTCAACACGCATGTAAAAAAATGCACCAAGTCGCATTGAAGAATCTTTATAAAAACTTGTTTAAAACCAGCTTAGGACCAGATTTGTAACATTAGCACCAGCAGTAATACGACCAGAAAAAATAGCTTAACATTTATAACACAGGATTCAAGCAAAGAATGACTTAAAACTGCAGATTTACAATTTTATTAACCAAACAGCTTAAAATTTTCCAAATGAACTTATTGACCACATGGATTTTAAGACCAGTGAATGACATCCAAGGACAACATAACCATGAATCAAGCATATCACAACCAGAAACCAAACCGTATAAAAGAACAGTTAACAACCCGCATCAACCCGCAACAAGATTAGTGCAAAAACCATGAATCGTACCACACAAATCAACACAAACAACACAACCTGGGCTCTGATGCTAATTGTTGGATCTTAATATTTATGTTGTTAGATGATTCGGGTGGTCTAGGATTGTGATTAAACAAGAAAGCCATTTTAGAGATGAAGAGAGTTGAGAGGAGGTTCTTGAAAGAGTTGCTTAAACAAATGTAAGGTTAGATTCAAAGAAGCACACCCTTCCATGGATGGAAGGGGTATTTATACTACAAACAATACGTCCTCCTATCGGATGTGGATCAGGCATACAGTGGGTAAAGACCCGTCCTTCCTCCACGGTGTTACACTAAACTATATTACGCTACAAACTAACTAATAAGCTACTAAATAACGTAAATAGCGACAAGTCTACGAGCTAACTTATGCTAGATAATAGTTGGGGTGACCGACACTTTAACATGGAATTTTCTAATTCCTAACAAAATCACTCTCCCCCTCAATCGATGACCGTAGTCATTGATTGAGTGACTTTAGTTTAAAATTGAAGTCCGGTTGATTTCCAAAATTTGAGTCTAATTTATTTTCAAAACAATATTTTTCCATTTTCAAGACAATATTTATAAAAAAATGATATCATCCACTACTTTTCCTGCACAAAGATACGTTAGGTGGTTGAGCTACTTTTGTTGTTGTTGCTGAAGGTTGGAAGAAAACCATTTGCTGATGCAGTGAGACCTTTGAAGTTGCATCTATCGTGCCAACTATCCATAGAGAGATCCAATTAAGCTCCGTTTCTTCTTCTGTCGACCCAAGAAATAGTTACCCTTTCCTTTCGGCATCCAATCATCTTCTTTTGTGGGATCCGGATCGGGAACATTCTTTTATACCATGATATCTGCATATGTTTGTAAACATACATACAGGTATATGGTGGTCGACATCACCCAAACAACAATCGACTAATACAAGTTAATCCACTATATCAATCAGATCATGTAAAGCATGGGAATTATGTGTTTATCAAATCTCTAATCATCTAATCCTAATAATCATATCTTAGATTCCTAGTCCTTCGACATAGGCACATATCTTTTTCAGTTAAGCACGTAGGATAATTAGATAAGCTCGATAGATGATATAAGTTTGAAAACATTCTCCCCCCCAATCAATGACTCTTTCAACGAAAGATTTTAAACAAGCTGAAGTCATTGTTTCGGTTTTGCAAATTTATGAAAATTCCAAATGTGATTGATTTTAAAGCAACTTATTTTCCGCCATTTTGAAATACAACAAATATTTTTCTGAAGAATTTTAGAAGGAAAAATATTTGAGTAGGAACAGTAGTCCTTCGACATACTTTCCTCATTTTTGTTTAAGGATAAGTGCACGAAATTTTTGAAAATTGGTTTAGCGCATCACTTTCCTTTCTTTAAAAGCAGGTTGCTATCTGAAATAATAGCAAGCCATAGTTTAAGCATGGGTTACAGTCTGTAATAACTGTAAGCCATATTTTGAGACATGTTTTGAAAAGAAATATTTACACCTTCTGCTCAAACTTCATCTATGGTCCCGTGCCATTGTTGAATGAAATTTCTAAGACCGTAGATGTTATCGATACCAGAAGACATGTCTTGAGAAAAACAATATTTTTGGTCTTTTTCAAATTTTCTTGATTTTTATGGGTTTTTGTTGGTTTTATATTTTTCTATTTTCTTTTTGTTGGTTTTATATTTTTGTATTTTGTTTTTGATAAATATTTACAAAGATAGTTTAGATGATATACTTTAAGAAGATGATGATACGAGTACCGAGATAAGGATATCGAACAACCCCGTTGTAGAAGATAGAAATAGTCATCTCTTAAAATTTCACCACCAAAGCTTCCAAGGGCTCTTAAATTGAAGAGAGAAATCGAGCCTTTTGAAAGTGAGACTTTGGTAGCTTCCCCCCAAACCGAAAATCCTTTTGTTGAGCAGATTCGAAGCTCTATTTCAAGCTTGCCTTAGCCAGGTATACAAAGAAGCACACCATTATCATCGATCTTGCTGCTCCTTTTAATAATGATCTTTGTGATTCTTCGTTCGGGGTTATATCATCAAAAAGAAGAACAACAACGTATCATCCCACGCTTGAATGAATCTTCTCAAATTCCTTTTCCATTGAAGTCTGAAGCGATCCATACCAAAAAGTTGTCAAGAGACCACTTCCCCCAAGTAGATGAATTGATGCAGTCAGTCTCTTAGAATAGAACTCATGAACCAGAATATACATATACCCAAAGACAGAGAAGCTTGTAACATCGAAGTAGCAGATTAAGTCCAATAGCCAAAGAATAACCCCGATGTATACTTTTCTCTCCCTCTGAAGAAAGTGTATGAAGCTCAAGAACCCGAAGTACCCAAATGTCCTTTCTATGGAGAATAACCGATAACATTGAAGTAGCAGGCTGAATCACTGATTATCTCTGCGGATGTCAACTTCGGAATAAGTGATTATCACAGAATCACAGATTAAGCTCTCAAGTGAAGCAGTTGAGCGTCCCCAATGTACACAATTTCTCTCCCCTGATGATTGCGATATCATCAAAATCATCACACACTTGTGTACTTCTTTTATCACTAGAAACTAACTCTTCCATCTCTTCCCCCACATAGTTGGAATAAGAACACTAAAAGCCATGAGTCAAACCTTGAGTTTCTCTGCGGTAATGACATTTGTCTTCTCGGGATATCTTCAATCACTTAGAAGTATTAAGTTCATCAAGTTTACTCGCGTTTAGATACGTGTCTCCTTCCCCCTTGCTGGTTTTGATACTTCAAAATCAGCAACACACTATACGCCCATGTACTAGAAATCTTTTGAAAAGAACACTTTTAATCTTTGTGAGAATCAACTTGCTGAAGAATGTGAGCAAGTCTAATTGGGGATTAAATATGACTTTTCATTCTCCCCCAATTAGTGATCTCCCCTAAACCGACAATCTGTTTGATAAATGCCCAGATTAAGAAGAAGTCTTTAGACAATCAAATGCAACTCGTCTTTAGTCTTCTAACATGCATCAAAAAATGTAGAACAGACTGTAGACTCGACCTTCTTCAAGATTGTCCATTTGGGGAATAGAATGTTAATATGTTCAACTTACTAAATGCATTCCCGTTAACTTACATGTAGCAAATCCCCTTAACTCAAATCCCTCCCAATCAAACAAGAACAAAAAGATGTTCATCAAGGAAATCAGCCTCGCAACTGGAAGCACTTTGTTATTAATCATATCAACCCATGAGAAGATGTCAACCAACGGCTCATAGAAGAAACTCCATGTGAAGATGACCCGCTAAGATGAATCTCGGTTCTTACATGAGTTAGGAGCCGTATGACTATATATTCTCAAATATAACTCAACATGTAGAATTATCATACTTCTTCTCCCACTCAAGAATTGCATACGGAGATGCCATTCTTGATTAAACAAGTGAATATCTTTAAAATGTAGTCTCTTCACACTTCTCCCCCTCAAAGGTTGCAAGTGATGTCGCCATCATCATTTTAATTGAGCAAGTGGAATTGGAGAACTAGCAACGATAGTCCGGTTCACTTGATAACTGAAAGCGCATGAAAAAAGTATGAAGCATGTTGATGAGAATGGTCATTAATGGGAAGATTTCTCTTCTTCCGAAGATAATGCGCACTGAAGCGTACACATTTCTTTTCTTTGATGACGAGGCTTGAACTGTTGTGTTCAAACGTCATAAGAAGATTTCTCTTCTTCAGAAGATAAAGCGCACTGAAACGTACACTTTTCTTTTCTTTAGAGTACGAGGCTTGAACTGTTTTGTTCAAACGTCATTAGAAGATTTCTCTTCTTTAGAAGATAAAGCGCACTGAAACGTACACTTTTCTTTTCTTTTCTTTAGAGTACGAGGCTTGAACTGTTGTGTTCTAACGTCATAATCTCTCTCTTTTCAACTACTCTTGGAAAACTATTAATCAACCCCATTATCATTCAGTAGGCTCTTTGTAGTGACAGCTGATGGAGAAAACCCAATATGATGAATTTGACTCTGAAGTAGAATAACTCGAACTTATGACTTAAACTTGCACATATGTAACAAAGAGCGGTGCTGAGATTTCATGCCCCATTGAATCTCTAAGTACTCTATACTCTTCATCCAACCAACCATCAAGTATAAGACATACATCACGTCTTAAAAATCCACAATTTAATGTGACACTGAGCACTACAACTTAACTCCTTAAAGTGATAGTTATTTTGTGGTGGTAAGAGACCAATTCCCCCAAGTGGTAAAAAGAAAAGGAAAAATCACCCAAAAATAACTAGATTTCCAAGTCTTCGTTTTTGAAAATATTAAAAGCTCGAACAAGGATCTCGAAGAATCTTCATCCAACCATCCCCGATACCATCAGATACTAAGTACACTCGCCCGTGAAATTTCACTTCAACCTCAAATAGATAATAATGAATTAACTCCGTTGTCACATCTTCTGGTTAAAATCTCAAATCTAGCCTCCTTTTACGTTTAAACGAACTTTGATAATGGTTTCATCCCGACCTTGGTTAAAAGCATATAACCCCGTAAAACCTTGTGATAACCAAACTGCCATGAAGACAATCCAAACAAACACCCAATTCATGAAGTACACCCTTTTATCCCTTCTTTGAAGCAGAATCCGTAGCACCAGCATCAGATAAGATCCCGAAATACACTTTCCTTTCTCCAGGATGGTTCCATCATTACGGGATTTTACAATTCTATGGTTTAAACCGAGAAATAGTTACTTTCGCAGGATTTTACTAAACCAAGAATAAACCGTAAGATAGATCCAGACATGCACTTTACAATTATTAGGATGTTTTCCATTTTCACGGATTTTACAAATCTATGATTTAAACCGAGAAATAGTTTCTTTCATGGGATTTTACAAAATCAAGACTAAACCGTAAATAATGTCAGCTTGGATGAGTAATGACAAATTTGGTTTTGGTGAATATCTGTTTTAGGGGAACATGCAGCGGTTCATCAATGATTCTTCTCCATCATCAACAATTCTTTACCCATATGTAGACAACTTCACAAACCATACTAAGTCAAGTAGTATAAACTACTTACCCCTGGAGGTTGTCCGTAAACCAAAGTACACGTTTCTCCCCCATGATTGTTTCAAACTTTCGGAAGCATCATAATGTGTATGAGCATTTGCACGATAAGTTCTTGTCATAAGCAAACATCTTGAAAGATCATGAATGTCGTTGAGGATTTTTAAAGATTTTGCTTAGACTGTGAAGTATCATAGACATGCTGTAGCATCGAGTAACCCATAAGAATTGCTGATTACATCTCAACCATTAAACACTTTGGTAAGCACATATACCACATATTCTATCGGCAATTGCTGTGACCACTTGGTGAAGTAAACCCGATATACCCAACTTGATCATGAAGTAGAATTCCCCAGATTTGTTACTTAAACTTTTACTGATCCTCATGAAAAAGAAACGGTGTACCCAATGTTCAAAACCTCTTGACACATCCTCAACTGCGTGAGACATCAAGTGATAGCTATGTTGTAGGTTAAGTAAGAAAGAATCACAACAGTAACTAAATAGCCAAGTCTTTATCACACTCTTTAAATGCCCAAACAAGTCATCTTCTCGGAAGGGTAGAAAGAAAGAAGATGAAGTAAGTAAACGCGCCCGAAAACCTCACTTCACATCCAAATGGGAAATATCGTCCAAACAACCCCGTAATCAACATTTTCCAATAGACACTTCAAGCCGTGACATAATATTTTTCGTGAAAATGTATAAACCAAAGTATCAAACCACATCACAACAAGTCTCATCATCGCACCAAATCATATCATCAAATCTCACACGTCTCAAATCTCATCATAAATTAACTCTCATAAAATCCAACTCTTGAGAAGCCCATCTATGTGAACGGCCCAAACTTAGTTACTTGTACAAATAGATGTCCAGTCTATGAGAGAGTCAATTCAATCGTCCAAGTCATATCGGTCAAGAACCTCAAACACATTCAATAATTCAAACCGTGAACAAATATCCCTTGTGAAACAATAATCATTACCAAGATTACCGCTCTTTCTCGAGAATTATCAGTACATACGTATCCATATTATCACAAAACGGATATCTAGGTCCCAACTCAAAAACATCACCAAGTAATTGTTAGCTCTTCTACCCAAGTTCACGACTCAACATATCCAAGAACAAATCCATTTGAACCAATATCTAAAATCAATCCATCACATATAATACTTGGGCCCGTGAATCAATTAACACGACATAAGATCAAAATAAAGTCACATCTTGTCCACCACATGGTCACTATAATCCGTATATACCTCATGGCCCAAGTCTACTCACATTGACATATGTCAAGCCCACATAAAACGTTAATGTCCATTACAAAATTATACGGCCCATTTCCAATTCATTTCAACCATGCGAGGCCCATGACAGATCCAGACAACGCTCTACCCTAATTTTAGGGGATATAAAACGCATACAACATTACTTCTATCCCTAAAAATCAGGTACCAAGCCCTAAAATACTCTTTGTCCGCCCCCATCATGATAACTTTTCCACATCTCAGATTCACATTTCATATTTCATCAACTCATCTTAGATTTATCTTAACTTCGATCAAACATGTTCTTAACCGACCTCAACAATTGTAATCATGTGTTGCTTTATCCGAATCAAGAAGTCCGTCAATCTGAATTCTTTGTGTATAGACACAATATAATCAGACAAAGCCACAGGGATGGCTTCAAGGTCATTGATTTGAAGGTTTTTTAATTCGCCACAGGGATGGCATGTGACACTCGACCGACTTCGATATAAGACCAAGGTTGTAGGTAAGTTTAATTAGAGTATAAACTGAATGTATTTTGAATACTCAACTCGAACCAATGAAAATAGAATTAACATCCATTGTTAAATTCATTTTAAGGTTCGGATATTCAATTAGAAGCTTAGTCTTCTCAAAACAATAGATCCGTGATGATGAAGGTTCAAAACAATTGATTAAATGACAAACTTTGAACCTGTTTATGAGATCCATACGATGTCAAGTCCATTTGAAGAGTAATCTCTATTTAATTTTTTCTTTAATCGAATGTAATGAGTGGATGAAACCGTAATAGGTTTTGTTCATTCATCAGTTGTTATTCGAACATTATTAGAAATCTTGGATCAATGAAGAATAACTTGTGTGAGTGATCTTGTATGGTTGGATATTCGATAATAAACACACAAATGTCTGAGATCTTTTTCATCTTTATTTCCTTTCGATTTTTATTTTTTATTTTTTAACCTATGGATCTGAGATGGAGTTTGTTGGGAATAATCTATTACCACCGATAGTGTGGAAGACATCTTGCTAAGTATTGCACTAGCAAAGGAAATGTATTACCACCGCCGGCATATTATTACCATCGCTATTAGAGGAAAACGTGTTTAGATAAGTATAGAAAAGATCGTGTGTATATTCTATATTGTTAGCTTTATACTTATCTTGTAAAGGACTCCTTGTATTATAAAAGGAGGTCCTAGGTCATTGTCTTAGGTTCAGTAATAACTTACGAACATACGATCATTCACATAAGCTTCAAGGTGTAACCCTAGTGATAAGCAAGATCACCGTATTATTCATTAATAATATTGGAGCTTAGCTTTGTGTTTATTCTGTGTTCATTTACATATATATCTCGTCCCATATTAAATGTCCTGGTTTGACTTTTGAAGTCTTTCTTTTTTAACTTTGACCTTAAATATTTTTGTTTATATTATATAATATTTGATGAAAATTATACCAATGAAGAATACGTTTAAAACAAAATCCATTCGCATATTTTGCATCAAGTATTGTATAACACAAACAAAAATATTTAAGGTCAAAGTTAAAAAAAAATGACTTTGAAAAGTTAAAGTGGACATTTAATATGGGACGGAGGGAGTATCATATAATCCGTCTTCTAAGTATTACTAAGTAAATTCCGCGTGCTTATTAATATAATACAAAATATCACTGACACATGGTGTGTGTTAAGATCCATCAAGTGGTATCAGAGAAAAGGTTCTGATATTTTGTTTTAGAAGATCCAAGGAATACGCTTAACCTACTCACTTAATGGAGATGGAAAACAACCAGTCCAATGCTTCTACTCCAAGACTTCCTAAGTTCAAGACAACTAAAGAACTTTTTGAAGAGATTTTCTTAGTGTTTGGTGGTAATGATGCTACAAAGAAGACATAAAAGACATTGTCAAGCAAAGTTATGAAAACTTCTGCTTCAAGCAATGACTCACTTGATAGCATCTTCACCAAAATTCGTAAGATTGTTACACAACCGATCGTGTTTGGCATTGAGGTAGAAAAGGAAGACCTCAATTTGAAGTTTCTAAGAAGTTTGCCTTTAGAGTTTCAAACTAATGCTACAATCTGGGAAAACAAAGCGTATATTGAAACAATGAAGCTCAATGATCTTTACAACAACTTCAAACTCATTGAACAAAGATTGAAGAAGGTCGGAAACTTGGTACAAGCTCAAGCATCTTGGCTTTGATGTCAACCTTTGTTGACAAAGGATGATTCTGAAGATGACAAAGATAATGAAATTGCCACCGCTGTTCTACTGCTTCCATTGGTAATGTTAGCGTTACCACTGCAGGTTCAAGGAAAAAGATTGCTGGTATTGGAGATCCTACCTTTTATGCTTTTATCTCCACTCAAGTTAATGGCTCTATATTAACTCATGAAGACATAGAGCAAATTGATGAAGATGACTTGGAGGAGATGGATATTAAATGGCAAATAACTCTTCTTAGCATGAGGGCTAGGAAATTCTACAAGAAGACTGGCAAGCCAATTCACATCAATGGTGGTGAAACTGCAGGGTTCGACAAAAAGAAAGTAGAGTGCTTCAATTGTCACAAGTTGGGGCATTTTACTAGGGAATGCAGAAGACCAAGGATGAAGGACAACATGTCTACTTGGTACAAGCAAAAGAAAGAACCAACTATGGAAGAACCAAATGCAATGTTGGCAATTGATGGTGTGAGATATGATTGGAGTTTCATGGTCGATGATCAAGAGGAAGAACCTTAAGATGTCGCTCTTGTGTCTCACCGAATTTGCTCTCATGGCTTTCTCGACTGAGGTACAAACCTTTGAAAGTTGTTCTAAAACATGTAGGGTGCTAGAGAAGTTGAAAGGCTTAATGATCTATATTCTAATGAAAGACAAGAGTTGTATAACGCTAATTATATCGTGTCAAATCTTAGAGAGCTATAGCAGATTAGAAAAACAAATAGAGCACTATAGAGAAAATGAGTCAAAATATAATGATGATATGATTCTTCTTAGAGAGAGGTAGATCATAAGACACTGTGAATGAAGCATATCAAGAAGAGCTTGAAAACTTAAAAGATAAATGAAATGTCAATTTAATCAGACACCTGTTATTATCGCCTAAGTCAATTGATAAAATCTGGAATGCTCAAATCCATAGTAAAATTAAGTCCAGTATGGGTTATAATATAGTGCCTCCACCACTAAGAGGTGTTCCATCACCTCCGTATAGATTTAGCTCATACAGCTTAGAAGATTTTCGTGAACTTCAACGTGAATATGGTCCTCAAAGGACACATCCGTGAAAAGTGAGGAAGGGGTTGCTTGATAATGATATTTTGAAAGTGCTAGTGACTCATCGCTTGTTGATGAGAATGTTAAAAGAATGTAGAGGCTTCTATCCCAAAAGTTGTTAATACTATTACAGAGGAACCTAGGAAACAAGCTAATAAACCTAGATCAACTGTAAGGTATGCTGAGATGTATAGGAACAAGCCTACAACTCCTAGGGGTAACCAGAGGAGTTGGAATCATGTTAAATCTTAACAACTAGGTAGTGATTTTGTGATGTACAATAAAGCATGTTATATCTGTGGTAGTTTTGATCATTTACATGCTTATTGTGACTATCATGTTGGGAGAAGGGAAGTCCATGGGAATAAAAGGGTAGATTCTAACAAGTTTCAAAATAATGTGCACCCTACTCCACACAGCAAAATGGTCCCAAGAGCAGTTCAATTAAGAAGTGGTCTTAAAACTTTTGCCACTGCTAAGTCTGTTCACACTGCTCACCCTAAGTCACTGTTACAAGTGCAAAATCCAAAACAACTTTGCAAAATCAAGACAAACAGGAAAAGAACTTTTCAAAATAAAGGTTCATTATAACCAACAAGTGGTACCTAAAACCAAACCAAATAGCTTCCACCGCTCATTCAAAAGTTCCCACTACAAGGGTTATAAACAAGAAAAGGGGACATGGGAAATGTTGTGAAGGCCTCAAAGACGTTGGGAATGGAAACCTAAAGGAATAACCTCATCAACCAATCCCAATGGTGTATCAATGACCTTTGATAGATTTAACTATATTGATACACGAGGCGCATCCAAGTCAATCATGGCTTGGGTCCCCAAAAGAAACTAACTCTTTACTTTAATGTGCAGGAACATCCAAGGACAAAAAGATCGATCACGGTTACATAGATAGTGGATGTTCAAGGCACATGACAGCAACAAGTCCTATCTCTCGATTTTGAACATTATGATGGACAAGATGTCGACTTTGGAGGTGGAGTTAAGTGAAAAGCAAATGGAACAACAAGTATGATGCTAGAAGATTTAAAGCAAATAACATGGATTTTATTATTATCAAACAAAAGCTGTATAATCGAGTGCGGAGATACATCCATGAGATACATACAACAAGCATCATTACATGAACTAAAAACAACACACAACAACCTACTACAGACACAAGCTTCACAAACTACCCAACCCAATCCCAATCTGACCACCATCTACCACCTAAGGCTTCTTAAGGAAGGCCCACTCTGGCATCTCTTTGGGCGCCATTTGCCTATCAAGCACCCTCCACACCTTGGGGCTTGCTAGCCCCATCACCACTCCTCCAACAGGTGGTGAGGATGATGAAGGACCCTCTTGTGGTGGTGTCATATGCAGTGGTGGAAAAGGTGGTGCCTGCAGCTCTCCCGGAGGAAGGAATGCGAGTGGGAGGCACACTCAGGACTCTTGCAGATATTTCATCATTTGTGCCTTCATAGGGAGAAATGTAGCTTGAAATGGAATATGAGTTATCCTCTTTGATGATGGCATCCCGAGGCATTGGTTGGAGATGAAGGACCAAGAACAAATGGATTTGAAAGAGCACTGAATGTCTTCTCTTTCTTGAAAAACTTCTCATACTCTTCTTTCTCAACTCTCCTGTGGTTATTCAAAACAAAGTCATCCTGTGAACTATCGATGAACCGCTAGATGAAAGGTTGATTGGGTTGAATGACTCATTGATAACGCCGATTGTGCATGTTTTAGTAGCGTTATGTGTATTTTTATATCTCGTTATTTGGTTATATTTGCGTGATTTTAGTACTTAATCGTATCTAGAGATGTTTGTCTAGTGTTTATAACCAAGTACAGGGAAATGGAGGAAAATGAAGAAATATGCAACAAATCGAAGATTCCCGTTTCAGTATATCTAAATCTCAAGGACCTTTGAAGACCTTAGTGATTGAAGAACCAAGTTCTACAAGACATAGTGAAGATAAAGATCAAGTTTTGTATCTCAGAAGATCCAACTGGATCCGGTTACACCATCAACCGAATCGGTTGGAATTTGGTCGGAATAAGTGTTTTTGCCAAAGCCAACCGATCGGTCGCAACCCGCAACCGGATCGGTCGGCTTGTTGATATTGAAGACCAGCCGGATCGGTTGGTCATATAACCGATCCGGTTGGAGAAACTGCAGTTGCCAAATCTTCATCACTAAGCTTCCCCTTTGCATCCAAATGATTCTAGGTCCTTCTCTTGGTGTATTCTAGTCCCTTCCTTACTCCTTGGAGGCCAAGTTAAGCATTTAACACCCTAGGCCTTGGAATTAGTATAAATAGAGGCTAATTGTGAGCATATGAGACACACTTCAATTACAAATCTCTCTACTCATCAAACCAAGCCTTAAGCTCTTAAAATTCGTCCTTAGAAATCCAGAAAAGTTTGGAGTTCCAGAAGTTCCACATTTGGAGGCCAAAACACCAAGAAGTCCACCACGATCCTTTGGGAATCATTACTTCATCATTTGTAATCTTATTCCAAGCATTGTAAGACTTTTAATCATGTTTTCTAATGATCAAAGTTATGAGTTTATGTTCATGTTTGCTATGAGTGGCTAGTTTCTTTATGCACTTGCTTAAATGATGTTGATTATCATATGATTAGTTAGTGATTGTGTTAACATGTTTTAATTCAATTTAAAGTTAATTCTAAGATCTAATTATGCTAAAGTTTCATAGTGACATTTGTTAATCAAGTTTGGCTAATTGGTAGTAATCGTTGGGGTCGAAAGAACTTCGTGTTATTCAACTAGTCATAATCATTTTGTCTATGGATGATTGTTTTACCCATTATTCTTGATTATACAAAGGAACCAAAGTGTGGTTGTAATAGAAACGCTTTTGATTATCAAATTGGATTGGTTGGAAACATCTAAATGGTCGTAAGATTAGTTGTTGAGAATCAATTGTAGCCTTTGTCTATGATCGGTTACCTTTTGTATTGACCATTTCTTAAGCAATTTGATGAACAAGTGGATGTTTTGTGTTTAAGTTTATGTATGTAGACTTATGAAACTTGAATTGATTGGTTAAACTTAATGCTTGTTTTATAAACTAAACTCTTGATCAAAGTTTAACTTGTAAGAACAATAGATTAGTACACCAACTAATTATCATAACCAACATGTTAAGAGGTTAACACAATCACATTAATCTATGATATGAAACTAGTTTAAGCAAGTGTAGTTTTTAATCATCTGAATTTCATTATACCTATTTGCTTTGTTATATGTTTTTGATAGACTCCATTAATTCAAACTTGTGTTTAGATTCACTCAAATCCCTGCGAACGATCCCGACTTACCTTCATAATCTTGCTATAACGGACGAGTATACTTGCTCGTATGTGTTATTGGTAATATTGGTAATTCACCGCTTATAAATTTAAAACTTGCACCAACCGGCACATCAAGTTTTTAGCGCGCCGGATTTGATTGTGTTTCAACAAGTTTTGAATTTCCCAAAGTCGATTCAACCAAAAAAAAAAAAAAAATTCTCAGAACCTTAACCGGATCCGTTGTTCCTCAACCGAATCGGTTACAATTTTAACCTCAATCAACTGGTCTAACCGATCGGTGCAAACCGCAACCGATCCGTTGCCCACTATGTCTCTGGAAAATTGTTTTCGTTGTTTGTCCGTGTGTTTAGATATTGCCTGGATTCTCTAGGACATTGTATGAACACTCGAGCAGCGGGAATAGAACCAATTACACCTCTTACCAACCCCGAACGATTGATTCGAAGAAGAAGGAGAACACGTTTCATACCATTGGAAAATCGTATACCAAGAGTACCAAACCCACCATTTGATAACCTCATTGAAGCCAAAGTTGTTTTCAATCCTTTCACCAATTTACCTTTTCCCATGGCGGACGATCAACCCATGTGGGGAACCAATCAACCGTAGCACCAACCCCGAAAGTGCTATTGTTGCTATTAACCTTGGTGACAACTTTACCGTGAAGGGACATCGCTTTCTATGATCAAATACCGACAATTCGATGGTCATGCATGGGCCGATCCGCATAAGCACATTGCGAATTCATCAAAATTTGCGGCATGTTCCGTTATGGCGACACCGATGTCAATGCCATCAAACTCAAACTTTTCCCATCATCACTCACGGAGATGCTAAAGTATGGTACAATGAATTAACCCCGGAATCATCAATACTTGGGAGGAGATGAGGCAAGCTTTTGTGAGCCGATTCTTTCCACCGCCACGTTTGATCGATTAATGGGAGAAATTCGTGCTTTCAACCAAAACCCAAACGATCACTTGTCGAAGCTTGGCTTCAATGAAAGATTTGCCGTGAGTTATCATGGACATGGGCTATCAAAAGGAACCATTATCCAAATCTTTACCATGGACTAGATGAAATCTCTCAAGGCATCCTTGATGTCGGAGGAATTTATCTCTATAAGACTCCCAATGATGCACATCAATTGCTCAAGATCGAGTACTTCTCAAACTTGATTGGTCCAAAGATTCCAAAACTAAACCTCTTCGAAAAACCGTTGCTTTTGTCGAAAATACCGACACCTCAAAACTCATGGAGAAGATGGAAGCGTTAACCTCAAAAATCGACTCGCAGTACAAAGATATCAAAGATGAAATAAAGGAAATGCGAGACAGATGCAACAATTGTGGAGGAAATCACCCATCATCCGAGTGCGACGATAAACCTATGGGGGGACCGTAAGAAGGAGAAGCAAGTTACGCTCAAGGAGGATACCGTGGAGGAGGATATCGTAGTAATTTTTACGGTCGAAATTCTAGAAATTGGCAAGATCGCCGACCAAGGGATGACAACCGTGATTCTCAACCACGAACCGACGATCCACCACACCAAAATTCGAAAAAGATAGAAGAAACCGAATTCAAAAAACCATGAGAGAATTCGTGGTCGGTCAAAAATCCGCAAATGATTTTATCAAAATCAATTTTCAATCTCAAAGCCAAAGTTGAGCAAGGACGGAAAAATCATCAAGCATCTATCCAAGATCTTGAAAACAATCTTAGCGCACTTTCTCGACCAACATTCCTCTAGACCATCCGGTTCATTGCCAAGTAACACTCAATCCAATCCAAAACCATCAAATGATAAGACATACCGTCCACCCCAAACGAGAAATGAACATATCAATGTCAGTTTTCACGAGAAGTGGTCTCTCGTACGATCCACCACCTAATCCTAATGCTCCCGCCACCATTGATAGTGAGGATGAAAACGAAGAACCAAACACAACTCAAACCACCAAAAGAAAGACATTCCATCCGTCAGGCGTATACACCAAAATTCCTTATCCCCAACGCCTAAAGAAAGAGAAGATGGAAGAGCGTTATAAGAAGTTTATCGAAATAATCAAAGAGGTTAGACTCAATGTTCCTCTCGTTGATGTTATAGCCGAATGCCCAATTACGGAAATTTTGAAAGAACTTCTAATAACAAAAGCAAGCTTGAGCAAATATCGCAACTTTTCTTAACGAAGAATGCTCACTATAGTTCAAAACAAAATTCCACCAAAGCTCGGAGATCCCGGGAGCTTTCTTATTCCATGCACTTTGGAATAACGTTAAATGTGATGCTTTAGCCGATCTTGGCGCAAGTATAAATTTGATGCCTTATTCACTCTATTCCAAGTTGTGCAACAACAACTGAAACCAACAAAATGAGCATCCAATTAGCAAATCATTCCTATCAATATCCCGTGGAATCGCGAGAATATGCTTGTTCAAGTCGGTAAATTCATTTTTCCCGTGGACTTTGTAATCTTGGAAATGGAAGAAGATAGTAAAGTCCCACTCATTCTAGGAAGACCTTTCCTAAATACCGCCGATGCAATCATCAAAGTGAAAGGAAAAGAACTCAACCTTGGAGTTGGGGAAGATCGAATCACTTTTCTTATCGATAAAGCAATGCGCTACCCACATTCCAAAGGATTTACACTTGTTTTAACGTCGATGTTATTGATGAAGTCACTGATGAGGAATTAGATGCATTACTGAATGAATCCGATCCATTCATGACTACTTCTGAAAAAATCAATGAAACAGATTTTTACAAAGAATTTGATGATTTCATGAAAGTAGAATTTGAAGGAGATAACTCAGAAGAAGAAGAAATGGAGGAAGAGGAAGAAAATTTTGAGGAAATCACTTTCAATGACAAGATGCGAATAAAATCCTCTATCGAAGAACCACCCACGGATCTCGAACTCAAACCTCTCCCAAATCATCTTGAATATGCTTATCTCGGAGGAGAACTCACTTCTTCCAAAGAGTCATATCTTCATTGCTCGAGGATAATGAGAAAGAAAGTTTAGTTTCGTGCTCAAAATCACAAACAAGCTTTTGCTTGGAAAACATCCGATATCCGTGAATTAGTCCTAATTTTGCAAACACAAAATCAATTTTGAAGAAGGATTAAACCGTGGTAGAACGTCAACGCCGACTCAATCCCAACATGAAAGAAGTTGTTAAAAAGGAAATCATAAAACTTCTCGATGCTGGAATTATTTACCCAATTGAGGACAGTCCCTGGATAAGTCCTGTACACTATGTCCCCAAGAAAAGAGGAATGACGGTTGTAACTAATGAGTGAAATGAACTAGTTCCAACTAGAACTGTAACCGGTTGGCGCGTTTGTATTGACTATCGTAAGTTAAACAAAGCCACCAGAAAGGATCATTTTCCGCTCCCGTTCATGGATCAAATGCTTGAAAGACTAGCAGGGAATAAATTCTTTTGTTTCCTCGACGGATTTTCAGGATATTTCCAAATTCCCATCGATCCAAATGATCAAGAAAAGACCACCTTTACTTGTCCTTTTGGAACCTACGCATATCGGCGTATGCCTTTTGGTCTTTGCAATGCACCCGCGACTTTTCAAAGGTGTATGATCGCCATATTCCAAGACATGCTAGAAACCTCCATGGAAGTTTTCATGGATGATTTTTCAGTCTTTGGAGACTCATTTGAAGCTTGTCTTTCCAATCTCGATAAAATGCTCGAAAGATGCGGTCGCACATCTTGTTCTCAATCGGGAGAAATGCCACTTTATGGTAACCAAGGAATTGTGCTTGGCCACAAAATCTCTAGTTCCTGAATGGAAGTCGACAAAGCAAAGGTCGATGTCATCTCAAAACTTCCACCACCAACCAACGCCAAAGCCGTTAGGAGTTTTTAGGACATCTTTGGTTTTACCACGATTCATCAAAGATTTTTCCAAAATATCTCGTCCGATGACAAAACTTCTTGAAAGAATCTATCTTTGACTTCGATCTTGATTGCATAAAAGCTTTCAAACATTGAAATCTCAACTTACTAGTGCTCGATCATGGTCTCACCTAATTGGTCACTACCCTTGAACTTATGTGCGACGCATAGCGATTTTGTTTGTTGGAGCTGTTTTAGGACAACGCTGAAGGAAACACTTTCGCCTATATATTTTGCTAGCAAGACATTTGAATAGTGCCCAAAGAAAATTATACCGTCACCGAAAAGAATTATCGGCATTCGCTTTTGCATTTGACGAATTCAGATCATATCTTGTGCTCTCAAAACGATCGCTTTTACCGATCATTCAAAGACTCAAGTATCTCTGTCACCAAGCAAGACGCTAAACCATGTCTTATTCGATGGATTTTGCTACTCCAAGAATTTGACATCGAAATCAAAGACAAGAAAGGAGCAGAGAATCTTGCTGCGATCACTTATCTAGTCTAGAAAATCCCAATCTTGAGGAATTAAAAGAAGAAGAAATCGATGATTATTTTCCGATGAAACTCTCATGACCATCGACGAAATGACGATCCTTGGTTTGTTGACTTTGCAAACTACCTCACGGAGGAATTCTCGAGAAAAGGACTAACTCATGCTCAAAGAAGCAAATTCTTTTCGAACTCAAATACTACTTTTGGGAAGAGCCATATCTTTTCAAAATGTGTCCGATGGGATGATCCAAGATGTATTTTGGTTCCGAAACTCGTAAAATTCTTGACGAATGTCACCATGGCCCAACTAGGGACATTATGGTCCTTCCACCACAGCCTAAGAAAGTTTTGATGCCGGATTCTATTGGCCAACAATATTCAAAGAAGCACATACACTTGTTCAAAACCGTGACGCTTGTCAAAGAACTACCAATCTCTCGAAGGGATGAAATGCCATTAACAAGCATTCAAGTGTGAAATATTCGATATTTGGGGAATAGATTTCATGGGACCTTTCCTAAATCCCACAAATTCGAATACATTCTCGCTATAGACTACGTGTCCAAATGGGCAAAAGTCAAGCTTTACCAACAAACGATGCTCGTGTCGTCGTTAATTTTCTCAAAAGCTTTTTGCTCGTTATGGAATTCCCAAAGCACTCATAAGCGATCGAGGAACTCATTTCGCAATCAACAAATGGAGAAAACCATGAAAAGATATGGAGTTCATCATCGATTTGCGATCGCTTATCATCCACAAACCAAGGTCAAGTCGAAAATACCAACCGAGCTCTCAAAAGAATACCGAAAAACAAGAAAAGACAATCCTTCATTATGGTCAAGAAAACTTGACGATGCTCGTGGGCATTTCAGACGGCTTATAAAACACCAATTGGCACAACTCCTTACAGACTCTTGTATGGGAAGACACATCATTTGCCGCTCAAGTTGAACATCGTGCTTATTGGGCGCTCGACATTGTAACACCGATCTCAAAATAGTCGGAGAGAAAAGATTCCTGCAATTGCACGAACTCGATGAATTAAGACTCCAAGCTTATGAAAATTCCAAACTATACAAAGCCAGAACAAAAGCTTATCACGATAAAAAGCTACGAATTCGAAAAGAATTCAAAGCTGGAGATAAAGTTCTGCTTTTTAACATGAAATTCAAATTCAAAGCTCCTAAGTTACAACCAAAATGGTTTGGACCATATGTCGTTAAACATGGATATCCATCTGGGTATGTCGAACTCTATGACAAACAAGGTGGAAGTTTCATTGTTAATGGACACCGAATCAAATTATACTACGACAAGGAGCAAACGAAAGAAGTTTCGATTCTGACGCTTCTGAGGCACCATGAGAATGAATTAAACTATCACCTTTGTAGCACCATTTCCGTGAAGAATCCCACAAACCTGCTCCATGGAAACTAATCACGAGTTCGTGCTGGGACGATATTGAAGCTACTGGTGAAGAATTCATGTATATCCCGAACTTTACAATGTTCAAAGCTGCCCTTGCACTAAATAAATCGGGAAGACTCGAGTCGGTGATGACTCGATAATAAAACAAGCGCTTCTCGGGAGGCAACCCGTGTGTTTGATTTGATTTTCGTGGTCACTCCCAAAGTTTTAAACCTTTGGTTGAACTTAAGTGTGGGGGGTGCCACCTTTAATAAAACCTTTGTTTGTTTATAAGATTATGTGCGGTGATGATTTCTCTAGTGGGCCAGAATGAAGAATGAATTTTAAGTCGATAAACTCGTTGACATATCTGGTTTCATTTCTATTTTCCTATTTCTATACTTTGAAGTTCGTTTTCATTGAGGACAATGTCTAACTTAAGTGTGGGGGGTGAATAGGAAAAATTAGAGTTTTCATGCTTAAATTTAAAATTTTGTTTGCCTTGTGATCTAGTTGTTTTCACACTTTTAGGATTATCTATTAGAATAACTCGGACATTCCACCGTAAAAATTGGTAATATTTGAAATTTCAAGATGTGTTCCGATTACTATTGCAATCCATTCGGGATCGATAAACATTTGCTAACACATATTATACCCTTTCCACTAAATTGTGAGAATTTGAGCCTATTTCTTATTAGCATACATCTTTTATGCTTAGATCTTTTGTTATGAGTGTGTGGGTGATTTTATTTATTCTAGAACTTGTGCTTGTAAATCATTACCGCATCATGATGAGATTGCATTCGTGCGATATAAGTGAATTCGTGTGATAAAGAGGCACATTAGGATTTAACCCAAATGGCCTTCCATTTTACATCTAATGATATATTAGCTAGCCTCATTGGTTAGTTAACCACCCACATGGACCCATTTGTAGTGCTCATTTTTAGCACTAGATACCCCTAGTTACACCTTTCCGAGCCATCCCTTTCATTTTTGCTTCACCCAGAAAATACAAAAAGATTTTACACTTTAAACCTTAGCCTATCCCGTATCAATGTCTAATGGTTAGTTGCTAGTCACCTGGAAAGTGAAGACTGTTCAAATGATTATGAGTGCCACATCTTATGAGATTGATTGAGCCATATGTTATGTTCAAAAAAAAAAAAAAATGAGAAAATAATAGCCAATGAGCTATGATCGAAGAACAATTGTCATGGCAAAGCGAAAAGTTGTGGAAAGTGGAAAAGAAGAAAGCAAAGCTATAATCATTTACTTGATTCGTGGAATGTTTGGTAGCTAGCAACTTGGGTATTAGACTTGACTTCATTTTTATTTTAACACCAATTTCATTAACATTCCCATGCCTTATCCATACCCTTAACCCTTAGCCTATCATTATAACCCGAATAAAAGCCCTCTTTAGATGTTTTTACTTGGTGCTTACGCCACGTCGGTGGAGTTTTGTTTCTTATACAAGCTTATGGTAATAATCTAATCATGACTGAGCAATGAGTGTGATTTATCTTGTTACTCCACTAAAATGAGTGATTGAGTGAATTATATTCCGTTATTTTTGTAAGACATAACTTTTCACATACACATCAAACCATAACACAAAGTAGCATATAGATGGAATTCTAGAGAGAAAGTTAGAGGTTTAGGGAACTTAGTGAGAGAAAGTGAAAGATATTATTATGAGCTCCAACTCTACCTTGGGAGGTAGAGTATTTATAGTCTTACATAAATCGCCACACATCGGGCGTGGATCGTGCATACGGTGGGTAGAGACCCGTCTGTCCTCCACGGTGTTACTTAACTAAATACTACCTAACTTAAGAATTACTACGACTACGAGCTTTCTAACGATTACATATACTTGAGGTGACCGACTCTTTAATACCGGAATTTCTAATTCCTAACAATCTCCCTAAGGAGGTCACCTCAATCATGTACCAAAATTACATTGAATACAACTAGATATTACATTAAAATTGTTCTTGCATTCTTGATGTAGTCCTTTGCTTCTAAGCTCGTAGTCATTGATTCTTCACATTGCATGTTTGGTTACTTCAAGTGGAGGTTTTTTTTGATCCACGTGATAATAATTTTGAGCCATCATTTGAGATCATCACTATCAAAATCTCGACACATCCTTTGTGGTGTTGGTATTTTGTGATGTTGTGACTTTAGGACCGACATGCTCACATTACGGATCATGATATCTTCTCATTAGAGTAGCGGAAGCATTTGTTGAATCATGATATTGGCGTGCAGAAAGCGAAGCATGGAGTGAAAATATCGAGTCATTGATGCACTTATCATGATTTCTTTTGAGATGAATGTGTAGTGTGAGCATGCGGCTATGGATTGACCGCTTCATTACGATCACCGCAAGCGTCGGGTGTACCGCATACAACAGATTAGCAATAAATCGCGAAAGTGTCTTTGATCACTTTCATTGAATTGAGGTACACGCCCACGGTTCCCGTTGATCGATTACAAGCTTGCTGTGATCGGTAGGATTCTAAGAATCTCCTTGACGGGGTTTCGCGATTGTTCTAGCCGTTCTCAAACCGAACATCTCAAAGAAGACAACACGGAGTGAGTGAACCAAATAATTTTAAGTCCACCGATTGATGAAAAGAGATTTGAAAACAATCGTATATTGCTCAATAGAAATTGTTTTGCAATACAACGAGGGTTTTATTGAAAATCAATTATCAATCATAAAACACCTTTGGTTTGAAAAATTAGTACACGGTCGATGTGCTAAAGAAAAGAGTTTTAAGCACAAAGACCGGTTTTTCAAAGGTATCCGTCAATCCATATCCTCGAACGAGATTGATTCAAGAAATTGAATCGCCCCATTGTTTATGTTCATTGTCACATGATTGATCTATATAATAGATCTCACATGCCACCTACCGGAGCTTGTTTGATGTTGGCTCGAAGGCTTTCCATCTTCATTGTGAATATGTAAGCACATCACTCGGATGTTACGGCAATACCACAAGGATAATCGTGGGACTCAAGATATAATCTCTTTCCACATTGTGTGAAACAGAGAGTCTTCATTGAAAGTGTCCTAATGAGATTTATTGATGATCTCGTGGCTCTAGACTCAATTTGTGCATATTTGGATCCTATAACGGAGACTAGGGAGGGTCTCCTTCTTCAATATCAACCATCTCTAAGAGAAAGTCGATAGATAATGTCGGTTCCCGTGAGAATGAAACAAGCCCTTTTAAGAGGAACTTGAGTGGTTTGGAAAGTTGAAGTGCGGTCGTCACCGGGTCCATGACGTCTTGTCTTCAATACCGATGTTACCATTAGTAGCATATGAGTTGAACCGGTTTACGCCCTAAGGTTGAATAAATGGAGGGCTATTTGTTTTCACCCTTTTCTCATTCAATTCTTTTTAATTCTTCAACCCTTCATTACTTACAGAGACTTCATAGCTAGAACCTTGTTGGGTTTATTCCAAGACTAGCTCGGTCTTAGTCCGCTCTCTTCCCATATCTCATTTTCTCCTTTTGTCATCACACCTAAGGACTTCTACACTAACTAGTGGATTGTCCTCGGTAGATCCCTCCGTTCGGCGGATCATGGGAACCAATACCTAACCTTATCATCCTTATATCACCGTACATAACGTAAAGTTGGTCGGTCTATTTGGTATTGTTCATCCGCCATTGGATCCAATTGAAAACCATTTGAAAATCAATTCGGATACTTGTGATATATTATCAAAGCATTTTGTACCGAATTGTTTTTGATAATTTTAAACGAGAACTCCCCTCAACATGTGCATCAAGTATTTGAAAATGTTTAGCACACGGAGGCAAGAGAAAGAATTAACTTCTTTGATTACCATTTTCTAAAGATATCAACATCACTTCCCACATCAAGTCAACTAGATAGAGTATTTCCGGAAGGATGAGGTTTCCATAAATTGCTCCCCTCAATATGTGCCTCGAGGTTTGAAAAGAGTTTTGCACATACTAGAGGAACTTGCACATGAGATACGTTAATCACATTTCAAATCATAGGTTTTAAGATAGATGCTCCCCCTCAACATGTGCATGGAAAATTTGAAATCGTTTGTCACATGTGGGCAGGATAGCATGTACATCCTTATAAAACCATTTACCTAATTATCAGTTTAAATTGGATTTAAATCACACATTCTCCCCCGATCACAATTATCAAATCATTTGAGATTTGTGATCTCTTATTGATTTAAATTGATTTTGAAAGCTTTTAAGGAGAATTGTGACTTGATTGTGAAAGCGTTTGAACTGATAAGGATCGGATTTTAAGACTTTACACTCCATTGATAAAACATGCATTTATATCTTTTGAAAACAATTTTAATGCCAAATAACTTTTTAATTTAATTGAAATCATTCTCCCCTCAATCAATGACATAGGTTGTTGATTGAGAGATAGAGATTTTGACAAATAAGTCCTGATGATTATCAAAATAGACACCGAGTTATTTTTCAAAGCATTTGGTTTTCGATAGATAAATGTTTATAGAATCGAGCATGGAATTTGAAAACATGTTAGAACATGGCTCTGTTCTTTCTATTAAAACCGGTTATTGCACGAAAATGACAATAAACCATTTTCTTTCTCCCAAAATAATTTTTGATTTTTGATTTTTTTTTTTTTTTTTTTTTTTTTTTTAAGAATTTGAACAACATCTAAAGTCCGTGTCATTCTTTGAATGACAAAAAAGACCGTAGATATTATCGAACCGGAAAGAACATGACAGAATGACAATATTTTTTGAAGATTTTTCGAATTTTTCAAATTTTTATGGATTTTGAAAGTTTTATATTTTTCTATTTGATTTTTGAAGGTTTTATATTTTTGTATTTTGTTTTTCAAATAACTATTTACAAGAGATAGATGAAGATAGACCTTTACTCCTCGTCTTCCTCCTGAAAACGTTTGAGAGTTTCTGGTTGAAGGCTTTTCAAACCAAGTCGTGGAAGAATAAACTCAAAACGTTCTCTTGGAAGAGCTTTGGTGAAGATGTCGCTAACCGATATTCGCACCTCACAAAATATAGTTCCACCACACCTTTTTCCACTTGTTCCCGATGAAATGATGTCGAATGTCGATATGCTTTGCTCTTGAGTGTTGAACGTTGTTGCATGATAGAGCAATAGCACTTTTATTATCACAAAGATGCAGAGGATTTTGTTGAATTCAAAGCCATAGTCGATAATTGAGATCTCATCCATAAGATTTGAGCACAACAAGATGACATGGCTATGTATTCACCCTCAGAGGAAATAGAAGTACTCATTTGCTTTTTGAAGACCACTCACAAGCTTATCACCCAAAAGCGAGCACCTCCGACGTGCTGACGTGTATCTTGACAACCCGCATGATCGGCATCTCGCATAGGCCGTTAGTGACATACCGGTGTCCTTGGTGCCAAAGACCCATATTGATGGTTCCTTGAGATACCGAAAGACCCGTTTAAGCGCTTCAAGGTGCTTTTAGTAGGCTTAGCACGGTATCTAGCACACATGCAAACATCGAACAAGATGTCCGGTCTACTAGCGATGAGATACATCGGGATCCAATCATACTCCGATATTTCGTTTGGTCAATCATGATCCCCGAGAGGTCCTCATCTAGTTTGGTTCGGTCAATCATGGGGGTGTCAACAGGTCACATGAATCAAATCCAAATTTCTTTAAAATCTCATTGCATATTTAGATTGATTTATGAAAATGCCTCCGGGACTTTGTGAAATTTGTAATCCCAAGAAAATGACATTTGTCCCATCATTGACATTTGAAACTTTGAACTCATTTCATTTGAAAACCGATCACATTCCATTGGGTCATCTGAGGCAAAATAATATCATCAACATAAATTTGAACATGAATTAAATGTTTGCTCGACTTCCTAGTGAACAATGTAGGATCAATCGCTCCTTTGATGAATCCGGTTGATAGAAGAAACTTTGACATGTATCATACCATGCCCTTGGAGCTTGCTTTAAACCGTAAAGAGCCTTCTTCAAACGATAAACGTGAGTAGGATTCTCTTGGTTCACAAATTCTTCAGTTGGTGACGAGAGCGACTTCTTTAAGATCTCCGCTCGTAAATGCCGCCTTTACATCCATCCGATAAACTACCATGTTCTTACTAGCAAGATTAGCCGAAAGATTCGATTGCCTCGATTCGAGCAAGCTGGAGCAAAAGATTCTTCAAAGTCTATACCCTCCTCTTGACGATATCCTTTAGCAACTAATCGAGCCTTGTTCTTCAACACATCACCATGCTCATCAAGTTTTACTTTATAGATCCATTTTAGAGCTATAATCATAGCACGATCTGGGCGGTACTAGCTCCCATACATCAAGACGATCAAACTCATGAATTTCATCTTGCATGGCATTGAACCAACTATCTTCATTCATAGCGGTTTAACATCTTTGGTTCGATCTTAGATAGTACGGAGTTGAAGAAGCACCATAAGGCATCGGTTGCGAGTTGTTTCGGGTTGATACAGACGAGAGGGATTACCAATGATGTTGTCTAAAGGATGATAGTGAGTCCATTTTCCGAGGTGTTCATGTGGCGCTTGTTGAGGAACCGAGGTAGTCAATCGATGTCTCCTCAAGAAGATGGTTCTGATGATGATTCAGAGTGGCAAATATGTTTTCAAATGGAGCATCTTCGGGAGTTGCAAAGGGATTAACTTCATCATTGATGCGAAACATTTCCATGATGTACATTTGAAGAATGATGATTTGTTGATGAAATCAAGGATCGCAGCAGTGCTTCTTGACTTAAAGATATTGAGACCGAGGGATTGACTTCATTCATCGGAATATGAGCATCCTCTGTTGTGGGAATCATTACCTCATTAGTAATTGAATCATACAGTTCATCAAACATATGATCAAACAATTTCTTTACATCATCTTCGGATGGAGGTACATATGGAGTTTCTTGAGAGGAGTTTGGAACAAGGGATGAACCAATGGGACTGTTTTGAAGTGCGGGTCCCGAAATGGAGTGTCCAGAGCCATTTGACCGGTCACCATCAAACGTAACGTGAATTGTTTCCATGATATTTCGGGTTCTTTTGTTGTAGATTCGGTATCCCTTTTGTTTGGTGCATATCCTACAAATACTCCAATGTCGCTTTTAGCCCTAAGTTTGCCCAAGTCTTGACCCTCATTAGTTGGATAGCACAAGGCACCAAACACACGAAGGAAAGATAGATTAGGTTTTCTGCTGTGACAAGTTCATATGGAGTTTTTCCATGAATAGTATGAATCGTGGAACGATTTTGTGTGTAGTATGCAGCGGCAATAGCTTAAGCCCGGAGAAACATTGGAACCTTTGAGTAGATCAAGATTGTTCTAGCACTTCAACAAGAGTACGATTTCGCCTTTCAACTACACCGCTCGCTGAGGGGTTCGTGGAACACTTCTTTGATGGCTGATTCCAACGCTTTCATAGAATTCACTAAGTTGTTTGTTGACAAACCCGCCCATTTTCTGCTCGATAATCGACAGCTTTGTTTAGTCGAACTCGCACTGCTTGATGAGTTTGATGATGATATCGAGTTTCATCCTTTGTCCTAAGAACTTGACCCGGTGAATCTAGAGTAATCATCAACCACAACTAACACATATTTCTTCCCAAAGATATTCGCACCTCATTGGTCCACATAAATCCATATGAATCATATGAAGAACTTCGTGACGAGTTAGTAGGTTTGGGTTTATGGGCATACTTCTTGCTTTTTCCCAATTGACATGTTGAACAAAGATGATCTTTTCATACTTTAGTCTAGGTAAACCTACAACTAAGTCCTTTCTCGAAAGATCGTTGATGGTGCCAAGTTCAAGTGATTGAGACGACGATGCCATAACCATGACTTTGTTTTGAAGCCTTAGATAACATGCAGTTGGAGAGGCTCTCATTATGTCATCGATAGAGATGGTGTAAAGGTTTGAGCCACGAGTTCCTTTCAACAGTTCCTTACCATTAAGATCTCTAACAAAGGTGTATGTTTTCAAGGCTACTTCTAGATCGTAATCACATAATTGATCAACGGAGAATGATTATGACCTAAACCTTCCACATAATACACTCGGAGATGACACTATCACCAACAACATAATCTCCATAACCCATAATAGCACCGAAATGATCATTACCAAATCTAATGATCCCGATGAATTTGCTCACGAAGTTTATGAGCATGACGGTCTCCAAATATATGCTTGGAACAACTGAGTCCGGTACCACGTAACGATTTGAACGATCCGCAGTTGAACATGAATAAGAATGGATAATCGGATAATTGGGATCCCCATGCAAGAATGGGTTCCATTTGGTTAGTTACAATGGTTGGACCACCCACATCGTAAATAGAAGCATTCATATCGTAAAGTGAGGCAATGGAATCATTGTGAATAGATGCGATACTAGTGTCTCAGATTAGCCCTGCTCACGGTGTGATTACTTCTTAAGGAATAGTTCTACCAAGAGGCATCCATTTTCTAGTGGGCATTAATTGATTAGTCTTATGACCAACGGTATCCAATAGAAACCTATTTTATGAATGTTCTTCCCGGGTTTCCACTTTGTTTTCTAACTTTCTTTCGTTTTGCCTTTTAGCCTTCTTAGCATGAATTTTAGCATTAACAATATTAATCGGACGATTAACATCATTAGGCGTAACATTAACATCACATTCATGATTAGAAATGTAATTCAAGCGATCACCAAGACAAGGTTTGCAAATAGTATCGAATTGAATTAATTACAAGACGCCTATGGCTAATACTAGAATCAACACGATTCGCTTTTATTCGATTCAAACTTAAGGTTCCTAGATTGTTCTTCTACTCTTTTCCAAAGCACATTCTTAGCTTGCATGAGGTCCTATCATTCCTTGTATTGTCTTGAGACTTTGACCGCTCCCTTTAATGTCACCGACACTCCTGTAGAGGAATGGGAACATTAGTTTGTTTTATCGCTCTTTGCACCACTGCTTAGATGTCTTTGGATTTGAACTACATGCAGTGCACTAAGGATCACTTTCTTAACACTAGAGGTACTGAGATTAGTACTCTAGAAGGCACATTTGATTTCTCTTTCCTAGCATTGACGGATCTAGAATCGAACTACTCAAGGGTACACTACTACTCACATTCAAAACATTGGGAATCGAGTGCATATCATATTTGGCCTTAGGCATTGAGCATGGAATCAAAGGGTTAACTCTCTCACCTAATGTCTTAGGGCATATTGTGATCAAGCATTCTAAGATTTCTTGAGATCGTTTGGCATATAAGCATGCATGTCCAATTGCATTATCATGAGGTTTCTAGCTTATCCTCTTCAACAATCTCACGCAGCATTCTAAACAATCCTTAAGGGATGAGAAATATGTTTGAATGGCAAGTTTGTTGTTCCTTAGATGAGGGGACATATGTCACGATAAAGCATATTTATTACCGAGTGAGCCTTAGATACAACATTCTCCCATTGATCATTGGCATTTTCCTTTTACCGACTCTTCGATTCTCAATTTCCTTTTGCAATGAAGTTATTTGTTTGTTGTTTTGTTACGGTGACTTTAATTGATTCAAACAACTCATTGAAGTGACGTTTAACCTTTTCATTTTCTTCTAGAAAACTTTCGCTTTCCTTTTGTAAAGCATTTACTAGGTTTTGAAGATGAAACGTTTGAGAATTCGAGAATCTAAAGAAGGAGGCATTTGGGAGCCTGTCATATTGTTTGTTTGACCCTTTAATTGAGAGATTTGGGCTTTCAACTTTCGATCGTGTTGCACCGAGCTTGAATCTGCTCATCACGTTTGTTAATTTGAAAACCGCATCAAACTCGAGCATCCGAAGATGTCTTGACATTTGAAGTTTTGACATTTTCTTTAAGATGTTGATATTTTAGTTGTAAATTAAAATGCTCAACTTCTAGTTTAGAAAATGTTTAACGAAATTGTCGTGATCATCCAGCTCAATTTTCTCATTTAGTTTAGAATTAGTTTTTCAAGCTCAATGACACGATCATGGGAGACTTTCGGGGCCACAGATAATTCATGAAATTTGGAAGCATTAATAGAGCAATTTGAAGCGTTGAAAAACACATCTTGAGCAACACATTCAAGAATAAGATTCTCATTTAATGTATGCGTGTTCTTTCTCTCAATCTCATTATATTTCAAAGGCGCTCGTAGTCACTAACTTCATCAACCATTGCATCAAATTCCTTTTCCATTCCCTTAATATCGGTTCTATCCCCTTTTAAGACTCTCAAAGTGATCTTTTAGAAGTTTAAAGAAAGGCATGACCTCGCTTAAATAACATTCCTTCATTTGTTCAAAACCCTTTCTCCTTCGCTTATACCAGGTGGGTGTGATCCTTTTCTTGCAAGTTTTCTCAAAATCAACAAATAGTTGAAATATAACGTATTGGCTAATTAATGTCTTGCTTTTAGTGGCAATTGTTCTAGGTACAAGATGCATTGGTGTATTAGGAGGATACACACGCTCTAGGCATTTTCCTAAGGGAGGGTTTGTTTCAACAATATTTTCTCGCTTCGCTTATCTAAGTCTTTTTCCGTAAGACTAGTTCGGAGTCAACAAAGTCCGAGGCTTAAACTTGTTCAAGGAAATCCAGCTTTTCCTTCTTGTAATCATGAGGAGTGATAATTATGTTTTCTCTTTGCATTTGGGATCATTTTGTTTCTTATTCATCTTTTCCTAGTGATTTCATTTGATTTCTTATCTTCCTCGGTGCACTCAACGCAACTAGGTTTCCGCCTAGGCTTAAGGATTTCATTACCATCATAAAGCACCTTATGAGCATTTCTAGCCTTTTTAATTACCTCTGGATTTGGTTCCTCTACAAGGGAATGCTATGCTTATCGCTTAAGACTCGATGTTTAGTGACCATGTGGCGAATCAATGGTGTTTCCTTGTATGTACAACTTGTTTTCAAGTTTGTTTTCAAAGTTTTCGATTAGAAAAATCTCTCAAGAGTTTTGATTCCTTTGCATTAAATTCTTGCTTAAGCATTTTCACATTTTCTTGAAGTTCTTGTTTTTGCTTATTTGCTTTAGAAAGTTTTTCTTGCAAGGAATGTAATTCTTGTTTCAATACTTCTTCTCTAAACTTACTTTTTCTAATTCTTCGTACTTACTTGGTCATCCATTTCCGCTCACGAGTGGTCAACTCAAATTTTGCACGTTGTTCATAAATAGCAACACGTTCCTTATAGGCATTTAGTTCAAAAATTATGGAATCATCGGGAGCACATGCGCAGTATTCATCAAAGACATAGTCATTGTTGATCGCAGGAGACGCATCACTTGGTACAACTTCACTTTCACTTTGTTTCACGATTGATCGTATGGGACAATATTGTCATTACCCATATTTTCAACATTTGATTCAATAGTTTCGATTGATTGTACTTTGTCATGCATCTGCTGCACATCAACATCATCGTATAGTTTTAATACCTCGAGATGAGTTTGTCCTTGGATAGGCCACTTGTGGTGAAGAAGAGATCTTGGGAGAAACCATTGGAGAGATGCTAGCCATAAAGATTGTGTGTGCGGTGGGTCCATCATCTACATCGAGTCGTATGCATCACAACCGACTTGAAAGGCGCTCGATGATTGTGACCTATCTCCCGAATAGGTCGCTCATCCACATCTCGCATCATAGGTCTTGGCATTGCCTCAAGAAGAAACAACAATTCCTCTTCATCCAACGCAGCACCATTGTCCCGAGCTTGTGCGGAACATCTTATCTCTCAAGTAATCAGCATTCTCGTGGGCGCTTTGGAGATGTGCGGTTCCTTGCAATGTGTCCTTCACCACCAAAGTTATAGCATTTGATTGGTTTAGCTTGACCTTGGTTACCATTTCTTCCTCGATTACGGTTGCCAACATAACCTCTCCCACTCCACCTCTTCCCCGATCATACTGTCTTTCCGAATCGTTGCACCACGATCCTTCCATCTTTAACAAAGGCTTGATTATGTGGGTTAGATGCGCCCGAGGTTGTTGTTGGTTTGTGGAGAGAATTCATGTTTTGACTAATGAGAAGAGCTAGTTGATTAATGATGTTACCCACGTGTGCATCAAAGATCAACTTGTTTGAACATAGGATCGTGGATGAGTTTGTGATTACCATTACCCAAGGGTATGACTTGTGATGCTTTGGTTGTGATTCCGATGTTTGAGTAGAAAGTCATTGAGTCATTAGACGAGCTTGTCTCTCCCTCGGTTGGTTTTGAACCGATTGAGAATCAATTTTTCAAACATAGCATGTCTCTCATTCTCAAGGAGGAAGGCATAGAGTTGCTCATAGTTTGTATTCTTCAATCCTTTAGTGAGCTTCACACCGTGACAAACTTGTGCCATTCGATTCATGTTGTTCACAAACTTTGAGTTCAAATGAATGTTAGGCATAGTCATTCGATGTTCTCATGTCATTCACTAACTTATGAAATCTCACATAGTACTCATAGACACTCTCATCCGGGTTTCATCTTGAAGTGCTCAAATTCGTCATAGAGTTGGGATTCTCTGTCTTCCATAGTTAATTCGAACCTCGAGAGAAGCATCTTAACATTATCCCAAACCGCCTTTGCATCGGTGTTATGATTGATCGACTTGTAGATGTCTTTAGGAAGACCTTGAAGAACAATGTTTGAAGCCCCGATATCTCGCATCGAATCTCTTTTCTCCTTATCATCAAGCTCATCATACATCTTAGGTCCGTCCATTCCGTAAACAGAGTACCATCTTCATTAGTATCAAGTATGTCTCTAGTCGTCTCAACTCGATATGGTCCTTCATCAATGGATTTGAGAATGTTGACACCATTTTCCTTTCCAAGGCAATACAACTGATTCGTTGAGCCCAAGAATCGTAGTCGGTTCACAAGCATGGGTGGGCGAGTATCCGAGCCACCGCTTGTACATCCTCAACAACAAATGGAGATGATGAGGGGACGTTGGTAGACATGTTAACAGATTATACGGATTTTATAACTCTATGATTAAACCGGAAATAGATTCTTTCACGGATTTTACTAAATCAAGAGAAAACCGTAAACAATCACTCAAGTCGCTAGAAGATAATGCACTAAGTCGCTGAAGATAATGCACTAAGTCGCTAGAAGATAATGCACTAAGTCGCTAACACTTAATTCGCTAGCCAACTAAGTCGCTAGAATCCCAAGTCGCTAGACACAAAGCAAGTCGCTAAGTAGTAACTCGCTACCCCTCAAGTCGCTAGCAAAATTTTGGCGAGAATTGCCACACAAGTCGCTAGAAATACAAGTCGCTAAAGAGCAACTCGCTATGCACCAAGTCGCTACCACTGTCGCTACTGTAGTGGAGAGTCCACTACTTGTACTTTAACTCGCTAGATCTAACTCGCTAGGTTTAAAACTGTAACTCGCTACAATTTTGTGAAGCAAGTCGCTATGAAGAAAACTAAACCGTGAGCTAAGTCGCTAGCAAGAAAAACCTTATAAACATCACTTTTCAATCCATAAACAACCCAACCAAGATGATTCAAGCTAACCAAATGAAAACCTAAACACTTGTGATGATTCTAAACATGAAAGTACTAACAAAATTCAAACTTTAACACAAGAAATCAACCAAATGATGCAAAACCACTAAACTTTTTCAAACTCAAAACCACCTAAAACCACTAGAAATCCAAAGATGTGCAAGATATGATCTAACCATGGCTCTTGATACCAATTGTAAGATATAACTTTTCACATACACATCAAACCATAACACAAAGTAGCATATAGATGGAATTCTAGAGAGAAAGTTAGAGGTTTAGGAACTTAGTGAGAGAAAGTGAAAGATATTATTATGAGCTCCAACTCTCTACCTTGGGAGGTAGAGAGTATTTATAGTCTTACATAAATCGCCACACATCGGGTGTGGATCGGGCATACAATGGGTAAAGACCGTCTGTCCTCCACGGTGTTACTTAACTAAATACTACCTAACTTAAGAATTACTACGACTACGAGCTTTCTAACGATTACATATACTTGAGGTGACCGACTCTTTAATACCGGGAATTTCTAATTCCTAACAATTTTTCGTGAGGTGTTTTGAAATGTTAATCATGCGAGAAAAGCATTGGATATTGTCAAACATCTTGATATTTCACCTTTATAAAGCATAATTGATGAATTCTCTCTCGTATTTATACTTGGTTGATTTGCATCAAATCTTTCATAATCACGATCTTGTACCAGTGGATGTTTGTTTTTCCTAGAATTGCTTGAGGGCAAGCAAAGCTTAAGTGTGGGGGAATTTGATAACGCTCAGATTGTGCATGTTTTTAGTAGCGTTATGTGTATTTTTATATCTGTTATTTGGTTATATTTGCGTGATTTTAGTACTTAATCGTATCTAGAGATGTTTGTCTAGTGTTTATAACCAAGTACAGGGAAATGGAGGAAAATGAAGAAATATGCAACAAATCAAAGATTCCCGTTTCAGTATATCTAAATCTCAAGGACCTTTGAAGACCTTAGTGATTGAAGAACCAAGTTCTACAAGACATAGTGAAGATAAAGATCAAGTTTTGTATCTCAGAAGATCCAACCGGATCCGGTTACACCATCAACCGAATCGGTTGGAATTTAGTCGGAATAAGTGTTTTTGCCAAAGCCAACCGATCGGTCGCAACCCGCAAACGGATCGGTCGGCTTGTTGATATTGAAGACCAGCCGGATCGGTTGGTCATATAACCGATCCGGTTGGAGAAACTGCAGTTGCCAAATCTTCATCACTAAGCTTCCCCTTTGCATCCAAATGATTCTAGGTCCTTCTCTTGGTGTATTCTAGTCCCTTCCTTACTCCTTGGAGGCCAAGTTAAGAATTTAACACCCTAGGCCTTGGAATTAGTATAAATAGAGGCTAATTGTGAGCATATGAGACACACTTCAATTACAAATCTCTCTACTCATCAAACCAAGCCTTAAGCTCTTAAAATTCGTCCTTAGAAATCCAGAAAATTTTGGAGTTCCAGAAGTTCCACATTTGGAGGCCAAAACACCAAGAAGTCCACCACGATCCTTTGGGAATCATTACTTCATCATTTGTAATCTTATTCCAAGCATTGTAAGACTTTTAATCATGTTTTCTAATGATCAAAGTTATGAGTTTATGTTCATGTTTGCTATGAGTGGCTAGTTTCTTTATGCACTTGCTTAAATGATGTTGATTATCATATGATTAGTTAGTGATTGTGTTAACATGTTTTAATTCAATTTCAAGTTAATTCTAAGATCCAATTATGCTAAAGTTTCATAGTGACATTTGTTAATCAAGTTTGGCTAATTGGTAGTAATCGTTGGGGTCGAAAGAACTTCGTGTTATTCAACTAGTCATAATCATTTTGTCTATGGATGATTGTTTTTACCCATTATTCTTGATTATACAAAGGAACCAAAGTGTGGTTGTAATAGAAACGCTTTTTGATTATCAAATTGGATTGGTTGGAAACATCTAAATGGTCGTAAGATTAGTTGTTGAGAATCAATTGTAGCCTTTTGTCTATGATCGGTTACCTTTTGTATTGACCATTTCTTAAGCAATTTGATGAACAAGTGGATGTTTTTGTGTTTAAGTTTATGTATGTAGACTTATGAAACTTGAATTGATTGGTTAAACTTAATGCTTGTTTTATAAACTAAACTCTTGATCAAAGTTTAACTTGTAAGAACAATAGATTAGTACACCAACTAATTATCATAACCAACATGTTAAGAGGTTAACACAATCACATTAATCTATGATATGAAACTAGTTTAAGCAAGTGTAGTTTTTAATCATCCAATTTCATTATACCTATTTGCTTTGTTATATGTTTTGATAGACTCCGTTAATTCAAACTTGTGTTTAGATTCACTCAAATCCTATGAACGATCCCGACTTACCTTCATAATCTTGCTATAACGGACGAGTATACTTGCTCGTATGTGTTATTGGTAATATTGGTAATTCACCGTTTATAAATTTAAAACTTGCACCAACCGGGCACATCACTCATGATATTTGGAGAGAAGTAAGTTCGTGTGAGAAAAATGTTCTTGGAGTATGTGTGATATGAGTGGTTAATGTGCTAAAGGTTCTTATATAAAGCTTAAGTGCTATCAGGAAGTTAATGTGTGGAAGGTGTAAGTGGTTGAGGAGTAAATGAAGTCTTTTGACCTTGGAAAATGTTTGATGACTAGGAGTTGACTTTATTGACTCTAGCCACTGCTCGCTTCATTCCTTGATATTCACTAACCACCGATAACCTTAACAATGCTTTTAGTGTGTGGTTTATGTATTGTGTTATACAGGTTTGAAGGATTACTTGTATACATTGAAGTGATTGTTATTTTGTGCTTGTATTGTTGGTTGTCCACAAATGTTTATGCAGAGATTAAGTCTAATAGTGGAAACCATAATACAAGCAGTGGAAAAAGGTACTCTTACAGTGGAAAAATAAAACAGAGAAATTTCATTCATGATGAAGATTCATTACATTCAAAGTGAGAGTGCTTCTAACCACAATCAAAACACAAAAGATTAAAACCTAACACAACCTACATCACCAAATCATACATCAGCTACTCCATTGGCTTCTTACCCTTGCCCTGATTGTTGTGCTTGGACTTGTGTGTTCTCTTCCTTTTCTTCTCAAAGTTTGACTGCATTCTTGGACAAGCAAGACCAAGAACTTGTGGAGGAGGCCTTGGTAGTCTTGGGGTTTCTCCGGTATGGAAATTTTCTTCATGTTGGCGATAAACGCTCCCAAAGCCTCGACAAAGCACTTGTCAACTTCTTGGACAAGGCATAGGTTTCATCCCGATCATCATCATCGATAGTCGGAGTAAAACTCAAGAGAAGGTGCACGCTTGGCAACAGGCTTCACAGTCTTCTTAGTTCGCTCCTTGGAAGAAGAACTAGTGGAATAGCATGGAATGTATTCTCATGCTGATATCTCTGTGTCAAAATCAGAAGAGATGTCAATGACATCTGGGAAATTGCTCATGGTGATTTTTAGGGTTTTTGTGCAGGTTTGATTGTGTCTTGATACAAACTATGCAGAGTTGAATCGCCTTATATAGGCAAAGTCAATCAAAAGGTTTAAATAGAAAAGATATTTACTTTTACCTATTTTGGTATGGTTTAAAGTAAATATAGATATTATTGGATTGACTTTGAGAAGATATTGTATCTTTGATTAAATCAAGTCGGTTATGCATATTCTTTGTATTATTCTAACATTTACAGGTACATAACCAAATCATAGATGGGAGTTGATCTTAAAAGGTGTATAACTGAGATACACAAATGGTTATTGATTCACCATGTCTAACCCACATAAGAATCAATTAGTCCAGAGCAAACGGCTACTGGTAAAGACTTGACAAATCCGTTTATGGTTGATAGTTTACCAAAAACTATATGGTTATCAACTCACCATATTCTATCTGATTAAGAGTTGGCTAGTCCATAGCAAACGGCTCATGGTAAAGACATATCAAATCCGTTGATAGCTGGTAGTTTGCTAAAAATTATGATAAAGGGTAGTAAAATTTTTAAATGTTTTCTTTACCACCGCTCTTTGAAAAATCTTTATGAAAATTCCCCTGCTAGTTCACGCTTTCCACCGACGATATTATTTTTACCATTGTTGTTCTAGTCGTTACAAGCTGTGTCAAGAACTAATTTTTACTAGCCGTTGTAGAAAAATTGCTTTACATATATATAGGGTAACTTTTAGAAGATTATCTACTTTCCTATTTGATATTTATCCCCAAAGATAAATACTTTCCTTGGATAATCTTTCTTGCAACATTCTTAAACCCTACCTCTATATATCTTTTGTCTCAATTGGCTAGTTATTCCTTCAATTCTTACTGACATAATATCTTTTTCATCAAAAGTTTCTATGGCACCATTACAATTTGCAGATGAGCACAACCAAGTGGCCTACTTACAAAAGTCAAACGAGAAGAGTGACCCTGTTTTTCACCAGATTGTGGACTTTCTTAACACTACCCATATAAGGTATGCTTACTTTTAAATCCCACAATCTATATCTCTCAAATCAAACAGTTTTGGACTTCTGCTCAGTCCATAACCATTGAAACTGGAGATACACATGAAACAGTGGATGCTTTTAGAGCCACTGTGGATGGGGTAACCATTGATGTTACTGAGGCATCCTTGAGGAGAATTGATCTGTGGTGAACCGTCAAGTCTAACAGACTTAAAACAGCTCAGACACAAATACAATGAAGTCCTGGAGAATATAGTGAATTCCGGGTCGTTATGTCCCACGGAGACTCAATGGTGTGCAAACACCGATTCAGACGATAGAATGATCACTAATGATAGCGATCCAGAAAGGATTAGGATAGGATAATTACACTCTTGAAAAAGTTAATAAATAACAACGACTTAAATACAAATTAAGAAATTAAAAGATAAAGATATTAAATAAACGCTATCACTATATTTAAAGTGATGAACGTTTAAAACTTAAAACGTACGTTTAAATTAAAAACTACGTAAACGTACAAATAAAAACGTGAAACTAAAAAAGGAAAATACCTATGAATATGGAAAATACATTTTTACAATCCTAATTATATAAGAAAATTATTAGAAAAGAAAAATTATTTTTAAAACTATTTATGTAATTATTATTAATTAGAAACTAATTTAACTATTTAATAATACTCTAAAATAAAAGAAAATATGAAATAAGACTAGAAAAATAAAATTAAGACTTAGAAAAATCTAAACTATGATAAAACTAATTTTAAAAAAGAAAATATATTTTTTTAGACTTTTTATATATTTATTATTAATTAATTACTATTTAAAACTAATTAAAATGCTAGAAAATACTTTTTAAACTAAGAAAATTATGGAAAAATACTTTTTATTACTTTTATATTTATCTTAACCTAAGAAAATAGAAAACATATTTTTAAGTTTTTTCTAATTTACTTGTATTAAAAGCTATTTAAAAAGGATTAAAAACTAATTTAAATTAAGAAAAATAGCAAAACTACTTAGAAAAATCTGAAAATTTCAGGAAAAGTCTAAAACTATATAAGGAATAAAGGAAAAATATAAAAACAAGGTGCTATGTGGAGGAATCAGGAACTGAAGTAGAATGAGCTTAAAAATAAGCACTTCCAATAAGCAAATGGAATCCAAAGGCTACCAAACTGATAATGAAGCTCTAATAAGCTAAAACCACCAAAATGCAATGAGAATCAACAAGCCACAACCTCTGGATAGCAAGATGCAATGATTTGATGATTTGAGCTATAAGCTAGAAAACAGTAAAGGGGGGTCTACTTTGAGCAAGAAAATAAGTACTAGAATAAGCTAGAAACCGAAAAGCAAAAGAAGGGACCTAGAGAGGACACGGGTAGGAAC
This sequence comes from Chrysanthemum lavandulifolium, assembly GCA_022545495.1. Taxonomy (NCBI): domain Eukaryota; kingdom Viridiplantae; phylum Streptophyta; class Magnoliopsida; order Asterales; family Asteraceae; genus Chrysanthemum; species Chrysanthemum lavandulifolium. The sequence continues at coordinate 96,225,684 of CM040242.1, read as the reverse complement.
ATGCAAACCAAAGATCAGACCTTGCCAAGCTCAAATGAGCTTGTGGCAAGGGTCGCAAAATCTGCAAAGCACTGCAGTGTGCCATCGTGCTCTGCTCGCACAGGCACTGGACTATATTGACAAGCTCTATAAGAGCTTAAAGAAAATTTATAAAATCATGTAAAAATGACAACAAGGAACTAGAGCGAGATGAACTTTTAAAAGACACAAATTTCACTTGAAATGACTTAGGAATGAGCTCACTAAAATTCTTCCTAGTTGGGCTAAAACCGACTTATCGCATTTGACTTTTTAACAAAACTAAAAGTTGACTATTTTGAGCTTTGATCCAGTTTAAGGACGAATATGATGTAATATGATGAAACAAGGTTAATGAAAGCTATATCTAAGTACTTTAAACATAAAACAAGATTTTGAATGTTCAAAAATCCAACAGTGAGCTGCTAAGGACAGTGGAGATGGGATTTTGACTTTAGAGCTTAGCAGGCACAAGATTAAGACTCAAATGAGTCAATTAGGACTAAACAAGCATGAAACAATAGAAACCTACTTCTGCAAAAGCCTTGAAGACAGATATGCAGTCACATCCAAACACCACTTTAAAACATGAATTGAAATCAAAACTAAGCTAAGTACTGATCCAAATGGTTTAACTGATTAAAATGAGTTACATAGACCTAAATACAACTTTATAAACAAGTGTACACTAAGGATTGCCACGAGATACAGTATGGGTAAAAGCGCAATATGACTTGAAAATGAAAATGAGAAATCTTACTACCACTGTGTTCAGCTTATGCAGGCCAAAACCAGAACCCAAACCTACCTAATCTAACCTATTTCAACCCAATATCGTCACTGCATCGCCCACATACCATTTCTTTCTTCAATTCTTGCCCATTTTGACTTTCATTGACCAATTTCCAAAAGTACTTGAACTTGAATATTAGCTTGTAAAAAAACTATGATAAGCTTATAGAAGCTTGATTGAGATTAAAACCGAGCAGTTAAAAGCTTTAACAAAGGAGTTTGAAAATGAAAAGTTCAACAGTGAATATAAAACTTGGAATTTATATCAAAGACTTGAATTGCAACTCAAAAACACATACAATGATGTTATCACTTACATGTGATACATGAAAACTAAACTTACAACATTTTTACTAAAACTACAACATTTAATTAAAAAACGACATTAAAGAAAAACTAAAACTAGCTACCACTACTTCTCTCTCTTTTCTTCTTTTAAAGACTCCGAGGCCTCCCACTGCTTACGAGCTTATCCCACCACCATTGGATGAGTCAAATGATCCCACCATCAATTATACTTTTGGCGCCAAAAGTCTTTGGGTAGATTTGAGGTTTTTGATATTAATGAGTTTTGGGTGTTAGTGGAAGAGGAGGGACAAGGGGATGGATAGGTGAGGAGGGGTTGAAAAGGTTGGCAAACCATCTCGGTTTTGGTGTTACAGGGGTGGAGAGGGGAATGAATAGTGTTGGGCGGTTTTTCCCTTTGTTTGACTTGCGTTGACCGAGCTATAATACTAACGGGGTTGGGTTTTGGGCTTAGCTGGGCCAAGGTTTAGTGGATTGGATTTGGGTTTGATATAAGGGTCCATTTGTTGTTTAGTTAAGCACAAGGACCAAACATGTAAATTAGAAACTCCAAGGACCAAAGCTGAGATTTCTGAAATATTACCCAATGGCCAAACATGTCATTCTCAAATAATTAAAGGACCATATTTGCCATTTTCTGAAATTTGAAGGACTAAACATGACAATTTTCAAAGTTTAAGGACCAAAGTTGTAATTTTGCAAATTTTACATTTCAAAGGTTTGTTTTGACAACTTTTGAATCCCATGGACCTTAAATGACATTTTTCTTTATTTTGATTTACCAGGGACTGTTTTTGACAACTTTTGATACTTGGGGACTAAAACCGCCAATTTTACAAATTTGATACGTTTTTCATCTGATTTTGATATTTTTGCATTTAAAACACATGAAACACTGATTTGTGATATTTTCATCATTTGATGTGTTTCGAGTGTTTTCGGATGATTTTGCGTTTATATTGTACAAAATGATGAGTATTTAGACACTCATCAATCCCCCACATCGAGATATTGCTAGTCCCTAGCAATGATTTGAAAAACATAATGGATTTTAATCTCTTTACCAAAAGCCATTACTTCGGAGTAGCCAAATGTTTCAGTTCAAGTAAGAACCATGGTACACCGATAACCATGTGATTTTGAGCAAACCACCGACTTCCAACGGATTTGATTTTGTCTTTACCTAAGCCGTACCCTCCTGACTAGCCAACTCTTAGATAAATTATCAATATTATCTTTGGTGAGCCGATTACCAATTATGGTTTTTCCATCGCCTTTACCACAAGCCATAACCTTGCGGGCTAGCCAACTCTTCACTTTTTAGGATATGGTGGTGAGAACCATACAATTTTGGGCAAATTGCAAGCCATATAAACGGATTTGATATATCTTTACCAAGAGCCGTTTGCTCTGGATTAGCCAATCCTTTTGTCTTACGAGACAAGGCGGATCGATAACCAAATGAGTAAGTGTAAACACTTCCTCCAAAAAAATTTTTGGCCAAAAACGGGAATTGGTATAATTATATGATAAAATTCGTGAGAATCCCCACTTAGAAATGAATATTGCCCTCAATATTCAAAGCACCGTGTTATGCCGAAACAAAGAACGTGAAAGGGAAATACTACGGCCATTATTTAGAAAGAAGATTTTTATATATATATATATATATATATATATATATATATATATATATATATATATATATAACATGTGGGCATCACCCCACACTTAGGTGGTAGAAAGGGGTAAGAAGTCGAAATATGGGTGAAAACCCATATGGTGTGTACTCTTGTTTTGATTTCCAGTCGCTAGCTTGACTCGACCCCAATTCATTGGTTCATGGGGAAACCGAGTGGAAGAAACAATCTCCATCGGACTTTCATTCAAGATGTTTGGACAAACATTTGAAGCACGCGAAAGTTCCACACCGATGAGATAAAGAGAGAAAGACCCGGCTCACAAATGATAAACGAAAATGCCGGGGTCAAAGATAGTGTCCTCACTCCCGAAGGCGTTAAGACATGGAGAAGTCACACCGTATGTGAAGAAAAGAAGGAGAATCATGATGATGATCATGACTAACTCCTCATTATCGGAAGGAGAATTCATGATTTTGGATCATGAATCTCATCGATGAGGATATAATCATCATCACATGATAGAAGAGATAAGATAGAATACGAGGTAGGACAAGTGGTGTGCTCGAGAGCTAGCAATTTCCACCACTTCCGTGATGGTCTCTCAGACGGCCTCGGACATTTCATCGAAAAGAGGATTTACTTTCCCAAAAGTATAGTCATTATCAAATTCAAAAGAGGATTTGAGAAAATCCCGGAAGTAACCTCGAAATGTCGAGAGAATCACAAAAGGCAAATCACAATCACTATCGGATATATCCTCGACTCACTTGGGATTAGGACAAGATCCTCAACACTTGATGATTCCGTTTCGAAATAGTCTTGAGATGATCATCCTCCATTATGAGAGAGTCTTTAGAAGCAATAATAGGTAAGATAGGTGTGATAGCAATAGGCGAGGGAGTTGAGAAATGATATCTTTCAAAGGAATAACACTCTCCTCGTCGTAATCATAGTATTCCTTCATTTGAATACTATCCTCATCATCATCGCCATCATATCCGATTCTTATATACATCTGTGAAGCTTACACACCATTCTTTTCATTTGCGCTTTCTTTCGAATCGTATTTCTTGAACTTTGAGGAAAATTACACTCCTCGTAATCATTGAGATCTTGTGAAGGCTCGAAGTCGATGACCGATGGAATCTTGTGGGGTTGGAAATTTTCAAACCGGAGAATTGGAATTTTGAAAATTTTGATTCATCGGTTGACATTCAAAAGTCTCATGAGGACCCCCGCAATTCTCACAACAGAGATAGTTGGGAAAATAACTTTCACTAAAGTTCGATTGTAACACGGTTCCGGCTCATAGACAAGCGGGACCCGTGGTGGACAATCAAAACCGTAATGAGAATCATTCCCAAAACTCGCATGAGTAGGATTCAGATTAATGTGGGTAGGTAGGAAAAATCGGTGTTTCATTATTTGAAATGGGATCGGGATTACGACAAACTTGTCTCCGAAACCCTCATTGGTACATCGCCGACAATTTCCACCGTTAAATGGACCTCCACACTGTGAACATGTCAAATACCATGACATAAAGAATTAAACGGATAAGAGGATAAGAGATGAAGAATTAAACGGTTATAGAAGATAAGGAATGGAGAATTAAACAGTTTTGAGGATAAAGAAATGTAGAATTAAACAGATTGGAGGATAAAGGATGGATATTTTGGATTTTGAAAACATGCTATAAAAACAAAGAATAAAAATATTTTTGGTGTTGATAACACTTGTGAAAAGTGTTAATGAACTTTTGGATTTTTCGATAACTTTACAAAAACTTTTACAAAAGATGGAATATGTGCAAGAGTGGGTGCGAAAAAGGCTAAACACACGCTAAAGCCTCCCGCAATGCGCCTAAAATTTTGATCATGGTGAACCGTCAAGTCTAACAGACTTAAAACAAATCATACACAAATACAATGAAGTCTGGAGAATATAGTGAATTCCGGTCGTTATGTCCCACGGAGACTCAATGGTGTGCAAACACCGATTCAGACGATAGAATGATCACTAATGATAGCGATCGAAAAGGATTAGGATAGGATAATTACACTCTTGAAAAAGTTAATAAATAAATGACTTAAATACAAATTAAGAAAATTAAAAATATAAAGATATTAAATAAACGCTATCACTATATTTAAAGTGATGAACGTTTAAAACTTAAAACGTCGTTTAAATTAAAACTACGTAAACGTACAAATAAAAACGTGAAACTAAAGAAGGAAAATACCTATGAATATAGAAAATACATTTTACAATCCTAATTATATAAGAAAATTATTAGAAAGAAAAATTATTTTAAAACTATTTATGTAATTATTATTAATTAAAACTAATTTAACTATTTAATAATACTCTAAAATAAAAGAAAATATGAAATAAGACTAGAAAAATAAAATTAAGACTTAGAAAAATCTAAACTATGATAAAACTAATTTTAAAAAGAAAATATATTTTTAGACTTTTATATATTTATTATTAATTAATTACTATTTAAAACTAATTAAAATGCTAGAAAATACTTTTTAAACTAAGAAAATTATGGAAAAATACTTTTTATTACTTTTATATTTATCTTAACCTAAGAAAATAGAAAACATATTTTTTTAAGTTTTTTCTAATTTACTTGTATTAAAAGCTATTTAAAAAGGATTAAAAACTAATTTAAATTAAGAAAAATAGCAAAACTACTTAGAAAAATCTGAAAATTTCAGGAAAAGTCTAAAACTATATAAGGAATAAAGGAAAAATATAAAAACAAGGTGCTATGTGGAGGAATCAGGAACTGAAGTAGAATGAGCTTAAAATAAGCACTTCCAATAAGCAAATGGAATCCAAAGGCTACCAAACGATAATGAAGCTCTAATAAGCTAAAACCACCAAAATGCAATGAGAATCAACAAGCCACAACCTCTGGATAGCAAGATGCAATGATTTGATGATTTGAGCTATAAGCTAGAAAACAAGAAAGGGGGTCTACTTTGAGCAAGAAAATAAGTACTAGAATAAGCTAGAAACCGAAAAGCAAAAGAAGGGACCTAGAGAGGACCTGGTAGGAACATGCAAACCAAAGATCGGACCTTGCCAAGCTCAAATGAGCTTGTGGCAAGGGCGCAAAATCGCAAAGCCACTCAGCAGCCATCGCATGCTCGCACAGGCACTGACCATATTGACAAGCTCTATAAGAGCTTAAAGAAAATTTATAAAATCATGTAAAATGACAACAAGGAACTAGAGCGATGAACTTTTAAAGACACAAATTTCACTTGAAATGACTTAGGAATGAGCTCACTAAAATTCTTCCTAGTTGGGCTAAAACCGACTTATCGCAATTTGACTTTTTAACAAAACTAAAAGTTGACTATTTTGAGCTTTGATCCGATTTAAGGACGAAATATGATGTAATATGATGAAACAAGGTTAATGAAAGCTATATCTAAGTACTTTAAACATAAAACAAGATTTTGAATGTTCAAAATCCAACAATGAGTCTAAGGGACAGTGGAGATGGGATTTTGACTTTAGAGCTTAAGAGCACAAGATTAAGACTCAAATGAGTCAATTAGGACTAAACAAGCATGAAACAATAGAAACCTACTTCTGCAAAAGCCTTGAAGACAGATATGCAGTCACATCCAAACACCACTTTAAAACATGAATTGAAATCAAAACTAAGCTAAGTACTGATCCAAATGGTTTAACTGATTAAAATGAGTTACATAGACCTAAATACAACTTTATAAACAAGTGTACACTAAGGATTGCCACGAGATACGATGTGTAAAACCTGCAATATGACTTGAAAATGAAAATGAGAAATCTTACTACCACGTGTTCAACTTTTATGCGAGCAAAACCGAACCCAAACCTACCTAATCTAACCTATTTCAACCCAATATCATCACCGCATCGCCTACATACCATTTCTTTCTTCAATTCTTGCCCATTTTGACTTTCATTGACCAATTTCCAAAGTACTTGAACTTGAATATTAGCTTGTAAAAACTATGATAAACATAGAAGCTTGATTGAGATTAAAACCGAAAGCGGTTAAAAGCTTTAACAAAGGAGTTTGAAAATGAAAAGTTCAACGGTGAATATAAAACTTGGAATTTATATCAAAGACTTGAATTGCAACTCAAAAACACATACAATGATGTTATCACTTACATGTGATACATGAAAACTAAACTTACAACATTTTTACTAAAACTACAACATTTAATTAAAAAAAACGACATTAAAGAAAAAACTAAAAACTAGCTACCACTACTTCTCTCTCCTTTTCTTCTTTTTAAAGACTCTGAGGCCTCCCCACTTGCTTCTGAGCTTATCCCACCACCATTGGATGAGTCAAAATGATCCCAGCCATCAATTATACTTTTGGCGCCAAAAAGTCTTTGGGTAGATTTGAGCAGGTTTTTTGATATTAATGAGTTTTGGGTGTTAGTGGAAGAGGAGGGGACAAGGGGGATGGATAGGTGAGGAGGGGGGTTGAAAAGGTTGGCAAACCATCTCTGGTTTTGGTGTTACAGGGGTGGAGGGAATGAACAGTGTTGGGCGGTTTTTCCCTTTGTTTGACTTGCGTTGACCGAGCTATAATACTAACGGGGTTGGGTTTTGGGCTTAGCTGGGCCAAGGTTTAGTGGATTGGATTTTGGGTTTGATATAAGGGTCCATTTGTTGTTTAGTTAAGCACAAGGACCAAACATGTAAATTAGAAACTCCAAGGACCAAAGCTGAGATTTCTGAAATATTACCCAATGGCCAAACTTGTCATTCTCAAATAATTAAAGGACCATATTTGCCATTTTCTGAAATTTGAAGGACTAAACATGACAATTTTCAAAGTTTAAGGACCAAAGTTGTAATTTTGCAAATTTTACATTTCAAAGGTTTGTTTTGACAACTTTTGAATCCATGGACCTTAAATGACATTTTTCTTTATTTTGATTTACAGGAATTTTTTTGACAACTTTTGATACTTGGGAGTAAAGCGCCAATTTTGCAAATTTGATCGTTTTCATTTGATTTTGATATTTTGCATTTAAAACACATGAAACACCGATTTGTGATATTTTCATCATTTGATGTGTTTCGAGTGTTTTCGATGATTTTGCAGTTTATATTGTACAAAAATGATGAGTATTTAGACACTCATCAAGAATTCTCCAATTGGATGGTCTCAAGGGTATCATCACATTACCTATGCCAGAAATACATGAAAATTTATCATCCATGGGGTATGATGCCACTGATAAAAAGGCTACTTTCAAAAAGAGTGGTTTTTGTCCCCATTGGAGATTTTTGATACATACTCTTTTACATTGTCTTAGTCCAAAGAAAACATCTTATGAGAAATTTAGTTCAACCATGGCTTATCCTTTGGTTTGTCTAGCTTTAGATTGGACTTTTAATTGGTCAAAATATATTTTTCAAAGGATGCAAGGCAATGTAAAGAGTTCAACAAAAATTTTAATGCATCCTAGGTTTGTGCAAGCAGTGCTAAATGAGTTTCAACTGCAACCCCACATTGGAGTTTATAAAATCCGTTGTCTTAAGCCTAAATTTTTTCAAAATATGAATAAAGATGGCAATATGGATTTTACACATCTCTTTCCTCAAATGCTTGCAAAGATTTCACAAGTACAAACTACACCCATAATCAATGTTCCACACATTGATAATACTCCACCGATTTCACACTTATGAGGAGGCAAAAGCAGACAACTCCTCCCATTACAACACAAAGCATGTACACGATCCTTTTGGTTTAGGCACAAGCGTGGTGGTTCGAGCTTCAATCTAGTCCAACTAGGAAGGAACCTCTCCCAACATGTCACACATTTGGAAGTGTTGAGGCGATGGGCAACCAATGGAATTGATGGAAATTTGTACAACATTAGCAAAGCGAGTTAAATCTGGAACAAGACTTGGCACAACTTAAGGAGCGACATGCCAAGGATATTACCTCTTTGAAGGAAGAGATTCGAGATCTTGAAGGAAGAGTTGCGGGGTTAAAGACAAAGAAAGCGCAAAGATTGTGATTTCATCTCCATCCTCACCGATGATGGTGATTCATTGATTTTGATAAAGATTTGGGAACTTCTCCCAAACAGAGGAGGAAAACAGATCTTGGAACTCGGGGAGGAAAATTGATTTTGAAGATGAAGGTGTTTCTAGTAAAGGTGCAGAGGAAGCTGATACTCAAGAAGAGCAACTAGAGCAAGACATTTTTAGTACTGCAACTGAAGATTTTACCACTGATCAAATTTCCATTGTAGAGCCAAATATTCCCACCGCTGGACATAATATTGCCACTGCAAGTGAAGAAATCGATATTCAGAAGGAAGACAAAGGTAAAGTTGTTATGCAAAGTAAGGAGCAAACAAGAAGAAAGATTTCAAAGAAAGAACAAGTTCAGATTGCTCATGATAAAGAAGTTGCAAGAAAAATTTATGAAGTTGAAGTTGCTGAAAAGAAAAAGCTTGAAGAATTGGAGATTGCAAGCTTTATGGAGGCTAAAGGCTAGATAGAATGGAAGATCCACTTTCCAATTGTTCAACCTACAATATTCGGAGAAAAGACTCGAGTTCACTATGTACCTCTCAAGAAGAAATTGAATTCTTGATTGCAAATGATCTAGTGATCAAGAAGAAGGCAATTGACCTTGTGGCAGATAAGTCTTTAATCGAAGAACAAAGAACATCTCGGTTAAAGGACTTTATTCGGATGAAGAATAATCAAGCACTTCAAGAGGTAATTGGTGCGGTCGAAAAGGTCAAAAGAAACCAAGGCAACCAACTAAAGCACAAGTTATTGCATACATGAAGACTTATTGTTGCAATGTTGGTGGTGGAAAAGACATCAATTCAAAGGAATGCACGATGATAAAGTTGAAAGTATCTACTCGAGTTCAAAGACAAGATAAATATTTCATTCCAATGAAATATGAAGAAGAAGCAAGAAGGTATCCTGATTTGAAGAGAAAGGCCAAAGACAAGTGATTCTCGGTTAAGAAGACAAAGTTTGCTAAAGAACAAGAAGTTCCAACCGAGAAATTTCTTGAAGAACGGTGGTGATATGATTGTGATTGAAGAAGAAGATTTTTATCGGAACCACCGCAAGTCAGACATCCTATCATTGATTGGGAAGTATACACTGCTAGCAATTTTGCTCCAACATGGAAGATCACAAGGCTAGGTGGTGAAACTCAATCATTTATTCAGTTTGAAGATCTTATCAAAGCTTTTGACAGAGATGATCTTGATACACTATGGAAGTTAGTTCAAGAAAGATTTGATGCTGAAGATCTCAAAGATATGAAGGAGATGCAGTTATGGGTTAATCTTAGAAGGCTTTATGACCCGGATGTTAATGATGATTTCTAGAAATTCTCATGTTCATGTCCACAGTACTAAATGGTTCTATTATGATTCATGTGAAGTTCATCATGTTTCTACAAAGAAATGGAGTAGATGCATTCATGCTTCTTGAGAAGGAATATCCACTCGAGCTAGAACTCTCACCGTGATCTTGTGTACTACTATAAGAGTTCATGAAGATAGTGAGAAAGTCGAGTATTGTTACTTAGGCTTCAAGATCAATGTTCAAGAGCTATTCGGAATCTAAGGAAGAAGTGAAGTGTTTGAAAGAATTCCCCAAATCCTTGAAGATAATGAAGATTGAAGAAACTTATTGATTTGCGGAGAAATCATAAGTTTATGGGAGGATTGTTGAATAATCTATTACCACGAGAATGTGGAAGACATCAAGCAGTATTGCACTAGCAAAGGAAGCGATACCACCGCTTGGCATATTATTACCATTTGCTATTAGAGGAAAACGCGTTTAGATAAGTATAGAAAAGATCGTGTGTATATTCTATATTCTTAGCTTTATACTTATCTTGTAAAGGACTCTTTGTATTATAAAAGGAGGTCCTATGTCATTGTCTTAGGTACGTAACAACTTACGAACATACGTATCATTCACATAAGCTTCAAGGTGTAACCCTAGTGATAAGCAAGATCACTCGTATTATTCATTAATAATATTGGAGCTTAGCTTTGTGTTTATTCTGTGTTCATTTACAATATATCATATAATCCGTCTTCTAAGTATTACTAAGTAAATTCCGCGTGCTTATTAATATAATAAAAAATATCACTGACACAAGGTGTGTGTTAAGATCCATCAGAGTTAGTATCAGTCTTGAAAGATCTTTGAGGTCTTGATGATTGTTTAAAAAGATGAGAGTAGAGTCTTGTTATTGTTTGATTTTTTATGTAGTTGAGTGACCCAATGGATGATATTTCTTGTTGATTTGAATTAGTTGATAAAGGTCGATATGAATGTAGATATGTACGAGATTAACCCGAATGTGATGTAGTATGCTGATGTTGTAGATATGATTGATGTTATGATAGTTTAGTAGTTGTTGTGGATGATTTTACATGATGTTGATGATGATGAATATGTTTGAATGTTCTTGAATGTAGTGATTTCTTAAGATGTGATTTGTATGAGGTTAACATTTCAAACTCCAGTATGTTCTGAATCAATACGCTTCTTTTCTTAGAAGCAAAGCTCTTTTCATCACAAACCGCATACTTTTCTCATCAAACCGCAGCCTTACCAATTTTGACTTCAAAAAGCATTTGACTTTTTGACTAATAGACAAAACGCATCCTGAGTCAAAACTCAGTTGACAAACCGCATCCCGAATCAAAACTCAGTTGACAAACCGCATATTTAACACTGATTTGACATAAACCGCATCATTCAGAACAAGACAAACCGCATACTAAGGCGTCAAAACACATAGTATCAAACCGTATAGAGACAAATCTCTTTCGGTACATCGAATCTGGACAGTTTTTGACAAACCTCTTCGAAGAAATTAACCACAAACCGCATTGAAGAATATCACAAACTGCAGTTTACCAGACCAGTATTAGAACAGTTTTCGAACCAGATTAGCAATATAAACTAGCATATTCAACGTTAGTATCTCAATAACTAGAAAACGCAATACATAGCAGTCGTTAGACCAATAATAGCACCAGCAGCAGTTAAACCAAACCACGTTAAACAACTAATTGACACCAAATCAAGCATGCTAAAAATAGCTTTAAACCACGAAATTGACACTTGCTCAATGACCATTGATAAAAAAACATCAACCAACTTCATTAAACACACATCAAGAGTGTAAACCAAACCGCATCAAACTCTATCACACAAACCGCATATACGAATACATCAAACGCCGCATAAAAGCCATTCGAATCACCAAACACAAAAAAACCTAGGCTCTGATGCCAATTGTAGGATCATTCATTTTATGTTGTTTGATGATTCGGGTGGTCTAGGATGGTGATGATACAAGTAATCCATATTAGAGAGATGAATAGAGTAGAGAGGGAATTCTAGAGAGAGGTTTAACAAAAAATAAGAAAGGTTAGATTGAGAAGTTCCTCCCCTTCCAAGGATGGAAGGGGTATTTATAGTTACAGACACTACGTCCTCCTGTCGGATTGTGGATCAGGCAAATAGTGGGTAAAGACCTGTCCTTCCTCCACGGTGTTACTCTAAACTAATCTACGCTAATAACTAACTAATTAACTACTAAATAACGTAAATAACGATATGTCTACAAGCTAACATATGCTAGACTATAATTGGGGTGACCGACACTTCCTTATGGAATTTCCAATTCCTAACATAATAAGAAATAAATAGTTTTGTAACCTGTTGTTGAAGCCATTCTGAAAACTACTCAATGACAAACTTCTCTATTGTCTTTAATTTACTGGTTCCTTCCTAAGAGCTTGTTATTTACGCAAAAAATGGCTACACGAAATTTATTATAATCTTAGACTCTATAACATATCATTTATGCTATGTTCAATATCTTTAAAAAGATACTTACTCACAAAAAGGTTGAATTTTACTATGGTTAAGTAACACATAACGATGTGCTTGAGCTAGTGATTTTTAATCAAGTTCGAGAATGTCAAACTTTCCTAATTTACGCCCCAATTAAGCATGTACATCTCCTTTCCGTCAATAGTTTTGTCATTCCTAGGAGGGTGATTAAATGGAGTCTCTACTCCTTCAAAGTATCTTGAACAAAAAGTAAGACAATCGTCTTTTACATAACCTTCTGCCATTGAGCCTTCGGGTTGAGCCTTATTCCGAACATATGATTTCAATCGCATCAAGTACCTTTTATTTTATTTTAAATATATAAAAAAATAAAGTTATTAACAAGTAAAAAGTGTATATATATATATATTTTTTTAGAACAAATAAAATTACCGCTTAATCAGATACATCCATCTATAATGAATGGGTCCACCAAGTTTGGCCTCTGATATCAAGTGAATAGGCAAATGAACCATGATTGTGAAGAAACTAAGAGGAAATAACTGTTCCAACTCACACAAAGTCTGCACCACTTGATACTCCATTTTATCTAATTCACTAAGATCAAGAACTTTAGCACATAACCCTTTGAAAAAGGAGCATAAGTCACACACTACTTTGACTACTCGAGTTTGTGCTCTTGAATGCATGGAAGCTTTTAGAACAATCGGAAAATTTCTTGCATTAAAATAAGGCTATCATGACTCTTGAGGTTGGAGAGCTTACAATCCTTCAAGCTTACACACCTTTAAATATTTGAAGCATAACCATCAGGAACTTTTAGATCTTTTAAGACTTGTAAAAGTGTTACACTCAAATCCCTAAGGTAACACACACACACACACACACACACACACACACACACACACACATATATATATATATATATATATATATATATATATATATATATATATATATATATATTTTAAGCCACCAAATGAGCGGGCATGACTTATAATTTTTTGTTTGTTGCTCATTGTTAATTGTTAATTGAAATACTTTATTTAGAATTGTGAAACAATAACTTTAAACAATTTTTTCTTTTGTTTTTAGTCCTTTTTTTTTTTTTTATTTGGTTTTGTTAATATTTATAAATAATGTTATTGCTTGTGTGGATGTAAATTATAAAAACGTAATGAAACAATTAAATAATTTAAGTATAAATAGGGTAGCTTGTAGATGGTATAATGTGATGTTTACAAATACCATTTTTGGTAATTTTTTGGGTAAAAGTATATATAATGGTATGGTTTGTGGATGTAAATTATACAATACCCTTTTTTTAGAAACAAACGAATATGGTTAAATGTTTGGCCTTAACTTTTATTAATCGTGATAGCGAAATAAAAAAATTGATGACCATTTTCTTCATATACAAAATTAAATTTATTTGTACACAGCATTTGTTGGGATAATTTTTAGATAAAAGAAAGGACAACATGTATGTATTAGGTAATGGAATATATTTTTTTTATATGTTATTTTATTTAATTTTTAACATGATTCTACCAAATATTTTGTATTTGTACAATATATGATACATAGTAAATATATTTTTAAAAATGTTTATATTATTATGAATGCTATTTATTTTTAAATGTCAAATTTTTTAAATTATTTTTATGTTAAATATTTGTTGTGTATGTGAAGGTTTAAGTTGCTTTAAGTGTGTGAGAAGAATAGGCTAGGTTGTAGGTGGTATTGTGTGATCATTACAAAAACCACTTGATGTTGGACCAAGCACTTGAAGTTTAGTTAAAGGCGTTTAGTAGAAGCTCATATTTTGGACCAAGCACTTGAAGTTGGAAACCCCGAGAGTCTTCATTATTTTGGTAAAATCACGTTTCATGGTTGTAGTCTTTTGTAGTCATAAAACATGTCTTGGTCGTATTATGAGTTAGTGTAAATAATGGGTGGTCAAGTATGAATGTGGTTAAAGATGAAAGTCAACTTAAAGGGGTGTTTGGGTTAAGTGTGGTTTTACCCATTTGGGATTGTAACGGGTCAAGTTGTTATAAAAGGTGTTAGTATGTTATTTATAGTTTATTTGTAAAGTGAATGTTGTTGTGATGGTTAGTACATTGAATTGGTGTCGATTGGTTTGGGTATTTTACTGTCAAAATATGCAGAAATTGGCTGCAGACAATAGCTACGGCGTAGCCCTGTTCTGGGGTTAATCTGCTTCAGTTTCTAGGTTACGGCGTAGTTGACTAAGTCAATTACGGCGTAGCTACTTATGTACTGATTTTTGTCATCTTTGAAAAATTATATCTTTTAAACCGTAAGTTTTCACAGGTCGAGCCACCCACTGTTTCGAAGGTAATTGATTCTAGTTTCATTTAAAAATAGTCTCAAGGTCCAGATGTTTATAGATTTCTGTCATATTGTAAAAGAGTGTCAGTAGGTCAGTTTTCTGGCGTACTTTTTGCGAAAAACTTTCACGTTTTGGTCATGTTGTTCAAGGGTGTTCAAATTGGTATAAGAGCTTTGGTATAAGAGAATTAGGATTTCATGATAGGAATTCCTAGATTTAGGCCATATAGATATGCACTTAGTATTAGTGTTCGTTATTTGTGTATTGTTTGATGATTTTAAGGACACATATGTTAAGTATTTTTATGACTACGCTTGGCCACCGTAGTGATAAAATATGGTACATAAGTGAAATTGAAATCATTTGGATCATACATGGGTGATTAGCTAGTGTGTTTAGAATAAGGATTTATATGCGTCATTTATGCATCGATATGTATATGATTATGCTTGATTGTATGAATTGCTAAATTTTAGTATAGTAGAAAAGATGGCGGAGATTCAAGATAAGGAGGTGTCGAGGCGACCTCTTCCTGCCATGATAATGATGAACATGTTGATGGAGATTCTAATAATAATGCTTCACTGCCAATGCCCGAGAACCTTGATCCTAGAAGTTTTACTAGGGTAGAGTTGAAGTAATTGGATACCTTGGTGGCGGATAGAGTGGGGAGGGCCATCGAGAAGGCTATGCCCTTTTATGTTAATAAAACAACCGAGAACTTGCAAAAGATATTTCAAGAGGAGATAGGGAAACTTAAGAAGAGTGGGGAGTTAATGAATGATTCGAATACTAGACCAGGAGTAGGGAAAGAAAAATCTACTTATCGCGACTTCACCGCTTGTGCTCCACCGATATTTACAGGATCTCTTGACCCGTTAAAGAGTTTTAGGTGGATTACCGATATGGAAGGGGCTTTCCGCACTAGTCATTGTCGGAGGAGGATAGGTTAAACTTTGCTACCAAATATATTCGTGAACGGGCTAAAATATGGTCGGAAGGTAAGGCGAATGAAAAAGGTAGTGCTTGGAGAGAAACGTGCGTGGGAACAATTCAAGGAAGTGTTTACGAAAGAATATGCTCCAACGGAAGAGATTGATAAAATAAGAGAAGCATTCCATAACCTTATTCAAACTAATGAATCAGTGAATGAGTTGTGGGGAAAGTTTTGTGATATGGTGCAAGATTGCCCGGAGTATCTTGACAACGAGAAGCTTAAGGTTGACAAATTTCAAAGGATGCTCAAGGATGATATTCGTACTATTGTGTCACCTTTCAAGTGTACCACCATGGGGGATCTTTTAAGTAGGGCACATACACGAGAAGCATATTTGGATAGAATGAAAGGAAAGGAGAAGAAGGAATTGAAAATGGAGCAAGAACAACCAACAACATTCGGTAAACGGGGCAAGTTTGATTTCACAAGGAGAGACAATACGGGGAAGTTTCCGTCTCGATGCAATAGGTGTGGTAAGAACTATATGGGAGAATGTAAATCAGGAATGAATGGATGTTTTAAATGTGGAGATCCAAGTCATATTAGCAAAAATTGCACCAAGCCTTTGGTGATATGTTACGATGCAACAAAGAAGGACACAAGTTAAGCGAATCTCCTAAGGTCAATCCTAGGCAAGCGAAGCCATTTAATTTGATCAAAGAAGAAAAAGTTGAAATTCCAAAGCCTAAAGCTCGTGTTTATCAGATGAGTGTTGAAAAAGCTAAGTCGGGTGTCGATGTTGTCACATGTATAATTCTTGTTAATTCCAAACCCGCTCGTGCCTTGTATGATTCGGGTGCAAGCGTATCCTTTGTATCCTATAGATTTAGTAAGGAATTATCCACACCATTAGATAAACTCCCGACACCCTTTGAAGTTGAAACTGCCGATAGTAAAGTTGTTATAGTGTCTAATGTGTATCGTAATGTAGAGATAGAAATCGATGAGAGTGTTTTTAGGATTGATCTAATTCCTATAATGCTTGGTGAGTTTGATATTATTGTAAGCATAGATTGGCTTGATAAATACAATGCGACAATTCTATGTAGACAAAAGATCATCCGAGTTGTAAATCCTAGCGGTTGTGAAACGATGATTTACGGTGATAGAAAGAAGGGTGAATTAAAGTTATGTAATTGATGAAGGATAGGAGATATTTATCACGTGGATGTCATGCCTTTATGGCGCACGTGGTAGATACCAGTTTTGAGAAGAAAAGTATCGACGACGTTCCAATTGTTAATGAATTTTGTGACGTGTTTCTAGAAGATTTGCCGGGTATTCCACCCGACAGACAGGTTGAGTTCCGTATTGATCTTGTTCCGGGTGCTACTCCTATTTCAAAAACTCCTTATAGTCTTGCTCCGTCGAAATGAAAGAGTTAATGAGCCAGCTTCAAGAGTTACTTGATAAGGGTTTTATCCGCCTAGTATCTCACCTTGGGGAGCTCCGATGTTGTTCGTTAAAAAGAAAGATGGTAGTATGCGGATGTGCATTGATTTCCGTGAATTGAACAAAGTCACGGTGAAACATGTGTACCCGCTACCAAGAATCGATGATCTCTTTGATCAACTTCAAGGTACGAGGTGGTTTTCGAAGATTGATCTTCATTCAGGTTATCATCAGTTGAAGGTTCGAGAAGAAGACATTCCAAAGACGGCTTTTAGGACCCGTTATAGACATTATGAGTTTACGGTTATGCCCTTTGGTCTCACGAACGCGCCTACGGTTTTCATGGATCTCATGAACCGTGTATGTAGAACGATGTTGGATAAATCCGTTATAGTGTTCATCGATGATATTCTTATCTATTCTAAGAGCAAGGAAGAACATGAAGTGCATCTTCAGGAAATTCTTAGCACATTGAGAAAGGAAAGATTGTGTGAAAGTTTTCGAAATGTGAATTTTGGTTACAAGAAGTGCAGTTCCTCGGTCAAGTTATTAACTCCGATTGTATTAAAATTGACCCGTCAAAGGTCGAAGCCGTGATGAATTCGCAAGCACCGAGGAACGTTGGTGAAATTCGAAGTTTTCTTAGACTCGCGGGATATTATCGACGGTTTATTCAAGACTTCTCCAAAATTGCGTCTTCGTTAACTGAACTCACCAGGAAGAATGCTCCTTTTGAATGGGGTGAGAAGTTTGAAGAAGCCTTTCGTAATCTACGAAAGAGGTTATGTGAGGCACCGATCCTAGTGTTACCTGAAGGAACCAAAGACATGGTAGTCTATAGTGACGCATCTTACTCCGGTCTTGGATGTATTCTCATGCAAAGGGGTAAAGTGATTGCTTACGCTTCAAGACAACTAAAGAAGCATGAGGAGAAATACCCGACTCATGATCTTGAGTTCATGCCGTAGTCTTTGCTTTGAAGATCCGAGGCATTATTTATATGGTGTGAAGTTCGTAATTTACAACGATCATAGAAGTCTCCAATACTTTCTTGAGAAGAAGGATCCGAATATAAGGCAACGTAGGTGGTTAGACTTGCTAAAGGATTATGATTGTGAAATCCGCTACCACCCCGAAAAGGCGAATGATGCAGGTTTTACTGACCAGGTTTTACATTTATAGTAACTCGTCTACCTATGGCCTACCTAATGCACTAACAGGCGGTGTCTTCGTCGCATGTAGTAAGGGAATGGTAAGACCGAGGTCGCCCCAAGAACGGTTGATTCCTAACTGTCTAGTTAATTAAATTAGTCAAATAAATAAGTTTTAATGATATGATTGATAATATTTAAGGTGTCACGTGATCACTTGGGCTGGTTCTCTGGTAAACAAGTTAATGGGAACGATAGTGATGCAATTCTTAAACCGAGTTCATCCACAAGTGGCAAAAGTCGATAGACTCCTTTGGTCAATTCGTCAACCCTATGGTTCTTAGAATCCTCACCAAGATGAACAGGTCACCCGGGATCATTCGGCAATCTAATAGCAGTCATTAAGAACAGACGTTTACTATCGCAATACATGGGTTCTAAAAGTCACTAGATTCCTGTTTCAGGTGGGGTCAAAGTCGCTAGGACAACATTTGGTCAGTTCGTCCTAACCTATCAGCAAATGGTCCCACTGGAGAAGTCAGGTGTCCATTCATAAGTCCAGTTATTTCTGGTCCCCTAAGCCAAGTCATTAAGTACCGCTACATGCTAGATTTATAATAGTGAGTGCCCGGGCGCTAGTATCTTAGACACTCACCCCTTACTTCTTAAGTTCATCCAAACGGTAGGTGATCAGTTGGTCAAATCGCACAAGTAGAAAGGGTGGTCAGGTTGGTCATATCTTATCCTTCCGCCTCGGTCTACTTACTTAGGGTCATTGATCATATCTCCTAAGTAACTAGCCTCACCGCCATTCAAAATTACCGAAACAAGGGTAGCTACCAACAAACTATGCATGTATACACTTAGAAATAATTAAAACGAAAAAGCATTAATAATAAAAGAATCAAAACTAGACCGAACCTAATTTTCATATCTCCAAAATAACCTAGTGGAATGATAAATAAAAGAGAAATTTTTTTAAATGGACACTTTCCCCAGTACTTTACGCATATAAACCACGCCCATACAATTTTCTAAAATGAACTTTTCAATATTAGACGTTAGATTGGTAGCGTGTCGTTTTAAACCGTCTGCGTGTACACCATTCTCCGGGCGTGGTCCAGCGAAGTTTGGGTGTGATGCGTGTTCGGGCGTGACTGGCGAGAGAATGACCAAGGCGTGCCACAGGCGTGGCCCTAGGCGTGGCCTGGGCGTGGCTTGGGCGTGGCCTGGGCGTGGCTTGGGCGTGGCCTGGGCGTGGCCATGGGCGTGCATTATAGAACATCAGGTTTTGTGGCTATCTGCTGCCTTATATGGATTTAAGCTCTTTGATAAGAGAAGCCTCTAATTTAATGCAGGATGTTACTAAGAAATTTAATGTAGGATCAGGTTTTGTGGCTAACATATGGTGTAGGGGATAAGTAGTAACGAACACAATCGGATATGCTCCTAAAGGCAGTTTTCAACTTGTCAAATTTAGTCTCAATTTTGAAAAATTAATTTTTGACGAATTTATTTCGACCCGACCGGTATTGCCCGGACCCGATCCCTTAGGAGCTTACCCTAATATCATAATAAATTCAAGTAGGTGCACCGCACCTCCAAACGTAAATGATGTCTTATTATGATGAAATTAGTCAACCAATTTAACCCAATTACACTAAAATATCCAACATATGGACAGGTAGATCCCTTAAACGAATTCCTTCCATAGGAATTTTGTTTTTGAAGTACCTTGTCACAAAATCAGGTGGCAATGGCTGCACAAAAGTTAACAATTTCATGAGTAAAAGTTACAAAATTAAAAATGCACTAGGAAACATTATTGAAGTAGGTGATGATGTCCGAAGTGAAATGAAGAGTGAAATGAAAAAGTGGGCTTGTAAAGTGATGATAAGGTTTGCATGTGATATGTAGTACTAATTTAATGGTATAATAATGTTCATCAGTAGAAATTGATTTGGTTTTGGTGAATGTTAGACAGTGACATTTTCTAGTTCCATTTGGTAAATAACTAAAAAAGAGTTTACATCGGTATAATAAGTATGCACATGGTTCATTTTAGTAATTTACTTCAAATAAAATCCTCATATAAAAGAATAAATAAACAAAGACATAACATCTAATAATTAATTGGCCAATAATAAATTAAAAGACAATTAATTAAGAACACAATAAGAATTAATTCGCCAACAATTATATTGAGAATCAAAATTATAATTAACAATAATGAAACCAAAATAATAAAATGAGTCGGAAAATAATTACATACCTTGTCAAAGATAACGCTATCGATCCTTTAGTTGAGTACCGGGGCAAACCCCTAAAAAACCTGCGTGGACCTGTTGTCTCTTCTTTTTCCTTCGTACGGCAGCCACCAAACACAGATATTGTGTTTTACGGTTTTACCTAATTGATATTTTTAATGTACCAAGTACATGTGCTTATATAGGGAATATTTATTACTCCGTCTCAATTTAATTGTCCATATTTTCATTTTTTGATGTCTCAAAAAGATTGTTCACTTTTTCTTTTTTAGTAAAAACTAGAGAATCTAATGAGGAAATATTCTATTCGTGTGGTTAAAAATTAAAGTGACTCTACTTTTATTAAACTTTGTGATTTCTCTCTCCTGACAATTAAATTGAGACGGAGGGAGTACATATTTCCAATTTGGTCTTCCATCTTTGCATTCTTTATCACTTGGAGACTTGTCATTTTTTTCCCTTTATTTACACATAAATGTGTAAAAATCATCTCCTAATAGTGACGACTTCAGCCTTTCTTCGAACTTCTTTATTTACTATTTATTCCTCGAAGTGAATAAAATTATTATAAACTTGCCACATTTAATTAATTATGGCGTAACTAAATTATAATTACGTCGTAGCCTTCAAAACTTTGCGCCCAAGTAATTAATTACGGCGTAACTAATTATCCGAGTTATGCAGTAATCCTTTGTACACTCATGATTATCCACTTCAATATTATCTCTACGGCGTAACTAATTTACCAAGTACGCCGTAACCTTTACAAAATAATTACGTCGTAACCATAAGAGTTGGTTACGCCGTATCCTTCAACGCATCATACTTACGCGTAACATTATTAAGCAGTTACGGCGTAACCTTCACAAATAATTCATAGGCCCTCGTAAATCAATCTTCAGAACATATATTTGACCTTTTCTTACATCTTTTCCGCTCCAACGCCTCATTTATCCTGAAATGCAATTATGAACGAATATGAACGAATTAAGTACCATATTAATACAAATGAGGCCATAAACACGGGAATTTGATATGTAAAAGATCAGGCTAATTTGATGTTATCAGCGAACGTCGTGGCAGATGCGTTAAGTCGCAAGGGCCGAAGTGAAATTACACAAATTCACTCATTACGGATGATTGTCACATCCGATCTTTTCGAAAAAATTAAGCTAGCTCAAGAGGAGGCTTTGAAGGAAGAGAATCGAGAAAAAGAACGTATCACCTCTCACATTCCTTATCTTGAAGAAGATAGCCGGGGAATAAATTCACGGCATGGAAGGGTTTATATTCTTTTTCGAAGCAACATCAAGGAATTACTCTTGGAAGAAGCGTATAAATCAAAGTATTCTATTCATCCAAGAGCTAAGAAAATGTACCTTGATTTGAAAAGGAACTATTGGTGGCCGAGTATGAAAAGAGATTGCGTGAAGTATGTGGAAAGATGTTTAACTTGCTTGAAGGTGAAAGCGAAACACCAAAAACCGTACGGGAAAGTCCAACCCTTAGATATTCCGGTTTGGAAGTAGGAGAAAATTACCATGGACTTCATTACAAAATTGCCAAGAACGAAAATGAAAAATGATACAATTTGGGTTATAGTAGATTGCCTAACAAAGAGTGCGCATTTCATCCCGATCAGGGAGAATATGCCTGTTCATAAGCTAGCAAAGATTTATGTCAACGAGATAACGCGTCATGGAGTACCCATTTCTATAGTCTCCGATAGAAACGGCCGTTTCACTTCAAACTTTTGGCAAAGTTTCCAAGAAGAACTTGGTACAAAAGGCGTTAGTATTTTATTTATAGTAGTTTATTTTTAAAGTGAATGTTGTTGTGATGGTTAGTACATTGAATTGGTGTCGATTGGTTTGGGTATTTTACTGTCAAAATATGCAGAAATTGGTCAGAGATGTAGCTACGGCGTAGCCCCTGCTCGGGGTTAATATGTACATTTCTAGGCTATGGCGTAGTTGACTAAGTCAATTACGGCGTAGCTACTTATGTACTGATTTTTGTCATCTTTGAAAAATCATATCTTTTAAACCGTAAGTCTTCATGGGTCGAGCCACCCGCCGTTTTGAAGGTAATTGAGCCTAGTTTTATTTAAAAATAGTCTTAAGGTCTAGATGTTTATAGATTTCTGTCAGATTGTAAAAGAGTGTCAGTAGGTCAGTTTTCTGGCGTACTTTCTGCGAAAAACTTTCACGTTTTGGTCATGTTGTTCAAGGGTGTTACAGAAAGTTCGACTTCTCCATATTATACATAGTGTAACATGCCAAGGGTACATATGACTTTTTGTTAGGACATTTTATAAGGTGGAGGTCATGCCTTATTCTCATTTCCATGAGATCCTTGTGAGCATTTTCGTTGTCTTTAGTCTTCCCATCCAAATTTAATAAAGTCCCGATCACGTTATCACAAACATTTTTTCGATATGCATTAAATCTAAGTTATGCCTAATAAGATTGATCTCCCAATATGGAAAAAAAAAATACTCCTCTTTTTCGACACTTGTTTATCACCATCGATATCTTCTTCTATGAAACTCTAGGACTACTTGTTGAACAACCAACATCATCTCTTGTCCTTTTCTTATTCGATTTAGTTGAATTTCCATATTTGAATCTTGAACCTCTTAATTGTTTCAAAATATTAGACCCCGACATTATGGTGGGAGGACCATCTTTCTCGATTGTGCCATCAAATTTATCCTTTTGACATCGATAAGGATGATTTTCCTCTAGCCATCTACGATGTCCCATGTAGAAAAATTTCTTTCCATGTTTTAACCACATTGAGTGAGCTGACTTCACGCAAGTGGGGCATGCCACACGTTCCTTAGTGCTCCAACCTGATAAGTTAGCATAGACAGGAAAATCATTCACAGTCCACAAAAGAGAAGCTCTTAACTTGAACCCTTCTTTTGATAAAGCATCATAAGCATCAATCCCTTTCCATAAAAGATTAAGTTCTTTAATTAAATGTTGTAGATAAATGTCTATATCATTGCCCGAACCTTTTTCCCCTTCAATTATCGCTGAAAGAATAAAATATTGTTGCTTCATGCATATCCACGGAGATAAATTATAGGGAATCAGTAGCACTGGCTAGGTACTATGTGTTGTATTCATTGTAGAAAACGGATTACATCCGTCACTAGCAAGCCCAAGTCGGGTGCCTTAACTTCCTATCTTTTGTTCGACCCGTGTCATGCCACTTCACGTCCTTCACAATTTTCTCACACATGTATAGCCTTTTCAGTCTCAGAATTAAAGGAAAATAACGTAAGACTTTTGTTGGCTTTTTTGACTTGCGTGATTTTGAACTTTCACCTGATTGATCACCAACATCATTTCTATATCTGGAAGCTTTGCAAGTATGACATGATTGTTCACCTTTGCTCTTATCCCAATATAGCATGCAATCATTAGGACATGCATGGTGATAAGGTTTTAAAAGGTACCATTTTGAGGGGTCGTTTAAGCCCTTATTTGATCGCTTTTGTATCCGTTATTGCTTAATATCGTTCATTTTCACTTTTTAGGTCTCTTGAAGGCAAAATGTTGGAATGGCACTTATTTGGACGAAAAGGCGCGAATATACGAAGAAAATGGCCAAAGTCGAATCGAGACACTCAAAGTCGCCGAAATGTAAGCGCGGCGTCAGTGTTAATTATGGCGCCGTCGGAGGATTTTTGTTACGATACGTGTTTAAAACCCTATTTTCAATTGACGACGTCGGGCTTTAAAAGAGTAGGCCGTTGCTACCGGGACGGCCTAGATGCGACCTGCACGACGCCGAAAGTCGAAGAGGACGGCGTCACGGACATAAGGTGACGCCGTCGCAAGGTTAACGTGGCCAAGAAGAAACCCTAATGACGGTGACACGGCGGCGTCACGAAACATAAGGTGACGCCGTCGATATGTAATCTTATATATAGAATCCGAATTTTTCGCTTTTAGAGAGTCTTTTGGAGTAAAACCTAAAACCGAACCTAAGGTGTCTTGTACAAGATTTTAGGGTTTTAAACCCTATCTTACATCAAGATAAGTATTTACTTCATTAATTCAATTATGTCTTTGATTATTTGTGTATGCTTGCATGTTCTCCATGTCCGGCTAATTTATTTGTGTGTTTGCTTAGGAAGTATGAAACTTAATTATTGAATATTGATTGGTTGTTTCTTATCTTAGTTGATTAATGATCTAGTAATGCGATAGGTCATTCGTTGTGTACTTAATGCTTGATTCATCTTTGTGAACCTTAGAATATGATTACCGAGTAGTTGTAGGCTAAATTATCCAAAGAGTGCCTTAGAGTAAGAGTTTATCATCCCTAGTGGGTTTTGTAGACGAGACCCTTTGGTAAGTTCAAAGAGTTAGGGAGAAACGCATACCCTACAACTTTAGACACACAACGCAACTAAGAATAAGGACGGACAACTCAACAATCAATAGGAGATAATTAAGGAGTAGTATAACCTAAGTAAACACATCTTTAAACTATCATACGAGCACACATTAATTAGACATAGACTCCCACAACCTTAGTTTAGATAATTAGATAATAGTAGAGTAATCGGTAGAAATACCAACCCCCAAATCCAATACCCGAGATTCGTACCTTTCCATTTCATAAAATATAAAATACAAAATAATCTTCCTCAACCTTAACCTTAGCGTAGTAACTTCTTACTAGCATTCCTATTCCCTAGAGAACGATATCAATACCCGTGGCTTACCCTAATTACTACACTACAACGATTAGGTTCACTGCCTAGGGTGTTATAAAACTTGCCGAAGAAAAGGAAGTTCCTTTGACCCCGAACGACGCGTGTAGCGTTATCACATGGATATTCTTGTATCCAAGCCCCAAATCATTAGTTAATTTTTTAGTTTGGTTAACAGATGATGGTAATGATGTGATGTGAGGAAAGGAATCTCGTAAAAGATCTAGCAACACACCACAAGTCTTGTTGGATATTCCAGCTATACATTTAATGTGATATAAGCGTAAAGTAAAAGACAAACTAGAAAACTTGCTACCGGGATACAATTCTTTGTCACACTATTCTAGCAATTTTTATAAGGAATATCCTCGACATTCTGATCACTTGTTTCGGAAGATTCATCTACTTCTCCATCAAGCCATGCTTCCTCCGCGTTTTCAGGATTCGAAGGAAAAGAACTTAAACCAAAGGCATCCCGGACCAACCCTATCATGTCATCTTCAACAAACGAAGTTTCATGAACGCTAGTAGACATAGATGTTGGGGGAGTAGCAAGTTCCTCATAAATAGTCCATATTGTGTACCCCGGTAAAAAACCATAACGCAATAAGTATTCATGAACCTCGTCTACTTCCAATAATTCATCATAACAACATCTAAGGCAAGGACATATAATTGATCCTCTTACGTCTCTAGCACGAGCGAAATTAATAAAAGACTTTACTCTTTTTCTATAAGTAGTGTTTTTTATGTATGCGTTGATCCAACTTTTGTCCATTATATTTATTTACCTAAACAAGTAATAAATGTTTATAACATACCATAAAGTTAATATACGATACAAATGCTTTGCAAAACTTAAAGATCTAATGAAACGCTTAGTCCTTGTAGAGCTAAGAATGCACTTCTAACTCATTATTATCAACCTATCATAAACATGCTACACAAGCAAATCATCTACAACAACAGGCTCTCATGTTGCTCGATTAAAAAAAAAGGAACACAATTATTATACTTGAGTCATTTTCACTATAACTTTTTTTCATTTAATCTTAAACATCTTAACACTAACTGAAAAATCTAAGTAACTAGTAAAGCTGATTCTATCAAAAATCCTTTCATCAATAATTGCACAAATGAGAGATTTCATGATTTGCTAACGATTAACAAGTACTTGTACATATCACCTGGATTCATTCACAAACAACACTTCTACCAAAATCAACTAGAAAATACTTGTATAATAGTAGACAACAATTCGATAACGATTAACTAACATATAACCGATACACGTAACAGTTAACAACTCAACTAATTAGCAGAATATAACACCTTCAGTTCCAGATACACGTAACGTTCTATTAATAAAACACATAGGTAGAAATAACGAGCTTGTGATTCTCGCGTTTCTAGCAAGCATCAGGTTTGGGCGAATACCCTGTATTTATTTTTTGGCGGTGAGTTCAAACCCTGCAATTAGTTACACACAAGGTCGGCAACCATGGTTACTCAAAAAAGTATACCATAATATCCAACTGTGGAAAAAACAGTTATAAACAATTATACGAAGATATAAAACGCACAAGAACTCATACAACCATCCACCCCTTTTTTATATCACAACTTCACACAGTTGCACTGTGATTTTGAGTTTTGTACAAGTTACAAAAGAAAGAAAGAAAAGACTAACAAGTTTACACAAAACACTCTAAACACACTAACCCTAACTTGAGAGGAAAAACTTTACAAATACACACACTTGATAACGAATAAACTAAGATATAAAGTCCTTTTATAACCTTGAAACCAAATCCATCGGCCATCTTTCTATCGTCCATCTTTGGTATTAATCTTCAAACTTTATTCACCTTCAGTCCCTGAACTCCTGCACAACTTACAAACACAAAACAAAACTCTTTTTTCCTTTTTAATTTTTTTTTTACCTTTTATTACATCTGACCATTGTACTTATTATAATCGTAATGACTTATGTTTAATGCCCCAATAAGCTATTATGTATAAAAATCAACAAGACCAAGTCGATCACAAAGTTTTTATGATCATGTAGTGGTAAGCTGCTTGTAAAAATATCTGCGACATTATCCTCATAATTTACCTTAACTGGTTTAATAACACCGGGCGCAACTTTTTCTCTTAAAAAGAATAGATCTATTTCAAAATGTCTAGTCCTTCCATGAAAAACTGGATTTCTGCTATTTGCATACCAGAACTATTATCACACTGCATAGATTTTGGAAGTGTAACTTTTACCTTGAATTCGGCTAACATCTTTGGAATCCAGATTATCTCACAAGCCACATTACTCATGGCTTCGTATTTTGCTTCACTAGACGATCTGGCTAAAACTGACTGTTACTTACTTTTCCAGGAAACAAGATTGTTTCCCATAAACACTACATAGCCAATAACAGACTTTTTGGTAACTTTATTCTTTGCTCAATTAACTTATCCTTTCTACGAAAACAAACCTTTTCCAGGATAATTCTTTAAGTATCTTAAAACTCTAAATGCTAGTTTCAAGTGTAACTCCAAAGGAGAATGCATAAACTAAGGGTGACAATCGTGTCGTGTTCATGTTGACCTATTCGAGTTGGCGGGTTATTATAACCTTTACTAAAACACGACCCATTTATTAATCGTGTCACGAAACTCAACCTTAGCCCAAACCTGCGTAACACGTATAACCCGTTTGTGAAATATTTAACCTGTTTAAGTATATATGGCAAGTGGTGAATAAGGTTAGTGCTTTTTCGATTTAACTAGTTTAGATGTAAAAATGATATAAGGATCTACAAATAATAAAAATAACATACAAATAACTATACAATTTCAATGATATATGAGTTATAATCGTAATTCACTCATATTAAATACATAAAAAATACATTTAATTCAAATCCAACATAAAATTCAAGTTATATATTTTATTTTTAGAAGCCTATATACTTAAACGGGTTCACGAGTTGACATGTTTAATACTTACATCAACCAAAACATGGCCCGTTTATTAAACAGGTTAGACGGGTTAACCTGTTTTGACCCAAACTTGTTTATCCTTTACCCCAAACTTGTTTAACTTCATGTGGGGTTCGTATCATTTATCGTGTCGTGTCGAAAATTGCCTCCTCTATTATAAACTGACTTGAGCAATGTACCACATAAGCAACATTAAATCTGATTAAAGTTAAATAGATTAAATTACCAACCAACTTCTTGTAATTGTTTATACCAGCAAGTGGTTTATCAATCACAACCTTATTTTTACTTTTATTTTATTATTATTATCTTTTTCTTTTCTTATCATCCTTTGTTTCAATAGGAGTAATACAAGGCTTACAAGCTAACATATTAAACTCATCAAATAATTCTAAGAAACTTTCTTTGAGTTATATAAGTATAAACCATTATTTATATCAAGTAACTATGTTAACCCGAAAAGCAAGGTTATAAATACTGCGAAGCGTAGCGTGGCGGCATAACCAAGTCTTACGTTTTTGCGGTCAAAGCAAAGCTTTTGCGTTTATAAAGCATGTCATAAGACGGCACAAAATATGAAAATAATTATATATTTATATCATACTTCATATATATCGAGTTTACAAAAAGACATGACATAAGGCGGTGTGGGAGCATGGCGTGGCGGCATGACCAAGCCTCACGCCTTTGTGAGGCCTTTGGAGAGCGTTTGCGAGCCTTTTAGAAACATGTTGAAAAGTAACAACTGTTACATGATTTGCACTAGTTCAATAGTTAGTCTATACGTAGGTACTAGTTATGTAATTATGGCATATTATGGCATATATACTAGCTATATAAACCCCTCTAGACTCTCCTTGAGAAGTGAAACTCACATTTGTATTGTGTGTTACACATTTTCTCTTTAGTAAAACATACACATCTTTCCCTTTCTTTCTCTTGTTTCTCTTTCTAACCTCACCATGTCTAACTCATACTTTGAGCTTTCCCGACCATCCGAATCCACAATATCAACTACTAGTATTTTGATCCTAACAACAACAATTATTATTTAAAAACTATTATCTAAACATCTCTAAATAAAATTTCACATTTTCTGTTGTTAAAAACCAATGAGGTGCTTTACATTACAGTAATCCTTACACGTTAAGGAATCACAAACTCAAAAGATGATTTGTTTAGGTCGTATGCAGTAGTAAAACATGTTACATTTCACAAACAAAATCCTCATCATCAAGGTCCATACTACCACCTCCAACAAATTGTCCATCTTGTTTGTCATCAATTACACCTTTTCTTGCCTCTTGGATTATTGATATTATTTCTTCTATGTTTTGCGATGATTTATTCAGTTTCTCGATTTCTATACTAGACTCCTCGTCTTCCGTAAATTCATCTGGCATATTCTTCAGGAACCATGGATGCTTTTTTATCTCCGGAATCGTAATTCTCTGCTTAAAGAACAAAATGTTTGTTACTAGTAGTGGCAACTTCATTTATAAGTACGTGAGTTACTTTTTGTTATTGTGATCTTAAATGGATCAGGTAAGCTAAAATAAACTACATTGGGTCAAATTTGCTGTTTGCCGTTAGAAAAGTATCTAATTAGAGCCGGTAAATCACACCCAAAACCCAATATTCAGGCGGTTTCCGACACAAAAGAGAAAATTATTGGCAAATTAGGCCCGACATTTATGTTAATTTGGTAGCTTTGTTCTGAAAAGAGAAAAGTGAAACTTAGCAAGAGAAATTTGCTCTATTGAAATGACGTAACGATTTTGTTTGCTAATTCTCTTCTCCTCACTCCACTTTCTCAAGTTTGTTTTTCTTTCTTGCAAATGTTAAGGGTGCATTTAGTTTTGGGAAAACATTCATGTTTTTTATAAAATGTTTTGTAGAAAACAAAGAAGATCGAGTTCAAATAAGAGGTTTTTAACAAAATGTTTTATAAAACACAAAATCTAGTATTTTTTCTAGCTTAACATGGAAAGTTACAAAACAAATTTTAGTTGTTTTTCTTGTTTTCCTTTACAACCCACAACCCGCCCTCCTCTTTTTCAAAATAGAAAATACAAATATAAACTAAACGCGTTTTATATTTTCAAATATTTTGTGAAAATAAATTTCCTACCAAATTTTTACAAAACTAAAGATAGAAATTAAGAAATTTTTTTCTCCAACTAAACCATAAATGTTACATTTCAAACGACAAAAGAAAAGTGATATTTCTTTCTTCACATTCAATTGTTTAAATGAGTATCTATATGCTATTTAGGGCAAAGAGCTTTCTTCCCGCATTTTAACTTGAGCCTATTCCAAACCGAGTCATTTGACCTCTGCTGGTTTAGCCTTTATATTCCCATGATCATTTAGACACCCATTTTACCTCCTCCGACGTCTATTAATTCAATGTTCTAATTTGGATAATAAACATTTAATATAACAATTATTTTTTAATATCATTCGTCATGTATAGTTTAAAAGATTCACGTAACAAAAATGCAATTCCCCCAAAAATGGGGCATTTGCGTATACATTAATTAAGCCCCTACCGTTATGCGAACCTAGCCAATATAAATGCAGAGAGTACGTACCGTTTCAGGGTTATCCACAAATATGCGAGATAGAAGATGTTTGCAGTCCATTGAAACTCGAACATAGTCAGGAATTGAGTATTGCACACCCAGTATCCGCTGGCCAAGAAAATAAGACATTAAAAAGTGTATATATGCAAAGTTTTCTCAATAATATTAAACACCCAGTTGTAATGGAAAGGAATGTAAAACTTCTTAGTATCATATATTATTGTGAAGATTTGACTCACGGTGAGGGTTTTTCTAAAGTTTCTTGGATCATCCGGATCTTCAAAAGGATATGCACCAACTAACATCACATATAATGTTACCCCACAAGACCAAACATCTGCAATCTAAACATATGATTGTTTGTAGCTCACCAGCGGAACCACATAATGTCAACATTCATGAAGCAATTTACATTGTTCAAAAAATGTGAAACATTTAAAAACAAATAAAGCGATAGCCTCACCTTGCCATCATACTCTTTTCTTGACAATACTTCTGGTGCAATATAAGCAGGAGTCCCAACTGTAGATTTTGGCTGGGAATGCAGCACCGACGACTGAATCCCATGTAAATTTAAGGTTACGTTAAATTGTACGTGCATAAAACATTTTTATCCACATATATTCCATGGATTCTCTTACCTTAGAATATCCAAAATCACATATTTTAAGACGGGTCGTCGTGCCTTCATCCAAGAGTGTATTTTCAAGCTTCAAATCTCTATGACAAATTTGCTGAACCAACAAATTTTGTGTATAAAGATTGTTGTTTTTGTTTTCCATGTTTGTCGGTCAAATTAGAATAAAAATAATAAAAATAAAATAAAAAATTATTACCATTGAATGGCAGTAACTGACTCCTGAAATGAGTTGCCGGAAGTAAAATCTTGCCTGAACAAGAGAACACTGTAAGCTAACTTCATTTCAAGAAGGCTTGCAAACACAAAAAGTAAATAAATATTTTCAAGAAATCAACACAACTGATACAAGTTGTTAAAGTATGAAAGTCATCTTATTGATTACCTCGTCTTCACTGAATCTACCAGCAGTACAAATTCTTTCGAAAAGCTCGCCAGCATTTGCATACTCCATGACTATGGCCAGATGAGTCTCCGTTAGTAACACCTGCACATCAATCAGTACAACCCAAAACGGAGTGTTGACATTAGAAATTAACCAATTTACAAGAATTCCTTACTTCATTCATTAATTGCCCAATAACAAGCTAATGAATAGCACGGCGAACTAAACTCGAAATAAGTATCAAAACTCACCTCCTTGAATCGAATGATGTTTGGGTGATTTAGTGATCTATGGTTCAAAATCTCTCTATCAACATGTTCGTCAATCTGCGAAATATTCATTATCAATATAGTCACAAAAAGAAACTTACGCCTAAGCGGAACCATATGCGTCTCATCAAAACCAAAAGTTACTAGCTTGAGTGTGTCTACATGACTTATTTTCCTTTTAAAAAATGCAAACGTGCAAACGAACTAAAACCAATATAAGAAATTAACCCTACAATAAAACACAAAAGGAAAAAAAAAAAATGAGAGAAAAATTACAAAACCTTTTGACCTCTGTCAATATACTTAACAGCAGAAAGGTCACCAGAAACCTTTTCTTTAACAAGCTTTGCTGCCCCAAAATTCCCAGAACCTATGTCTTTCAATATCTCATATCTTTCCATCACAAATCTGTTTCATGCAAACGCTGAAATGAAAAGAAGTTCGCAAAGTCTAACAAGTTTGAAACATAAAAGTTACATGTACTTGTAGAGAGGGTTGGGGTTGATGTGGCTAGTTGTAACTGGTTAGTTGTTTTTAAAATATATACCGTTTGTCACCGATTTGAGTTAGGGACCTACCTATGTCGACTCGATTAAAATACGATGGAATGTTTATATATTGCGTAGCACCATCTCCTTAAAGACCATATATGACAAATAAAAATTAAGTGCAAGTAATCAAGTGAAATTTGAAACTTAGTTGGTAATTTGTTATAACTAGTTACTTAGAGCGTTAGGTGCACTGAATGTTAGGTAAATTATCCGTTCACCATCTCAATTTTTACCAATAACACAAAACCAAAATAACACCTCCTTAATATAACCCAAGTTATAAGTACACATGGCCCAATGTTTTATTTAATTTACACTAAGGAAAAAAAGTAAAAGAAAAAAAAATTGGGCTCGTCATAGTTTCGACTAAAGACTCTATAACACAAATGCTGGTGCAACTAGAAGAGAGCTAGGTGCAGCGCAATCCTATAACATGTTAAAAGATTGTCACCTCAGCACACACCATATAACACCATTATAACTAAAATATCCTCCCAAGCTTTAGCATATTTAAGGCATATGAGTCCCTTTTTTTCTTTTTCTTTTTCACCAAAAATACCTCACTCACAACATAAAATACCTCATTCACTCACAAAAAGAAAAAGAAAGAAAACTGAATAATACTCGCCATGTGCATGGCTATTTGACGATAACATGGCTATGGCTATGCGGGCGGTGCAGTATGGCTATGCAATTGGGGGAAAATGCCCTATGACGTGTTAT
Source organism: Chrysanthemum lavandulifolium (assembly GCA_022545495.1). Classification (NCBI taxonomy): domain Eukaryota; kingdom Viridiplantae; phylum Streptophyta; class Magnoliopsida; order Asterales; family Asteraceae; genus Chrysanthemum; species Chrysanthemum lavandulifolium. The sequence continues at coordinate 96,191,980 of CM040242.1, read as the reverse complement.
TTAACACTGCACCGAGCACTCTAGTGATTATTGGACAAGTTATAGGAACCAAATTCTATAACACGATGTTATTCTTTCATAGTAGTTAAGCTCAATAATATCATAAATGAATGTTGCTAAGAGTTAACTACCGAGCTTACCCCGCTTTTTTCCGGTAAAGGGTTATCCGGGTAAAATACATTAAAACCAAAAAAGTTAAGTACAATGGAATGTGATTGAAATACCATATTAACCTCAAGCCATGTTTGATAAAAGACAAACCAAACTAAGTCTTCGACATGCCAAAGACAAACCTACTCTAGCTATACTATACAAATAAAACCATATAGAAACATGTATAACTAGAAGAAAACCTACACATTACGTGTTTTCACCCGTAGAAGTAGTCGTTTCGTCATAAACATTCTCCACATCAGCATCATCATCACTCTCCTGTGAATCAAGTAGAATGCTCTTCTCATCTTCCTTTGTGAGGAGGTCAACGTCCGCCTTACTACCCAACCAAATACCGGTCTTCCTAGGAGGCGCCCCCACCTTCTTCCTTTTATCATCAACCAAGTCATCCATAGAACTACCATTATCATCCTCAAGAGCAGAAAACGGATTAGAAACCGAAGTACTAGACTTCGGCTTCACAACTGCCCTATAGGAGCCGCTAGTAGATTTATTAAACCCACTACCTTAACGCTCACCTTGGCTTTCCCAATTACTACCGTTGCTTGTCCTTCGTTTCACACTTTGAATAACATCATCCTGCACCTCCTTTTGTTTCCCATCCTTCGGTTGAACCTTGCTAGTCGAAGGGTGTTTAGGGCCATTATCACACGAGTGGCCAAAAATCTTACATTCGTCACATCTAGGAGGTTTCCATTCATATTCAACATGTATAGTCTCCATTGTGTAACTTGAACCTTCCCACTTTGAAATAGCATCAACTAACTTGTACTTTACCCCACATGTATCATCCAACTCCATCATAGCACGAGCAAAGCTACCACGACCCCAAGATTCCATACACATAAAACTCGTATAAAAATCCAACATAAGAGGAGTGCCTAGGTTAGTAGCAATCATACTCAATCCGTCACTAGTAAAAGCAACCATTGGTACATTATGTACTCTAACCCATACCAGCACTTTCGTCAAATCTTCTTTGGATTTGATTCGCTTAAGACGACCATTTCTTTAAAATAATAAGGACATTCTGAATCATATACGGCCCATTTTCCAACAAATCATCCAATCCCTGCTTAGACTTGAACTTAAAGAAGAACAACCCATTATTCATTATAAATTTTTGCAGCCCATGCTAAGACCATTTGTTCCATGCATATTGTTCAACAAGAGGATATGCAATCCGCTTTCCAATAAAGCATCCAAACAAAATTTGCAAATATCTCATTAACTTCTTGTACGGAAGCCATTGGAATGATCAAATAAACTTCACATTACCCACATCATATTCAAGTGATCGGAAGTTTGTTGGAGGTTATCTCCCAGCAGCAGGGTAAGATAATCAATAACTGTTCAGCAAAAACAACAAAGAGTCAGCAGTAACAAATACCACTAGGTGGTTACCGGATATCACTTGGAATCGTGTGATCACTTTCCAAAGTAAACTATTCGACCCTAATGCCTGGGTATCACGAATATCTACTTGGGATAAGACCAAATGCGCTAGAGAATTAGGCACAATTCTATAACCCTTTCGCTAATAAGTGTTTAGTGTTTTCGTGTGTTCCTCATGCATGTTCGGATCTCCTATATAGGAGGTTACTCTTGAGCTATTCCAATGGAATTATGAGTATTAATCGCCCATTAATAGCCTCATAATTATCCCCATTATAGCCGTTAGTGGTTACATGACCAATTAAGCGTGGTCATAAAGAAGTTGTAATCGCCATTTAGCGGTACTTTCCATAAGCGATTTTCCACTAGCGGTACTTTCACTTGTAGTGAAATACGACCTATCGATGGAAACATCGCTTATCAAGATTTCACGATTGCTATCGGTGGAAACATCAGATATCGATGGAAGCATCGCTTATCGATGGAAGCATCGCTTATCGATGGAAACCACAAGCGGTACTTTCCACAAGCGATTTACCACAAGCAAGACTTTCACCAGCGGTACTTTCACCAAGACTACCAATACAAACCACTATATGAGTCGGTGTTCATGGACCTTATGGGTGTACACTCTGTACCTCCTAACCCATTACAAGGTGTGAACTAATCCCACAAGTGCACTAAATTTTCCAACAATCCTCCCAAATTTAGTTCACTTCCTTTGCATGAAAATAAACATTAAGCAAAACATGTGCATAAACGAAAATGTCCGAGGATTGAATTTCCATCTTAGTAAATTACACGTTCAAATATTCGAGAATCAAGGTGTTCTAAGAATTGAACCCTTCAACCCATTTGAATACACGAAGATAAAATACACACAAGTTTTCAAGCACTTAACGACTCACGACACTATACAAACCATGTGTCCATATCCAAATTCATAAATGTTGTAAAGCTAAAGTCCAAAGCTTCTCAAGCGGCAAAACTTCAACATTTACATAGGTGGTTCCTCTTTAGTCATGCTCCTTGATGAGTGTGTAAATACTCATCATTTTGTACAAAAGAAACGCAAAATCATCTCGAAAACACTCGAAACACATCAAAATGATCAAAATATCACAAATCGGTGTTTTATGTGTTTTAAATGCAAAAATATCAAAATCGGATGAAAAACATATCAAATTTGCAAAATTGCGCTTTAGTCCCCAAGTTTATAAAATTGTCAAAATAGTCCACGAGCCAAAATTTCAAAGAAAAATCACCAAAGGTCTTTTAAAATCACAAATTGTCATATTTAGTCCTTTGGTGAAAAATCTAAAAGTTTTGAGAAAATTACATTTTAGTCCCTAAAAATCCAAAATGTTCAAAACTAGTCCTTGGGAATTTCAAAAATGTCAAAAATCGACCCTTGGATTAGTAAAGTTGGCAATACAAATCCTTTGACTACTTTTCATAAATCACATGTTTGGTCCCTTGGAATTTCAAATGTTACATCTTTGGTCCTTGGTATATTAATGTTACAAACCATTCGGACCCTTAATTAAACCCAAGCCCAAATACCACACCCCTGGCCCAAAACTCTTTACCCGGTCCAAACCCTCAACCCGACACCCAACCCAAATATTTAAACAATAAACAAACCCGCCCCCCAGTTGTCTTCCCCGACAACTCTGTCTGCTACCACCTCCAGCCTACCAACCCACCCTACACCACCAATTGTCTCCCCCCTCCTCACCAACCTTACCAATGCATTTAATGCTACCTTTTTCCTGTCCCAGATATCCAAACCAGATTTTGGCGCCAAAATCATCCAATGGCCAAGATGGCTCAAAAGACATCCAAAGGCTGAGAATTATGCTGGGATTTGATCAGAGAGAGAGAGAAAGTCTTTGGTGCATAAAAGGAAGCCAAGAGGAAGGATAGAGTTAGTTAGTTTTTGGTTTTCTTAAAATTGTATGTCGTTTTAATAGTATTATGTCCTAATTAGCTTCTGATTTGTATCTTTAAGTTATTTTGTACTCAAGTTAATCATTTAAGTGTATTGCAACTTAATTTCAATATCAATTCAAGTTTTAAGTTCAATTTCCAAATCTTTATGTTACTGTTGAAATTTTTAATCTCGAAATCATTGTTAAATCTTTTAGCAGTGTTGTTTTCAAGCTTAAACAAGTTCAAATAAGCTTGTTAAAGCTTTAAATAAACTTACATTTACATTTCATTAACTCTTAAACACTGGTCAACAAAAGTCAAAGTTGGAGCTAAACTGGGTGCAGAAAAGAACTGGGTTGATTCAGCATTGGAAATGGGTTGAAATGGATGCATTGGGTTGAATTTGATAGGTTAGGGTTCTCTGTTTCTCAGTTGGCTAGCCATTGTGGCTTGGACATTTGTAAGTCACATTTACAAGTTTCTATGCATAAGCAGTAGTTGTAGTTCAAAGCTGTTAAAACCTGGTCTAAAAGTAGTAATTAGGCTTAGTTAATCTAGTTTGATCATAATTTCTAGTTGGTTCAGTGTTTAACTTAAAATTGCTTGCAAAACAGTAGCTATACGGGTGTTTGAATCATTAGCTTAATCTGTTTTCAAAGGTTGTTCAGTTTTTGAGATAAGTTGGATTATGTTTGTTTAGTCCATTTATGTTCATATCTGTCCTAATTTGTGTCTGCTAGCACCAAGAGTCAAAGTTTCCTCTTAATCTGCTCTCGATGTCAAACCGCTTGTGGATTTGGGTTTGAAATACCTTGATTTGTGTTAAGAAGTCTTATACATTGCTTAATTTGTGTTTAATACATCATAATACACCAACATCAATCACTAAATTGGATTCAAACTTCACCAAAGTCAAACTGTGTACCACTTTCAAAAGTCAAAATAGTGAAAAAAATGGTTTTGTGCAGAAATTGCAGCTGAGGCACAGATCTCATTAAAGCTCTTTAAGGTTTGATTTTTGGTTTACAAGTAGTGCTCTAGGTGGTCTATAAGACCTAGTATCTGTTTTAAGCTCAAGCTCTCTGGTTGAGCTTGTGCATAAGCTCAAAAGCAGCACTGTGCCTCGCCACCAACTCGGTATATCGAGCTTTTTCTCGCTTTTGGACAAGCGCACAGGCTTACAAAAGCTTTTCCAAGTCCGATCTTTTGGTTATGATAGTTACTTAGGTCTAGTTTAGGTGTCAATGATTGGATTTTAGTTTATAGCTTATTTGGATGCTTAATTGTTAACTGCTAATTGGTACCAAAATCTGTTTTAGTGCTTGAATCATAATCACCAAATCCTTGTATCTTGTTAATCAGTGATTGTAGCTTGTTTGTTTAAGTTTCATTTAGTCATATTTAGTGTATCTTAGCTTCTGTTAACAGTAGATAGCTTGTTTGGTTCATTTGCTTAACAAGTGCTTATTTCAATAAGCACTTGATTGAGCAGTTTCATTTTCTTCCACATAGCATACTGTTTTTCCATTTTTCATAGCTTCTTAATATTATTTTAGAATTTCCCTGAAATTTTCAGATTTTTCCTAGCTGTTTTACTATTTTTCTTAATTTAAATTAGTTTTTAAGTATTTTTAAATAGCATTTAATATAAAAAATTCAGAAAAGGTTCCAAAAAATAATTTTCATTTTCTTAGGCTTAGATAAATATAAAAAGTAAAAAAGTAATTTTCTAGATTTTTCATAGTTCATTTGGTAATTTTAGTAATTTAATTAGTTTTAATTGTTTAAAATCCATAGAAAATAGATAAATAGTCACAAAATACAAAATAGTTTTGAAAAGTCTATTTTGATATTTTAGACTTTTCAAAGTGTTAATCTTATTTTTCTAGCTTAATTTCATATTTTCTTATATTTTAGGTAATTAATTAATAGTTAAAAATAGTTTTTAATTAGATAATTAGTTTTAAAAATAATTTTCTTTTCTATAAATTTTCTTTTATCATTAGGATTGTAAAACATCATTTTCATATTTTTAGGGTTAATATTGACTTAGTTTCACGTTTTTAGTTTGTGCGTCGGCGTAGATTTTAATTTCGGTTTAGAAAATCATAAAAACAAAAACATCATTTTAATTTTAGTGATAGCGTTTATTTAATAGGTTTTATCTTTTTAATTTCCTTTCATTTGTATTTAAGCCTTTGCATTTGTGTGATATTTCTGTAGTTATAATCACCAATTCATAATCCTTTTTCGTTCAAACTCCTCGATCACTAGACGTTGATTGATCCATTGCATAGCTCGCTGGGACATAACGACCCGGGGAGACTCTATACTCCTCTGATCCTCATTGATTTCGTGCTTGAGCTGTTTTAAGTTTTCTTACGCTTGCGTGAGAGAACTTGACGGTTTCTTGTGAATCAAATTTTAAGCGCCACTTGGGAGTCTTGATTTATCTCCGCTTTAGCAGATTAGTTGTTTGAATCCTCACTCTTTGTTTATATCATCCATTTCGTATATATATATATATCCATATTTTCTTCTAAAAAATCCAAAACCCAAAAAATGTACCAAAAACTTATAAAATACAAAAATATTTTCTTTTGTTTCTATATATGTATCAAAAATAAAAATACAAAAGAATCGTCGTTTTCTCTAATAATTAACAACTTAAAGATTACCACCGAAAACCAAGGCGAAAGGCACTACCTAACTGGGGTGCGACCATAATAAGCTCCCGAACTAAAGATATAAAACTTGCCTTTGTGTCCATTGTGATTGGTGTACCTTTTCAAAGAAGCCATTCATCTTGGATTATTGGTTAAGTTCATCGTTGTTTTGCCTCGATTTTGTGTTAATTGATTTTGTTGTGATATCGACGTTTCGAACCGTAAAACCCATAAAGATTCTTCTCACCGATTTTTACAAACCGTCTTCATAATTCTCATTCTCATCTCGAAATATTTTCATAATTCCATTTCTCTCATTAACTCGAGTTTCCTTAGAGTTAATTCTAGTGTATGCGCACTCGCTCTTCTAGATCCAGTAAGCCCATTTCGTGAGCTTGTCAAGATTCCAAGAAGGCGTGTTCATGAACTTTCTGCTCCATCGATCGGATCGAGATCCGGACTATTCGCACTACTCCCGTTATCATGGCGGATGAGATTCTATGTGCGAGCTTCTCCGTGCACCCATCGACGGGTATGGAGATGCTATCGTTATGCCACCCATCGTGGTGAAAACTTTGAACTCAAGACCGGTTCTTGAACCTTGTAACCTCTAATCAATTCTTTGGTTTTGAGCGGGGCGATCCTCATGCTCATATTCGATGGTTTAACAAGATTGCATCTACCATCAAGTATAAGAATGTCCCCACCTGAAGTGTTAAGCTTCTTCTGCTTCTCGCTTTCTCTCGAGGGCAAGCCCGGATTTGGCTTGAAAACAACCCCTCAATCTATAGAGACATGGGAAGATCGGTGAAGAAATTTGTGAATGAATTCTATCCACCTTCCAAGACCACGAGTCTTAAAATGAAATCATCAAGTTCACTCGAAGTTTGATGAATCCTTCAGTGAATCGTGGGATCGTTTCAAGGAATTGCTTCGCAAATGTCCTCACCACGGTTTCTCCGAGTTGATGCAACTCGATACTTTCTACAATGGAGTGAGTCAATCTGACCAAGATTCTCTCAATTCCTCCGCGGGAGGAAATTTCCTAAGCAAAACTGTCAAAGAAGCTTTGGCGATAATCGAAAACAAGTCCAAGGTCCGCACTGCACGAAGCAAGCCGGTTGTTTCTCAAGTCAGTGTTGGTCCTTCTTCTTCTTCATCGCCCGTGAGTCAGTCTAGCACCGATGCTAAGATTGATAAACTCACGGAAGCTATCCAAGCTTTGGTTCTCTCCAATCAGAAGAAAGTTTCTTTTCCACAAACTTCACCTCCTGCTGAAGTTAAGAAAGTGGAAGTCTGTGTTACTGTGGTGGCCCCATGCTTACTATAATCGTATGGCCACCGATGGTAACCCCTTGAAGCCAATGTCAGTGGGCGGGATGTCTAATCAAGGAGGCAATCAATATCGTGCTCAGAGACCCGAACCACCGTCCTAACCACTACTCGGACCTCCCGGTTTCAATCGTAATCAAAACCGTAATCGTAATCGAATAGACCGAACCAAGGTTTTCAAAACCAAGGTCATTTCAATCAAAACAACGGTTTTCGAATCGAATCAAAATTTCCAACATCAAGGAAATTACAATAGAAACCAGTGTCGTGGAAATTTCAACCAAGGGTATTATCATGGCAATAATCCAGAATTTTCAAAATCAAGGCCCTAATCCTAATAATAGAGGCCGAATTTCCCCGTGCAAAATCAAGCCATTGTTCCAACCGCCCATCATCGATGAGTCATGAAACAATTCATGAAATCCTGGAAGAAATGAATCGGTTGTTGGTCGCCCAGTTTACGAGATCAAGAAGTCTTTAAATGATCGACCCTCGGCTCGGTACTTTACCTAGCAACACGATCGCTAATCCGAGGGGCGATGCAAAGCGATCACAACCAAGTGGTGCTTCTTATTCGGACCCACTGTTCCTACTACCTCTTCTTCCTCTCTCCGAAGGTAGTGGAAAGCGAACCCGAGGCGACAAAGGACAAGGAACTTCCTACTAATAACGGAGGTGCCAATAATGTCCATCCTCGGGTTGTCCCCAAACCCAAACACAGAGTTGTTTTGAACCTCCGGTTGTTGACCCTAAATCCAAAACTTCTATTCCTTATCCTCACGGTTACATGAGCAAAGCTCATGAGAAAGCTAGTCATCGATGGAAAAATTCTTTCGATTTTCCAAGAACTTCACTTTGACATAAGCTTCACGGATGCCATCATGTTAATGCCCAAGTTTGCATCCACTCAAACATATCTTGAGCAACAAAGAAAAGTCTGTTTGAAATGGCTAAGACTCCTTTAAACGAGAATTGCTCAGCTAGCCTTGTTAAAGAAGCTTCCGAGAAGCTAGGAGATCCCGGAAAATTTCTTCTTCCTTGTGTTTTCCGGGATGATTGAGTGCTTTGCCTCTCCGATCTTGGTGCAAGCATCAATCGATGCCGTATTCGTATGGAAGAAACTTCTCTTCCGAACTTATTCCTACCGCATGACTCTTGAGCTTGCGGATCGATCTATATCTCGTCCTCTTGGCATTGCCGAGGATGTCTTTGTGAAAGTAGGAGAGTTCCACTTCCCACCGACTTTGTGGTCGTTGATTTCGATGTCGATCCTCGAGTTCCCTCATTGTTGGGCGGGATTCCTAAGGACAGCCGTGCTCTTATAGATGTGTTTGAGCAAGAGATCACTCTCCGTGTGGGTAATGAAGTCATTACCTTTAACCTCGATCAAACTTCGAGGTACTCCTCAAATTATGATCTTGAATCAATTAATCGAGTCGATTTAATTGACATTGCTTCGAGGAGTACTCTCAAGAGTTTCTTGGTTATCTTCATAATTACGTGAGTGAGAATTCCAATTCCACCACATCTCCTCAACCTATCATTGCCGACTCTTCCCCTCTCTCACTCCGTTTGAGGAGGTGACTTCCTTCCGGAAGAGATCGATGAATTCTTGGCTATCGATGAATCAATTCCGCTGAATTGATGGTGTGTATGATTCGGAGGATATTCTCTATCTTGGCAGTTGCTTAATGAAGATCCATCATCTTCACTCCTCCGAAAGAAATCACGATTGAGGAAATCAAATCGGTGCAATCATCCATCAAGAATTTCCCGAGGTTGAACTTAAGGACCTACCTCCTCATCTCGAGTATGCATTCTTGGAGGGTGATGATAAATTACCCGTCATTATTGCTAAAGACTTGACCGAGGAGGAGAAAACTTCCTCATAAAGGTCTTGAAGTCACACAAGCAAGCAATTGCTTGAAACTCTCCGATATTAAGGGTATCAACCACAATTTTGTACTCACAAAATCCTAATGGAGGATGACTTCAAGCCGCCATTCAAAGTCGAGAAGGGTGAATCCTAAGATTCACGAGGTTATCAAACAAGAGGTTCTCAAACTTCTTGATGCCGGTCCGATTTACCCGATCTCGATAGTCCTTGGGTTAGCCCAATTCATTGCGTTCCAAAAAGGGTGGCATTATCGTTGTCACGAATGAAGAAAACGAGTTGATTCCAACTCGATTGGTTACGGGATGGCGTGTGTGTATTGACTATCGAAGTTAAACGAAGCCACCAGTAAGACCATTTTCCTCTACCCTTCATGGACCGGATGCTTGAGAGATTAGCGAGGAACAGTACTATTGTTTCCTTGATGGTTTCTCGGTTACTTTCAGATCCCCATTGATCCGCCGGATCAAGAGAAAACTACATTCACCGCCCATACGGGACGTTTGCCTGCTGCACGTATGCCTTTTGGCTTATGCAATGCTCCCGCACGTTCCAACGTTGTATGATGGCCATTTTCCACGACATGATCGGGAAACTATGGAGGTGTTTATGGATGACTTCTCGGTCATTGGGGACTCATTCGGACTTGTCTCTCCCACTTAGACAAAATGCTTAAAAGGTGTGAAGACACCAATCTATGTCTAAACTGGGAGAAGAGCCACTTTATGGTCAAAGAGGGCATTGTCCTCGGCCATAAGATTTCCAAGAACGGGATTGAGGTGGATAGAGCAAAAGTTGATGTCATTGCTAAACTACCTCATCCTACTACTGTCAAAGGTGTTAGGAGTTTTCTTGGTCATGCCGGGTTTTATCGTAGATTTATTCAAGATTTCTCTAAAATCGCTCGGCCTATGACCCATCTTCTCGAAAAAGATGCTCCTTTCATCTTCTCTCCTGAGTGCATCGAAGCTTTTGAAACACTTAAGAAAAAGCTTACGGAAGCACCCATTCTAGTTGCCCCGATCGGGACTTACCCTTCGAGCTCATGTGCGATGCAAGCGATTTTGCAATCGGTGCGGTCTTGGGGCAACGCAAAACCAAACATTTCCACCAATCCACTACGCGAGCAAAACTATGATCTGAAGCTCGGACTCATTACACCACTACGGAAAAGAATTATTAGTGTGGTGTATGCGTTTGAGAAATTTCGCCATATCTCATCTTGACCAAATGCGTGGTGTATACGGATCACTCTAAGACTCAAATATCTCTTTGCAAAACAAGATGCAAAGCCGAGATTGCTCCGTTGGGTTCTCCTCCTACAAGAATTTGATATCATCATTCGTGATAAAAAGGAGCCGAGAACACAGGCACGATCATCTCTCCGATTAGAGAACCTCACCAAAATGTGTTCGAGAAAAAGAAATCAATGAAACGTTTCCTCTCGAAACACTCAATATGGTTTCTTTTCGTGGAGATTCTTCTACCCCATGGTTTGCCGACTTTGCAAATTACCATGCGGGTAACTTTGTGGTGAAAGGGATGTCGTCCCAACGTAAAAATAAATTCTTTAAAGATGTGAAACATTATTTCGGGACGACCCTACTTGTTTAAAATGTATGCGGATCAAGTCATCCGGCGATGTGTGTATGGTCGAAGCCGTTGACATTCTCAAGGCTTGCCATTCGGACCCACTGGGGACATCATAGCCCCAATTACACCGCCAAGAAGGTGTTTGATTCGGGATTCTATTGGCCCACGATCTATAAGGATGCCCATGAATTTGTCAAAACACATGACGCTTGTCAACGTCACGGAATATCTCACAAAGGAATGAAATGCCGCAAAACGCTATTCAAGTGTGTGAGATCTTTGACATCCGGGCATTGACTTTATGGGGCCATTTCCTTCTTCTCATGGTAACAAATACATACTCGTGGTCGTTGACTACTTGTCAAAATGGGTTGAAGCTAAAGCCTTACCCACCAACGATGCCCGAGTTGTGGTGAAATTCTTGAAATCCTTATTTGCTAGGTTTGGAACTCCACGAGCCATCATCGATGATCGTGGTACGCATTTCTGCAATGACCAATTTGCAAGAGTCATGCAAAAGTATGGTGTAACTCACCGCACCTCTCTGCGTACCACCCGCAAACAAGTGGGCAAGTGGAAGTTTCTAACCGGGATTAAAGAATCTTGGAGAGGACGGTTGGTGAAAACCGTGCCTCTTGGTCGGATAGGTTAGATGATGCACTCGGCCTTCCGTGACAACCTACAAAACACCCATCGGTGCACTCCATACAAGCCGGTGTACGGAAGGCGTGTCATCTTCCGGTTGAGCTCGAGCACAAGGCATCTTGGGCCTTGAAGCATGCTAACTTTGATATTCGAGACATCGGGTGATCATCGGAAAGTTCAAATGAATGAATTAAATGAACTCCGTGATCAAGCTTACGAGAACTCTTTGATCTATAAACAAAAGACAAAGAAGATTCATGACTCAAAATCAAGAACCGCGTTTTCAACGTGGGTGATAGAGTCCTTCTTTTCAATTCAAGATTGAAGATTTTCTGAAAGCTCAAGTCCCGTTGGTCCGTCCATTTACTATCGCTAAGGTTTATCCTTATGGCACCATTGAGTTATCTCAACCCGATGGTCCTAATTTCAAAGTGAATGGTCATCGAGTGAAGCATTACTTTGGAGAGGACATTCCATCCATGGTTGTCCCGGATCTTCAAACTTTCCCCATGAACCAATGAATGCGGGGATCGAGTCAAGCTAGCGACTCGGTAATCAAAAACAGTAGCATGCCATATGGGTTTTCACCCATATTTCTGTCTTCTCACCTCTTTCTACCACCCTAGTGTGGGGGTTGCCACATGTTTCCAAAAAAAAAAAAAAAAAAAAAAAAATCTTCTTTCTAAATAATGGCCAATAGTATTTCCCTTGGGGACGTTTTTTGTTTCGGCATAATCGCTGCTTTTGGCCACTTTGAATATTGAGGGCAATATTCATTTCTAAGCCATGTGGGGATTCTCACGAATTTTATCATGTAATTATACCGCTTAATCCCGCAATTTGGCCAAAATTTTTTTGGAGTAAGTGTTCTACACTTTCTCATCCGTTATCGATCCGCCATGTCCATAAGAAGACAAAAGGATTGGCTAATCCAAGAGCAAACGGCTCGGTAAAGACAAAATCAAATCCGTTGAAGTCGGTGGTTTGCTCAAAATCACATGGTTATCGATGTACCATGGTTCTTACTTGAACCGAAACATTTGGCTACTCCGAAGTGATGGCTTTTGGTAAAGAGATTAAAATCCATTATGTTTTCTCAAATCATTGCTAGGGACTAGCAATATCTCGATGTGGGGATTGATGAGTGTGTAAATACTCATCATTTTTATACAAAATAAACCGCAAAATCATCGAAAACACTCGAAACACATCAAAATGATCAAAATATCACAAATCGGTGTTTTATGTGTTTTAAATGCAAAATATCAAAATCGATGAAAAACATATCAAATTTTCAAAATTGCGTTTTAGTCCCCAAGTTTATAAAATTGTCAAAAATAGTCCACGAGCCAAAATTTCAAAAGAAAAATCACCAAAGGTCTTTTAAAATCACAAATTGTCATATTTAGTCCTTTGGTGAAAAATCTAAAAGTTTTGAGAAAATTACATTTTAGTCCCTAAAATCCAAAATGTTCAAAACTAGTCCTTGGGAATTTCAAAATGTCAAAATCGACCCTTGGATTAGTAAAGTTGGCAATACAAATCCTTTGACTACTTTTCATAAATCACATGTTTGGTCCCTTGAATTTCAAATGTTACATCTTTGGTCCTTGGTATATTAATGTTACAAACCATTCGGACCTTAATTAAACCCAAGCCCAAATACCACACCCCCCCAAAACTCTTTACCGGTCCAAACCCTCAACCCGACACCCAACCCAAATATTTAAACAATAAACAAACCCGCCCCGGTTGTCTTCCCGACAACTCACATGCCACCACCACTCCAAACCTACCAACCCACTACACCACCAATTGTCTCCCCTCCTCACCAACCTTACCAATGCATTTAATGCTACCTTTTTCCGTCCCAGATATCCAAACCAGTTTTGGCGCCAAAATCATCCAATAGCCAAGATGGCTCAAAAGACATCCAAAGGTGAGAATTATCTTTGGGATTTGATCGAGAGAGAGAAAGTCTTTGGTGCATAAAAGGAAGCCAAGAGAAGGATAGAGTTAGTTAGTTTTGGTTTTCTTAAAATTGTATGTCGTTTAATAGTATTATGTCCTAATTAGCTTCGATTTGTATCTTTAAGTTATTTTGTACTCAAGTTAATCATTTAAGTGTATTGCAACTTAATTTCAATATCAATTCAAGTTTTAAGTTCAATTTCCAAATCTTTATGTTACTGTTGAAATTTTTAATCTCGAAATCATTGTTAAATCTTTTAGCGGTGTTTTTTCAAGCTTAAACAAGTTCAAATAAGCTTGTTAAAGCTTTAAATAAACTTACATTTACATTTCATTAACTCTTAAACACCGGTCAACAAAAGTCAAAGTTGGAGCTAAATGGGTGCGAAAAGAACGGGTTGATTCAAAGATTGGAAATGGGTTGAAATGGATGCATTAGGTTGAATTTGATAGGTTAGGGTTCTCTGTTTCTCAGTTGGCTAGCCATTGTGGCTTGGACATTTGTAAGTCACATTTACAAGTTTCTATGCATAAGCGGTGGTTGTAGTTCAAAGTCATAAAACTCGGTCTAAAAGTAGTAATTAGGCTTAGTTAATCTAGTTTGATCATAATTTCTAGTTGGTTCGATGTTTAACTTAAAATTGCTTGCAAAACAAAGAGCTATAGGGGTGTTTGGATCATTAGCTTAACTGCTTTCAAAGGTTTTCGCTTTTGAGATAAGTTGGATTATGTTTGTTTAGTCCATTTATGTTCATATCTGTCCTAATTTGTGTCTCGCTAGCACCAAGAGTCAAAGTTTCCTCTTAATGTCTCGATGTCAAAGCTGTTGTGGATTTGGGTTTGAAATACCTTGATTTGTGTTAAGAAGTCTTATACATTGCTTAATTTGTGTTTAATACATCATAATACACCAACATCAATCACTAAATTGGATTCAAACTTCACCAAAGTCAAACTGTACCACTTTCAAAAGTCAAAATAGTGAAAAAATGGTTTTGTGCGAAATTGCGGTGAGGCACGATCTCATTAAAGCTCTTTAAGGTTTGATTTTTGGTTTACAAGTAGTGCTCTAGGTGGTCTATAAGACCTAGTATCTGCTTTTAAGCTCAAGCTCTCTGGTTGAGCTTGTGCATAAGCTCAAAACAGCACTTGGTGCCACTCTTTCACCAACTCGATGTATCGAGCTTTTTCTCGATTTTGGACAAGTGCAGGGCTTACAAAAGCTTTTCCAAGTCGATCTTTTGGTTATGATGGTTACTTAGGTCTAGTTTAGGTGTCAATGATTGGATTTTAGTTTATAGCTTATTTGGATGCTTAATTGTTAGCGCTAATTGGTACCAAAATCATTTTAGTGCTTGAATCATAATCACCAAATCCTTGTATCTTGTTAATCGATGATTGTAGCTTGTTTGTTTAAGTTTCATTTAGTCATATTTAGTGTATCTTAGCTTACATTAACGATAGATAGCTTGTTTGGTTCATTTGCTTAACAAGTGCTTATTTCAATAAGTACTTGATTGAGCGATTCATTTTCTTCCACATAGCATACTGTTTTTCCATTTTTCATAGCTTCTTAATATTATTTTAGAATTTCCCTGAAATTTTCAGATTTTTCCTAGCTGTTTTACTATTTTTCTTAATTTAAATTAGTTTTTAAGTATTTTTAAATAGCATTTAATATAAAAAAATTCAGAAAAGGTTCCAAAAAAATAATTTTTCATTTTTCTTAGGCTTAGATAAATATAAAAAGTAAAAAAAGTAATTTTCTAGATTTTTCATAGTTCATTTGGTAATTTTAGTAATTTAATTAGTTTTTAATAGTTTAAAATCCGTAAAATAGATAAATAGTCACAAAAATACAAAATAGTTTTGAAAAGTCTATTTTGATATTTTAGACTTTTCAAGTGTTAATCTTATTTTTCTAGCTTAATTTCATATTTTCTTATATTTTAGGTAATTAATTAATAGTTAAAAATAGTTTTTAATTAGATAATTAGTTTTAAAAATAATTTTCTTTTCTATAAATTTTCTTTTATCATTAGGATTGTAAAACATCATTTTCATATTTTTAGGGTTAATATTGACTTAGTTTCACGTTTTTTTTGTGCGTCACGAGATTTTAATTTCGGTTTAGTAAAATCATAAAAACAAAACATCATTTTAATTTTAGTGATAGCGTTTATTTAATAGGTTTTATCTTTTTAATTTCCTTTCATTTGTATTTAAGCCTTTGCATTTGTGTGATATTTACGTAGTTATAATCACCAATTCATAATCCTTTTCGCTTCAAACTCCTCGATCACTAGGCGTTGATTGATCCATTGCATAGCTCACGGGACATAACGACCCGGGAGACTCTATACTCCTCGATCCTCATTGATTTCGTGCTTGAGTTTTTAAGTTTTCTTACGCTTGCGTGAGAGAACTTGACGGTTTCTTGTGAATCACTCTGCCAACACTTTTAAAAGAAAATTAACCATTAAGAAGTAAAGACTTCATCCTCCTTTCAAAGAGTTTACGAGCACAACCTTGGGATGTAAATAAAACATGTGCTCGAAGTCCACCAATGTTCGACTTTCCACATTGAACTCGGCTCCTAAGTTTCCTCGGGAGGAGTTGGGTGTCCTAGCATTCGATGACTAAGTTGGACTTAAACCCATCCCTTTAGCGGACTTTATAACCAAGTCTCTAGCCGGACCCTTCGTCAAGTGATCGGCTAAGTTACGTTGAGATCTCACAAACTCTATAGATACCACCCATTCATGATAAGCTCACGAATCATGCTATGCACGACACCCAAGTGTCTAGACTTACCATTGTACATCGGCTATAAGCCTTAGCCAATGTAGCCGCACTATCACACGGATAGAAATAGGTGCTATAGGTTTAGCCACAATGGAATCTCAAGAAGCAAGTTTTCAACCATTCGACTTCTTTACTAGCAATGCTAGAGCCACAAATTCAGATTCCATTGTTGAACGGTGATGCAAGTTTGCTTCTTGGATGCCCAAGAAATTGCACCTCCACCAAGTAGAATACCCGGCCACCGGTGAGCGAATTGTCTTCGATGTTCTTGATCAACTTGCATCGGTGTAACCTTCCAACATCGATGGATAACCGGTATATGAGAGACTATAATCCATAGTTCTCTTGAAATACTTGATACCCTTTGAGCGCTTGCGATGATGAGCACTAGGATTACTAGTATACATGCTCAATTTTCCCACCGCAAAACCAATATCGGGTCTTGTACAAGTCATGGCATACATCGGCGACCAATTACCTAGAATACTCAAGTTGAGATCTGACCTTGCCATGATTAGGCATCGACTTCTCACAGTATCCATAGGTGTACTCGGCTGAGTACAATCAAAGTAATTGAATTTCCTCGTTACCTTCTCAATATAATGAGGCGAGAGATAGAAATTCTATTACTTTCATGTTTAATCCTTATACCAAGGATAACATCGACCTCCCCATGTCTTTCATGGAGAACCTTGATGACAAAAATTCCTTTGTCGGTCGACTGATTTTGGTCGGTGCAAAGATCAACATGTCATCAACATATAGACAAATGATGACTCCTTTACCGATTCATCAAATTTGCTATATACACATTTGTCGACTTGGTTAAGAACATAACCACTAGACAAAACCACTTCATCAAACTTTTGATGCCATTGCTTAGGTGCTGCTTAAGTCCATAAAGAGACTTAATCGGTTTACACCTTGTTTTCATTGCGGGCATGATGAAGCCACGAGGTTGGTTCATATAAACCTCCTCTTCCAATTCACCATTCAAGAAAATTTGTTTCACATCCATCGATGAATAACCCGGTTGTGAATAGATGCCATAGCAATCGCGATCTTATGGTAACGTACGAGCCACGGGAGCATAAGTATCAAAATAGTCTATTCGACTTTTGTTTAAAGCCACGAATGACTAGTCTAGCCTTGAACTTTTCAATAGTTCCATCTACCTTCATTTTTCTTTTGAAAATCCATTTGCAACCCAAAGGTTTGCAACCGTGAGGTAGATCAACCAACACCAAGTGTTGTTGCCCATGATGGAATCCATCTCATCATTGATTGCTTCTTTCGTAAAGCAATGTCACGGGACTTCATTGCTTCTTCAAATGTCTTGGGATCATCCTCAACAATGAAGCAATAGGAGTATTGGTCGAGACCTCATCCACAGTACCTTCAACTAAGTATAGTTGAAACTCGGGTCAAATGACTTTGGAGTCTGATCCTTTTGCTCTTCACGAGCACGGGTTCAATTCTTTGAACCAACCTCATCGAGGACCACCGATGGTTCATCATCGAGGACCTCGATACACCGTGTCATGAGTTTCATTAGGAATCCTCGACTTGGTCTTGGGATGATGAGAATCTATTCTCATCAAAGTGCATCCGCGATTCAATTATTGAGTTAAGCGAAACATATTCATTAGGTTGATAACATAGAACCTAAAAGCCTTGGAATGCTCGGCATATCCAACAAAGATGCGATCAATGCCTCTTTCACCCAAAGTCTTTAGCTTTGGATCGAGAGTCTTACAACGACCCAACAACCCCAAACCTTGAGATAATTCGGGTTAGGTTTCCTTTTAGTCGAGTTCATAAGGGGTAACCTTGTTCCTTTTGTTGGGAACCCTATTTAACAAATAGCAAGTCGTTAACATAGCTTCACCCCGAACCCTTGACTCGATCCCCGAATAGGACAACATGGAATTAACCATCTCCTTGACACCTGTTTTCCTTTCGAAATACCATTTCTTTGAGGAGTATAAGAAGCGATCGTTTCATGGATTATTCCAACAGATCGAAAGTCTTGAGTATCCATGTACTCACCTCCCTATCGATCCTTAATCTTTTGATTAAAGACCCAGTTGTAATTCAACTTCGGTTTTAAACACTTTGAATTTATCTAATGCTTCATCCTTGGTATGTAACGATATACATAACAAAATCTAGAAGCATCATCAATAAATGTCACAAAGTACTTCTTATTCCCCAAAGAAGGGTGGCATGCAAATCACACGGTCATTCATGTGAATAAGCTCAAGATCTTAGTCTCACGACTAACACCACGAAAGGGTTTCTTGGTTATCTTGGTCAACATGCAAGTTTACACTTTTCGGTGTCCATGTCAAAAGCGGGATTAAACCATCCCTAGACATATCTTGCATCCTTTTATAGTGAACATGACCAAGTCTAGCATGCCAAAGGTTAGAATCACTCGATCATATGTGGTCACAAAGGCTCAAATAACACTCGTCGGTGGTAATATTAAGCTTCGAACATTTGATTACATAAATAACCAAAACCAATAAAAACACCACATTTAGAAAGAACAAATTTATCGATTCAATAACTTGTTTATATCCATGATTATTCAAAACACTACTTGAAACCAAGTTTTTCCTTATATCGGGAACATGAATAACATTAAACAAAGTTACAATCTTTCGAACTAAACCTAAGATCTACACAACCACGACCATGCACCAAGGTCGTTGACTCATTTCCCATGTGAAGAATAGAACCATCATTCGTTGACTCATAAGTCTTGAACCGACTTCTATCTTTACACATGAGCTGTTGCACCGAGTCAACCCACCACGCAACATCATCATCACGCACATAAAAGATTGAGATACATATGTACCATAATAAATCGAAAAGACTTATTAAACATATTCGACCTTTCGGTGAGTTGGTGAACCACCACTCCCTAAACCATTAGTGCACGATCCATTGGCTTTACCACCAATTTTAACACCCTTGCGGTCCCTTTTAATGTGACCGGTCTTGCCACATTTCCAACAAGTAGGTGTTGCCTTCTTGTTAGGATCGCCCTTGTGTTGTCATGATACTTGCGTTTGCCTTTGTTGTCATTGTACAGGTAGAGTTGTTATGCTCTACCATATTGACAACAGATGGTCCAAGACATTGCTACTCTTTGGCTTGTCATTATCACGCACCTTGAGAGATTCCTCAATGTGCGGATAGTATAACTCAACAAGATTTAACTCCTCCTTCATATGTTTCAAGGTATGCTTGAAATCTTTCCATGAAGGAGGGAGTTTGTCAATGACACAGGAGACTTTGATAGCCTCATCCATGTTCATTTGGTGTTGTGTAAACCTTCCAAGTATTCCAAAAGTTCATTGTATTGTTTCATAAGCGGTCTTGAATCGGTCATTTTGTAATTTGTGAAATTACTAACAAGGAACTTCTTACTTGATGCATCCTCGACCATATATTTGGCATCCAAGGAATCCCACAGTTCTTTGGAAGATTCAAAGTTCGATAAATATCAAACAAAGAATCGAGACATACCATTCGAATAAGACCTCTGCATATGTAGTCATCATTCTCCCACTTGCTCCTCCTCCCGATCCGCTCCACGTAGCATCATCACCATCATCGGGAATTGGAGTAGTCGACACATAGACCACACTCATGCTCGCGGCAAGAAGTGCATCTTCTTCCGCCACCTCCTAAAGTCCACCCCTTCAAACTTGTCCGGCTTAGCAAAGTTTGAAGCCATGTGTTTCATTGCGGCGATTGCCATTGATTATCACAAAATAGTTTACTTTGATTGTTGGAGGTTATCTCCGGCGACGGGTAAGATAATCAATAACCGTGCTCACAGAAACAACAAAAGTCGGCGATAACAAATACCACTAGGTGGTTCTGGGATATCACTTGGAATCGTGTGATCACTTTCCAAAGTAAACTATTCGACCCTAATGCACGGGTATCACGAATATCTACTTGGGATAAGACCAAATGCGATTAGAGAATTAGGCACAATTCTATAACCCTTTCGCTAATAAGTGTTTAGTGTTTTCGTGTGTTCCTCATGCATGTTCGGATCTCCTATATATAGGAGGTTACTCTTGAGCTATTCAATGGAATTATGAGTATTAATCGGCCCATTAATAGCCTCATAATTATCCCCATTATAGCCGTTAGTGGTTACATGACCAATTAAGCGTGGTCATAAAGAAGTTGTAATCGCCATTTAGCGAGACTTTCCATAAGCGATTTTTCCACTAGCGGTACTTTCACTTGTAGTGGAAATACACCTATCGGTGGAAACACCGCTTATCGATACTTTCACGGTGCTATCGGTGGAAACATCGCATATCGATGGAAGCATCGCCTATCGATGGAAGCACTGCTTATCGATGGAAACCACAAGCGATACTTTCCACAAAGATTACCACAAGCGATACTTTCACCAGCGGTGCTTTCACGGTACTACCAATACAAACCACTATATGAGTCGGTGTTCATGGACCTTATGGGTGTACACTCCGTACCTCCTAACCCATTACAAGGTGTGAACTAATCCCACAAGTGCACTAAATTTTCCAACAAAGTTTACCTTATTCTTCACACGATATGAATTAACCACCTTTCCATATGTGAAATAATGACTCGTAGAACGCTGTTTTGTTTCCTCCGTAGGCTCTAGCATATTACATTTTTGATGAAACATGTTCACGTCACCTGTACCTTGCACATCAGCCTTTTCTCCATTCACACTAGATGATGAATTCAAATAATTAGTCTTCCTAAGAATCAGTTTCAAGATGGGTGTATCACCAAGTAAGCTTGCCTTAATGTTGATCGTTACATTCTGATTCTTACCACTCGAATCCCTTTTATCACCTGCTCCCTTTCCCTCTTTCATAATAAACTCGAAATCGACAACAACAAACTAACCACGTCCAGAAACACAAAAGCAGCGCCAAATAAAAAGATAAGCAAAAAAGAACAAATCGGAAATCAAAGACCCTAGCAAAAGAGTGAAACCCTTAAATCGACAAAGTAAAAAAATCGAACTAGGATATAACGATCTCACTAAAATGAAATAGGTCCAAAATCAGAAGGGAAAACGTTTAAAATTAGGGTTCTTGAAAACAACAATATGCCAAAGTCGATTTATTGAAACCGTAAAAAATGAATCACCAAAAAACCTTTGATTCTTTATTCAAATCAGCCAATCTGCGATATGGATAGACAAAAAATGATGGTAAAGCACCCTCTATAGCAGATCGGTTCAAGAACAAGAGAATAAAGGAAGATTGGTATAGACCAATTTAGGTTGCTATGGTTTTTTTTGAGTCGCCATTCTAGGGAGAGATTTTCATAATATTACTTAATGGAGATTATCGAGCTTTACCCCTTATGTTATTCGAATGGAACTGATAGAAGGGTTGCCCGCTATCTCACTTCTAATATAGGAGTAAGGGTTAAGTCTATATAATAACAACATACTTACAGAAATATATAAATATTATACGTGAACTTTGAAAAATATCAAAATCTTATACGTACTTTCAAATTTCGTTTCAATATCATACCTTAAATGATGTGGCATGTTCGGTCACCAGTTAAATAAATTATGTGGCATTTTTAATTATTTTTATTAGTGATATGAAGGTTAGTCTAAATATGTAATATATTTGACTTATATTTTTCATATTTTTATAACACGTGCACGTTAAGTATACAAACTGGAACCCTAATAATAAAAAATAAAAGCTCTAAAAAAATTGAAGGAGATAGTAGCTCACGTTTTTCACGATTATGCTAGGTGTGTGATGTTATATGTTTCTATCGAACAACATAAGACATGCATACCACATATTCAATTTTCAAGTTTTAATGTAGCCATTATACTACAATTTTGTGCTTGATGTATTGCAGTAGGTTTGTCTTTATATACATGATCCACGGGAGCCTCATTTTTCTTAATCGTATTTTGCGCTATGTTCATAGTACTATGAATCATGGTTTACAGCTATATTCATCTTCTACTACATCTTTGGTTGCTTACTCGGATGCTGATTGGGCTGGTTGCCTTACTACTCGACGATCGACTTCGGGATATCGTGTCTTTCTTGGCAACAACCTACTATCTTGGTCCTCTAAGCATCAGCAGACGCTCTCTCGGTCCAGTGCCGAAGCAGAGTATCGTGGTGTTTCTAATGTTGTTGTTGAGACTTGATGGTTGCGGAATCTGTTCCGTGAGTTGCATACTCCTTTACCTTCCGCTACACTTGCTTATTGTGATAATGTCAGTGATGTTTATCTATTATCTAATCCGATTCATCATCAACGTATGAAGCATATAGATATTGATATTCGTTTTGTTCGTGATTTTGTTGTTGGTCAGATCAGAGTTCTCCATGTTCCTTCCCGTTATCAGTATGCAGACATCTTCACCAAGGGCTTGCCTTCGGCTTTATTTGAGGAGTTTCGTACCAGCTTGAGTGTTTAGTGTTCTCCTGCTCAAACTGCGGGGAGTGTTAGTCAATGTTTGGATTGTAGACTTGTAGATTGGGCTCAAGCCCACCTCAAGAACATTCATTGTATCTCTATATTATGTTCCGATTTTGTTTGATCATACGACACACGAATCACAATTAATAGATAACTCAAGAGCATTTCTCAAATTATTAAAAGTGTTTGGCAAACTAGTTATAGCTATACATATAAAGTATAAAATGACTTAAACAGACATGTTCATAATTAGAAATTACTGAACATAAGAATAGAAAGCTGTAAAAACCTTGTAAAAATGCAAAGTTAATGGTAAGAAAAGAATCGATAGTTTTTAATACATTTAACGCTATATTAAAATAAAATATGATACACTAGTACTCCTTCCGTTTTATAATAAGTGTTCAATTTTAATTACTTTTTTTTTCCGGAAATTTTGACCCTAATTTTTTTAAATTTTTTAATACTTGATGAAAAATATATGAATAGATTGAGTTTTAAAAGTATTTTCATTCTTGTAATTTTCATCAAGTATTATATAATAAAACTAAAATATTTAAGGTTAAAATTGAAAAACAAAATAATTTTCAAAAGTTAAAATAAAATACTTATTATGGGACGAAGGTAGTAATAGATTATCAACTAGTAATAGATTATCTACGATCTTCACTTTATATTTGGCATATTATATAACCATTAATTAACTATAAGAGCACACGTTAGGATCACGTGGGAAGTGAGTTAAAGCTTAACGCAGGGTGCGTTAAGCGTGCGTTACCATACCAAGCTTGCGAGTTAAGGCCCTGCGTTAAGTTACACGTTAAGAAGATAACGCAGCGTGAAGCCAAGGAGAAATAAAATTAAAAAAAATCATTTTACCCCCTTACCAACGTCTATATGACCGTTGGATTTAAAAAAAAAAATTACAACTTGGACCCCCAATGTTTATAAACAGCTAGATTGCATAAAAAAATCAAAACCTTTTTTCCACCACTATAAATAACCAATTAACACATAACGTTTTTTCACACTTCCACAACTCAAACTCAAATTTATATACTTCCTCTCTAACAAAAAAAACTTGTTCATTAACAATGGATCCGAATAAAAGTGACGAAGCACCTAAGTACTGGTCGATGTAGATGACGAAATTGACTTAGAGTTTATGGTGGCCGCGTACGAATATCAGCAACAGTTGGAACAAGCAGCAGCTCAACCTCGCTTGTCCCGTAACCCGATCTATCGTGAACGTGAAATTGTCGAAGAACGCTTGTTGAATGACTATTTCAATCCCGGTTGTAAGTATCCGCACCGAAATTTTCGAAGAAGATTTCGTATGAGCCGGAGACTATTTCTAGAAATAGTCAAAGATATTGAATCTTATACATCCGATCCTCTTCCAAGTCATTTTGAATTCTTTAAGCAAGCACCCGATTATACGGGTGGAATGAGTATACGTGTTCTTATGAAATGTACATCTGCCATACGCCAATTGGCATACGGCACTGCACCCGATGCGTTTGATGAATATTTGCAAATGGGTGAGCATACTTCACGTGATTATCTTGATAATTTTACCAAGTGCATTATTGATTTGTTTATGCCGTAGTATTTAAGAAAACCAACATGACGAGACATTCAAAGTATTTATGAAAGATATGAGGGGTGGCATGGTTTTCCGGGAATGCTTGGTAGCATTGATTGCATGCATTGGGAGTGGAAAAATTATCCGGTGGGTTGGCAAGGGCAATATGATAGGGGTGATAAAAAAATACCCAACAATAATGCTTGAAGCTGTTTCTTCGCAAGATTTATGGATTTGACATGCATTTTTCGGGGTAGAGGGGGCGAATAACGACATTAATGTTTTAGATAACTCTCCGGTATTCGACGACATTCTTGACGACATCGCCCCTGTAGCACCATATATGGTAAATGGAACCATGTATGAAAAGGGATATTACTTAGCTGACGGAATTTACCCACAGTGGGCAACTTTCGCCAAAACATTCTCGGCAACAACTGACGATAAACATGGTTATTTTAAAAGGAAACAAGAAAGTGCACGAAAGGATGTCGAACGTGTTTTTGGTGTGCTTCAAGGACGTTGGGTATAATACAACAACCGGCACGTCAAATGAAAAGTTGTCAAGATACGCAGAATCATGTATACTTGCATTATTTTGCTTAATATAATTTTAAAAGATCAAAAGTTTGCACTACGTGAGTATGGCGAAATGTGGGTGGATTCGTCACCACGTATGAGGCAAAAAAGGTAGTTCGAAAGATGTGATGTCCAACGTCAAAAGGAAAAAGAAAAACACGACAGAGAAACGCATACTCGACTCCAACTAGACCTTATGGAGCATCTTTGGCAGAAACATCTTCAACGACAACAACAACAAGATTCCGAAGACAATGAATAAGTACTAGTTTTCGAAGCCCGCCCAATGGGCGGGCATGACTTATAATTATTTGTTTGTTGTTTTTGATAATCGAAATACATTTTTAGAATTGTCAAACAATATTATAAAACAATTGTTTCTTTGGTTTTAGTTTTGGTTTTAGTTTTTTTTGTTCAGATTTATAAATAATTGTATGGTTTGCGTGGACGTAAATTATAAAATCATGCAAACTATAAGTAACTAATTTTAGTGTAATACATATAAAAGATAATGAAACAATTAAATAATATAAGTATACCGGCTTTTGTATAAACAAACCAATCTGGGACAATGTTTGGACTTAACTTTTATTAATCATCATAGCGAAATAAAAAAATGGATGATCATTTTATTCATATACAAAATTAAATTTCTTTGTACACGGCATTTGTTGCGAAGTTCGTGTAACACTTAAAAACCTGCAAATGCACACAAACTATGAATATATGTTAGGATAGTTTTAATATAAAACAAAGGACAACATATATTAGTTAATGAAATATATATTTTTTGTATGTTAGGGTGCTTAATTTTTAAGATGATTCTACCAAATATTTTGTATGTGTACAATATATGATACAAACTAAATATATTTTAAAAAAAAAATTATATTTTTTATGAAACTTAACAATTTTGAAATGACAACATTATTAAAAGGTTTGTATGTAAAACATTTGTTATGTATTTAAAGGTTTAACTTGTTTTAAGTATGTGAAAAAAATAGGCTAACTTGTAGATGATATTATGTCATGATTACAAATACCACTTGGCTTGGATATGTGTGTTAATACGGCTGAGACCAAGAAGTCATTTGGGTCAAGAAAGTTCTTCATCCTCTTCAACACACCACTCATCATCAGGTTTTGTTTTTTTTTCGTAATCATCCACTGAAATTGCACACTAATTGATATGCATGTTACTGATATGTTGATGTTTACAAATGCATGTTTGGTATATTTTTCTTCAATGTTTTTATCTTGTGATCACAATGTAACATCCGGTTGCTCTTTGATATTTGTGTTTGAAATACTTACATAGGTTATGATCAGTGTAGAAGATAGGAAACGATAAAAACCGTTAGAGTTCCATCCCAATAGCCGATTGGGAGTAGATGTTTAGTAGATTTATAAAGTTAGAGAAGTTTGTTAGATTATTCTCTGGTGTATGATCATACTAAAAAAATGTTTTTGAAGTATAAATTGTTTCTGATCCTTGGAGATTAGTTGTTATGTTTAATGGACGTATCTTAAAAGGATGATGATGTTAGTAATGTAAGTAATTACATGGTGGTTAATGTCACGATTGTTAGTTTAAAGAATATGTGTAATGCAAGGTAAAATAGTAGTTACATAGGGTAGGTATGATTTATTGCTATTTTGTTTAGTAGTTAAGCAAGAACGTGTTATGCATATTATTAGAAAAAAAGAAGTTAGTAAAAAGTATGTAGAGAAGGTAGGTCCGATAGATTGTAGATTAGTTGTTAATCGTGAAAACACTTTACATGGTATAAGATTGTGAACTTCAAAGACAATACTGAATCGTGCTACTAAACGACTAACGATTATAGTTGCGTCAAACATTTTGTATGAGTCCACATAATGGGTCGACAATTTTACCTATCTATTTTGTTGATGATTCAATTCATTACACATATATATAAATTCATGTGAGAAACGTATTCACCATTTACACGTTTGTGGTTTTATGAAATAGAATGACGATGCAAATATTAGTGGAGGCAAACCAAAGTAACATTCGAACACTACGGTATTTACTATCTAAGAGTCTTATACAACTTATCATTTTTCAAGAAAATTAACATTAATACATGGACTAAATGTTTGAATTTTAGCTCCTTCCTACTGCTTTACGGAGATGTTGAAACCTAAGAACAATGGTCGACTTAATCCACAATAAAGGAACAAAACATAAGGTGTACATAAAGATGGTGGAGGGAATCGGTTTAAAACGTATGGATGCGAATGGCGCGAATTTTTAGATGTCGGCAAATACACGAACATATCGACATTCCATTTCATCGGACAGAAGAAGACTGCTACTACGTAACAGCGTACAACAATTCTGGATATGAATGCAATGGATACGATCTCGCTCGGGTTGGTTACAAACAGCGTAGATGCTTGCTTACTTTGGAACAGGTCGACCAATCCCCGGTAATTCTGAACTTATAAATTTTACATTCTATAACTTTATTAGAAATCTTTTGAAAACCAATCAATTTGATTTAAGTTTTTTTGTTAATAACAAATACATGTTTCGAGGATCTTCCTTGCGGTTTCTTGACATCAATCGAGAATCCTCAATTCCTTGTTTATGTGAGTGTACTGGTATCAACAAATATCACCATGAGATTAAGCTTGTGGATGAAGACAAGCATGTTCATGTGTTTGGAGGAATGGGATGGCATGTTTGGTTCAAGTTCAAAACCTAGTTGTTGGGAGAAGACTGGTTTTCACAAACTTGCTAAACAATTCTGTATCCATGATGCCATTTTATTCGTCTGGTTTGGAGATGCGTCATGATATGGTAGAACGTATGGTACTGAACTGGAGAAAGCCATTCCTGAAGATTCCTATAGACGGAGGTATGTTAATGATAATATACGCATAATGTGTCTAATTATTTTTGAGAAACCAAAATGTTTGCAAGTGGGAAGGCCATACAGAGCATCAGGATGAGAAGAATTGTTTTTATGCGCCAATTCTTGCGTATGTGACAGAACGTAGTCGTTTGGTAAGCGGTCCATTCAGATTTTCATTTCCGTTATTATCCTTTATATTGATGGTCATATCTAATGCAACTGAGTTTATAGTATTATGTATAGAGAGTATATTGTGATATGTCTTAAAACATATACGCGACTATTATCAATGTGAAACGTTTATGGTAACTATAGTGCAGTTAACGATAACACATAAGTTTTGATGAGTAGGAAGTGCGATTAGTTTCTATGAACCTGCCTTTCTCCATATAGTTTTTAAGAAATTAAATAATTCCCGAATGGCATGGAAACAGTGTAGTTGTCTACTTACTAATCTTGCTGGTATGCTTAGGATAAGTTATCTTCGCGTAAGATGATATTACGTAAAGTCATAAAATTCCTTTGTATTGTATAGACCAACATCAGATGTTAGGAGTCTTTAATGACTTTTGATGCATGTTGTTATTCAGCTGATTGTTATTTAGAGTTACATATGTCTACTCTTTTTTTTAATCACAATACTTTTCATATTAATACAGAAAAATGTGGAAATACTGTTAGATATTAGTTTTCACATACACATCAAACCATAACACAAAGTGGCGTATAAATGGAATTCTAGAGAGAGAAAGTTAGAGGTTTAGGGAACTTAGTGAGAGAAAGTGAAATATATTATTATGAGCTCCAACTCTACCTTGGAAGGTAGAGAGTATTTATAGTCTTACATAAATCGCCACACATCGGGTCGTGGATCGGGCATACAGTGGGTAAAGACCGTCCGTCCTCCACGGTGTTACTTAACTAAATACTACTTAACATAAAGAACTACGACTACGAGCTTTCTAACGATTACATATACTTGAGGTGACCGACTCTTTAATACCTTGAATTTCTAATTCCTAACAATCTCCCCAAGGAGGTCACCTCAATCATGTACCAAACTTACGTTGAATACAAATAGATATTACATTAACAATTGATCTTGCATTCTTGATGTAGTCCTTTGCTCCTAAGCTCGTAGTCATTGATTCTTCTTATTGCATGTTTGGATACTCCAAGTGGAGGTCTTTTACTGATCCATGTGATAATAATTTTGAGCCATCATTTGAGATCATCGACTATCAACAATCTCGACACATCCTTTGTGGTGTTTGTAATATGTGATGTTGTGACTTTAGGACCGACATGCTAACATTCGGATCATGATATCTTCTTATCGAGTAGCGGAAGCATTTGTTGAATCATGATATTGGCGGCGTAGCGAAGCTTGGAGTGAAAATATCGAGTCATTGATGCACTAATCATGATTTCTTTGAGTTGAATGTGTTAAGTGAGCATGCGGCTATGGATTGACCGCTTCATTACGATCACCGCAAACGTCGGGCGTGCACTGCATACAACAGCTAGCAATAAATCGCATCAAAGTGTCTTTGATCACTTCGTTGAATTGAGGTACACGCCCACGGTTCCCCGTTGATCGAAGACATGTCTTTGCCTGTGATCGGTATAATTCAAGAATTTCCTTGACGGGGTTTCGCGGTGCTCTAGTCGTTCTCAAACCGAACATCTCAAAGAAGACAACACGGAGTGAGTGAACCAAATAATTTTAAGTCCACCGATTGATGAAAAGTGATTTGAAAAACAATCGTGTATTGCTCAATAGAAATTGTTTTTGCAATACAACGAAGGTTTTATTGAAAATCAATTATCAATCATAAAAACACCTTTGGTTTGAAAAATGATTACACGGTCATTGTCTTTGAATAAAAGAGTTGGTAAGCACAAAGACCGGTTTTCAAAGGTATCCGCTCAATCCATAACTCGAACGGGGTTGATTCAAGAGATTGAATCGCCCATTGTTTCTGCTCGGTTGTCACATGGTTGATCCATATAATAGATCTCACATGCCACCTACCGTGAGCTTGTTTGATGTTGGCTCGAAGGCTTTCCATCTTCATTGTGAATATGTATACACATTACTCGGATGTTCGGCAATACCACAAGGATAATGCGTGGGACTCAAGATATAATCTCTCTTTCCACATTGTGTGAAACGAGTCTTCATTGAAAGTGTCCTAATGAGATTTATTGATGATCTCGTGGCACTAGACTCAATTTGTGCATATTTGGATCCTGTCTTGGAGACTAGGGAGAGGTCTCCTTCTTCAATATAAAAATCTCTAAGAGAAAGTCGATAGATAATGTCGGTTCCCGTGAGAATGAAACAAGTCCTTTTAAGAGGAACTTGAGTGGTTTGGAAAGTTGAAGTGCAGGTGCGTCCGGGTCCATGACGTCTTGTCTTCAATACCGATGTTACCATCGATAGCATATGAAGTGAACCCGGTTTACGCCCTAAGGTTGAATAAATGGAGGCTATTTGTTTTCACCCTTTTCTCATTCAATTCTTTTAATTCTTCAACCCTTCAAGCTTACCGAGACTTCATAGCTAGAACCTTGTTGGGTTTATTCCAAGACTAGCTCGGTCTCGATCGCACTCTTCCCATATCTCACTTTTCTCCTTTTATCATCATACCTAAGGACTTCTACACTAACTAGTGGATTGTCCTGGGTAGATCCCTCCGATTCGGCGGATCATGGGAACAAAAACTAGCCTTATCATCCTTATATCACCATACATAAAGTAAAGTTGGTAGGTCTTTTGGTATTGTTCATCCGCCATATGGAACCAATTGAAAACCATTTGAAAATCAATTCGGATACTTATGATATATTATCAAAGCATTTTGTACTGAATTTGTTTTTGATATTTTAGAACTAGAACTCCCTCAACATGTGCATCAAGTATTTGAAAATGTTTTGCACACGGAGGCAAGAGAAAGAATTAACTTCTTTGATTACCATTTTCTAAAGATATCAACATCACTTCCCACATCAAATCAAGTAGATAGAGCATTTCGGGAAGGATGAGGTTTCCATAATTTGCTCCCCTCAATATGTGCCTCGGGGTTTGAAGAGAGTTTTGCACATACTAGAGGAACTCGCACATTGAGATAAGTTGATCACATTTCAAATCATAGGTTTAAGATAGATGCTCCCCTCAACATGTGCATGGAAAATTTGAAATCGTTTGTCACATGTGGGAAGAACAAGATGTACATCCTTATAAAACCATTTACCAATTATCGGTTTAAATCCAATTTAAATCACACATTCTCCCCGATCACAATTATCAAATCATTTGAGATTTGTGATCTCTTATAGATTTAAATTGATTTTGAAAGCTTTTAAGGAGAATTGTGACTTGATTATGAAAGCGTTTGAACTGATAAGGATCGGATTTTAAGACTTTAAACTCCATTGATAAAACATGCATGATTATCTTTGAAAACATTTTAATGCCAAATAACTTTTAATTTAATTGAAATCATTCTCCCCTCAATCAATGACATAGGTTGTTGATTGAGAGATAGAGATTTTGACAAATAAGTCCCGATGATTATCAAAATAGAGACCGAGTTATTTTTCAAAGCATTTAGTTTTCAAGAGATAAATGTTTATAGAATCGAGCATGGAATTTTGTAAGCATGATAAAACATGGCTCGTTCTTTCTTTTAAAACCGGGTTATTGCTCGAAAATGACAATAAACCATTTTATTTTCTCTTTCTCCCAAAAATATTTTTGATTTTTTGATTTTTTTTTTTTTTTTTTTTTTTTTTTATAAAATTCGAACAACATCTAAAGTCCGTGTCATTCTTTGAATGACAACATCAAGACCGTAGATATTATCGAATCGAGAGAAACATGACAAAATGACAATATTTTTTTTGAAGATTTTCAAATTTTTCAAATTTTTATGGATTTTGAAAGTTTTATAATTTTCTATTTGATTTTTGAATAAATATTTACAAGAGATAGATGGAGGAAACTTTTACTCCTCGTCTTCCTCCTCAAGACGTTTGAGTGTTTCGGTTGAAGGCTTTTCAAGCCAAGTCGTGGAAGAATAAACTCAAACGTTCTCTTGGAAGAGCTTTGGTGAAGATGTCACTAACCGATATTCGACCTCACAAAATAGAGTTCCACCACACCTTTTCTACTTGTTCCACGATGAAATGATGTCGAATGTCGATATGCTTTGCTCTTGAGTGTTGAACATTGTTGCATGAGAGAGCAATAGCACTTTATTATCATAGTACAGAGGATTTTGTTGAATACAAAGCCATAGTCGATAATTGAGATTTCATCCATAAGATTTGAGCACAACAGGATGACATGGCTATGTATTCACCTCTGAGAGGAAATAGAAGTGCTCATTTGCTTCTTTGAAGACCACTCACAAGCTTATCACCCAAAAATCGAGCACCTCCGAAGTACTTTGACGTGTATCTTGACAACTTTGCATGATCGGCATCTGCATAGGCCGTTAGTGACATACCGGTGTCCTTGGTACCAAAGACCCATGTTGATGGTTCCTTGGAGATACCGAAGACCCGCTTAATCGCTTCAAGGTGCTTTTAGTAGGCTTAGCACGGTATCTAGCACACATGCAAACAATGAACAAGATGTCCGGTCTACTAGCGGTGAGGTACATCGGGGATCCAATCATACTACGATATTTCGTTTGGTCAATCATGATCCCCGAGTGGTCCTCATCAAGTTTAGTTCGGTCAATCATGGGGTGTCAACAGGTCACTTGAATCAAATCCAAATTTCTTTAAAATCTACATTGCATATTTAGATTGATTTATGAAAATGCCTCCGGACTTTGTGAAATTTGCAATCCCAAGAAAATGACATTTGTCCCATCATTGACATTTGAAACTTTGAACTCATTTCATTTGAAAAACGATCACATTCCGTTGGGTCACGAGGCAAAATAATATCATCAACATAAATTTGAACATGAGTTAAATGTTTGCGACTTCACGGTGAACAATGTAGGATCAATCGCTCCTTTCTTTGAATCCGGTTGATAGAAGAAACTTTGACGATGTATCATACCATGCCCTTGAGCTTGCTTTAAACCGTAAAGAGCCTTCTTGAGACGATAAACGTGAGTAGGATGCTCTTGATTCACAAATCCTTGAGGTTGGGCGGCGTGACGACTTCCTTAAGATCTCCGTTCGAAATGCCGTCTTCACATCCATCGATGACTACCATGTTCTTACTAGTAGCATTAGCCGAAGATTACGATTGCCTCGATTCGAGAAACGGAGCAAAGATTCTTCAAAATCAATCCCTCCTCTTGACGGTATCCTTTAGCAACTAATCGAGCCTTGTTTTCAACACATCACCATGCTCATCAAGTTTCACTTTGAAGATCCATTTAAGAGCTATAATCATAGCACGATCGAGCGGTACTAACTCCCATACATCAAGTCGATCAAACTCATGAATTTCATCTTGCATGGCATTGAACCGACTATCTTCATTCATGGCGGTTTTAACATCCTTTGGTTCGATCTTAGATAGTACGGAGTTGAAGAAGCACCATAAGGCATCGGTTGCAAGTTGTTTCGGGTTGATACAGGATGAGAGGATTTCCAATGATGTTGTCTAATGGATGATCGTGAGTCCATTTTCTCGAGGTGTTCATGTGGCGGTTGTTGAGGAACCGAGGTAGGCGAGTCGATGTCTCCTCAAGAAGATGGTTCGATGATGATTCGGGAGTAGCAAATATGTTTTCAAATGGAGCATCTTCGGGGAGTAGCAAAGGATTAACTTCATCATTGATGCGAAACATTTCCATGATGAACATTTGAAGAATGATGATTTGTTGATGAGGCGAAAGGATCGTGCAGTGCTTCTTGACTTAAAGATATTGAGGCGAGGATTGATTTCATTCACAGAATATGAGCATTCTCGTTGTAGAGATCAACACCTCATTAGTAATTGAATCATACAGTTCATCAAACATAGGATCAAACAATTTCTTTAAATCATCTTCGGATGGAGGTACATATGGAGTTTCTTGAGAAGAGTTTGGAACAAGGGATGAACCAATGGACTGCTTTTGAAGTGCGGGTCTGAGCTAGAGTGTCCAGGAGCCATTTGACCGGTCACTCATCAAACGTAACGTGAATTGTTTCCATGATATTTCGGGTTCTTTTGTTGTAGATTCGGTATCCCTTTTGTTTGATGCATATCCTACAAATACTCCAATGTCGACTTTAGCCCTAAGTTTGCCTAAGTCTTGACCCTCATTGGTTGGATAACACAATGCACCAAACACACGAAGGAAAGAGAGATTAGGTTTTCTGTGTGGACAAGTTCATATGGAGTTTTTCCATGTACGGTGAATTAGGGAGCGATTTTGTGTGTAGCATGCAAGGGCGATTGCTTGACCAGAGAAACATTGGAACCTTTGAGTAAATCAAGCATTGTTCTAGCGGCTTCAACAAGAGTTCGATTTAGTCTTTCAACTACACCGCTCGTTGAGGAGTTCGTGGAACACTTCTTTGATGGTGATTCCAACGCTTTCATAGAATTCATTAAGTTGTTTGTTGACAAACTCGGCCCATTGTCTCATTCGATAATTTTGATGGTTTTGTTAAGTCGAACTGCAATGTTTGATGAGTTTGATGATGATATCGAGTTTCATCCTTTGTCCTTAAGAACTTGACCGGTGAATCTAGAGTAATCATCAACCACAACTAACACATATTTCTTCCCAAAGATATTACGCACCCTCATTGGTCCACATAAATCCATATGAATCATATGAAGAACTTCGTGATGTAGTTAGTAGGTTTGGGTTTGTGGGCAAACTTTTGCTTTTACCCAATTGGCATGTCGAACAAAGATGATCCTTTTCATACTTTAGTCTAGGTAAACCTACAACTAAGTCCTTTCGGAAAGATCGTTGATGGTGCCAAGTTCAAGTGATTGAGACGACGATGCCATAACCATGACTTTGTTTTTGAAGCCTTTGATAACAAGCGATTGGAGAGGCCCTCATCATGTCATCGATAGAGATGGTGTAAAGATTTGAGCCACGAGTTCCTTTTAGGTTCCTTACCATTAAGATCTCTAACAAAGGTGTATGTTTTCGTAGGCTACTTCTAGATCGTAATCACGAATTGACCAACAGAGAACAGTTATGACCCAAACCTTCCACATAGTAAACTCTAGAGATGACACTATCACCAACAATATAATCTCCATAACCCATAATAGCACCGAAATGATCATTACCAAATCTAATGATCCCGATGAATTTGCTCACGAAGTTCATGAGCCACGACCGGTCTCGGTCGTATGCTTGGAGCGACTGAGTCCGTGTACCACGTAACGATTTGAGCGATCTGCGGTTGAACACGAGACAAGAATGGATAATTGGATAATTGGGATCCCCATGCAAGAATGGGTTCCATTTGGTTAGTAACAATGTTTGGAACACCCACATTAGAAATAGAAGCATTCATATCGTAGAGTGAGGCAATGGAATCATTGTGAATAGATGCGATACTAGTGTCTCAGATAGCCACATTCACGGTGTGATCACTTCTTAAGGGAATAGTTCTACCGGTAGGGCATCCATTTTCTAGTGGGCATTATCGATTAGTCTTATGACCAACGGTATCCAATAAAAGCCTAATTTTGAATGTTCTTCCGTGGGTTTCCACTATTTTCTAACTTTCATTCGTTTTGCCTTTTAGCCTTCTTAGCATGAATTTTTGCATTAACAATATTAATCGGACAATTAACATCATTAGGCGTAACATTAACACCACATTCATGATTTGAAAGCGAAATTCAAGCGGACATCGGTACAAGGTTTGCAAATAGTATCGAATTCAATTAATTACAAGACGCCTATGGCTAATACTAGAATCAACACGATTCGTTTTATTCAATTCAAGCTTAAAGTTCCTAGATTGTTCTTCTACTCTCTTCCAAAGGCACATTCTTAGCTTGAGAGGTCCTATCATTCCTTGTATTGTCTTGAGACTTTGACCCGCTCCGTTTAATGTCACCGATTACTCCCTGTAGGGGAATGGGAACATTAGTTGGTTTAACTACACTTTGCATCACCGTTTAGATGTACCGTCCGAACTACATGCGGTGCACTAAGGTTCACTTTCTTAAAACTAGAGGTACCGAGATTTGTACTCCTAGAAGGCACACTGAGTTCTCTTTCTTAGCATTGATGATCTGAATCAACTACTTAAAGACACACTACGGTTCACATTCAAAACATTGGGAATCGAATGCATATCATACTTGGCATTAGGCATCGAGCATGGAATCAAAGGATTAACTCTCTCACCTAATGACTTTGGGCATATTGTGATCAAGCATTCTAAGATTTCTTGAGATCGTTTGGCATATAAGCATGCATGTCCAATTGCATTATCATGAGGTTTCTCTAGCTTATCCTCTTCAACAATCTCACGCAGACATTCTAGGCAATCCTTAAGGGATGAGAAGTATGTTTGAATAGCGAGTTTGTTGTTCCTTAGATGAGGAGGACATATGTCACAGATAAAGCATATTTATTACAAGAGTGAACCTTTGATACAACATTCTCCCCATTGGTCATTGGCATTTTCCTTTTACCGACTCTTGATTCTCAATTTCCTTTTGCAATGAAGCTATTTGTTCGTTATTTTTGTTACGAGTGACTTTAATTGATTCAAATAACTCATTGAAATGACGTTTAACCATTTCATTTTCTTCTAAAAACTTTCGCTTTCCTTTGTAAAGCATTTACTAGGTTTTGAAGATGAAACGTTTGAGAATTCGAGAATCTAAAGGAGGAGGCATTTGGGAGCCTGTCATATTGTTCGTTTGACCTTTTAGTTGAGAGATTTGGGCTTTCAACTTTCGATTGTGTTGCACCGAGCTTGAATCATTCATCACGTTTGTTAATTTGAAAACGCATCAAACTCGGAGCATCCGATGATGTCTTGATATTTGAAGTTTTGACATTTTCTTTAAGATGTTGATATTTTAGTTGTAAATTAAAATACTCAACTTCTAGTTTAGAAAAATGTTTAACCAAATTGCGTGATCATCCAGTTCAATTTTCTCGTTTAGTTTAGAATTAGATTTTTCAAGCTCAATGACACGATCATGGGAGACTTTTAGGGCAACAGATAGTTCATGAAATTTGGAAGCATTAATAGAGCATTTTGAAGCGTTGAAAAAATATCTTGAGCAACACATTCGGAATAAGAGTCTCATTTAAGGTATGCAAGTTCTTCCTCTCAATCTCATTATATTTTAGTGCGCTCATAATCACTAACTTCAACTACCATTGCATCAAATTCCTTTTCCATTCCCTTGATATCGCTTTCTATCCCTTTTTAAGACTCTCAAAGTGATCTTTCGAAGTTTAAAGAAAGGCATGACCTCGATTAAATAACATTCTTTCATTTGCTCAAAACCCTTTCTCCTTCCGTTATACCAAGTGGGTGTGATCCTTTTCTTGCAAGTTTTCTCAAAATCAACAAATAGTTGAAATATAACATATTGGCTAATTAAGGTCTTGCCTTTAGTGGCAATTTTCTAGGAACAAGATGCATTGGTGTATTAGGAGGATACACATCGCTTCAGGCATTTTCCAAAAGGGGGTTTGTTTCAACAATATTTTCAACCGCTTATCTAAATCCTTTTCCGTAAAACTTGTTCGGGAGTCAACAATGTCGAGGCTTAAACATGCTCAAGGAACCAGTTTTCCTTCTTGTAGTCATGGGGAGTGATAATTATTTTTTCTTTGCATTTAGGGTTATCTAATTTTTGTTCATCCTTTCCCTAGTGACTTCATCGATTTCTTATCTTCCTCGGTGCACTCAACGCAACTAGGTTTCGCTCTAGGTTTAAGAATCTCATTTCCATCATAGATCACACTTTGAGCTACTTTTGCTATCTTCCGCACTCGTGGTTGGGTTTATCTATAATGGGAACACTATGCTTATCGCTTAGAACTCTATGTTTAGTTACCATGTGAGCGATCGAATGGTGTTTCCTTGTATGTACAACTTGTTTTCAAGCTTGTTTTCAAAGTTTTCGATTAGAAAAGTCTCTCAAGAGTTTTGATTCCTTTGCATTAAATTCATGCTTAAGCATTTTCACATTTTCTTGAAGTTCTTGTTTTGCTTATTTGTTTTAGAAAGTTTTTCTTGCAAGGAATTTAATTCTTGTTTCAATACTTCTTCTCTAAAGTTACTTTTTCTAATGATATGCGTGCTTGGTCATCCATTTCCTGCTCACGAGTGGTCAACTCAAATTTTGCACGTTGTTCATAAATAGCAACACGTTCTTTATAGGCATTTAGTTGAAAATTACAGAATCATCGTGGGCACATGCGGTGTATTCATCAAAAACATAGTCATTGTTGATGCGGAAGATGCATCACTTGCTACACCTTCACTTTCACTTTGTTTCACGTATTGATCATATGGGATAATATCGATATTACCCATATTTTCAACATTGATTCAATAGTTTCGATTGATTGTACTTTGTCATGCATCATTGCACATCAAGATTATCGTATAGTTTTAATACCTCGAGATGAGTTTGTCTTGGGATGGGCAGCTAGTGGTGAAGAAGAGACCTTGGGAGAAACCATTGGAGAAATGCTAGCCATAAAAATTGTGTGTCTTGTGAGGTCCATCATCCACATCGAGTCGTATGCATCACAATCAGCGACTTGAAAGGCATTCGATGATTGTGACCTATCTCCCGAATAGGCCGCTCATCCACATCTCGCATCATAGGTCTTGGCATCGCCCTCGGCAAAAAAAGAATTCCTCTTCATCCAAAGCAAGACCATTGTCCCGAGCTTGTGCCAAACATCTTATCTCAAGTAATCGATTCGTGGACGCTTTGGAGATGTGCGCCTTGCAATGTGTCCCTCACCACCATGCTTATAACATTTGATTGGCTTAGCTTGACCTTGGTTACCATTCCTTCTCGATTCGGTTGCCAACATAACCTCTCCCGCCTCCACCTCTTCCCCGATCATCTTGTCTTTCCCGAATCGGTTGCACCACGATCCTTCCATCTTTAACGGTGGCTTGATTATGTGGGTTAGATGTCGTTACGAGGTTGTTGTTGGTTTGTGGGAGAATTCATGTTTTGACTAATCGGAAGAGCTAGTTGATTAATGAAGTTACCACGTGTGCATCAAAGATCGCCTTGTTTGAACATAGGATTAGGAATGAGTTTGTGATTACCATTACCCAAGGGTATGACTTGTGATGCTTTGGTTGTGATTCCGATGTTTGAGTAGAAGGCGGTTGAGTCATTAGACGAGCTTGTCTCTCCTCGGTTGGTTTTGAACCGATTGAGAATCAATTTTCAAACATAGCATGTCTCTCATTCAAAGGAGGAAGGCATAGAGTTGCTCATAGTTTGTATTCTTCAATCCTTTAGTGAGCTTCACGGTGACAAACTTGTGCCATTCGGGATTCATGTTGTTCACAAATTTTGAGTTCGGTGAATGTTAGGCATAGTCATTCGATGTTCCTCATGTCATTCACTAACTTATGAAATCTCACATAGTACTCATAGACATTCTCATCCGGTTTCATCTTGAAGTGTTCAAATTAAATCATAGAGTTGTGATTCTCTCTCTTCCATAGTTAATTCAACCCGAGAGAAGCATCTTAACATTATCCCAAACCGCCTTTGCATCGGTGTTATGATTGATCGACTTGTAGATGTCTTTAGGAAGACCTTGAAGAACAATGTTTGAAGCCACGATATCTCGCATTGAATCTCTTTTATCCTTATCATCAAGCTCATCATACATTTTAGGTCTGTCCATTCCGTAAACAGAGTACCATCTTCATTAGTATCAAGTATATCTCTAGTCGTCTCAACTCGATATGGTCCTTCATCAATGGATTTGAGAATGTTGACACCATTTTCCTTTCCAAGGCAAGACAATCGATTCGTTGAGCCCAAGAATCGTAGTCGATTCTGTCAAGCATGGGTGGACGAGTATCCGACCCACTGCTTGAACATCCTCTGCAACAATGGAGATGATAGTAGGAATGTTGGTAGACATGTTAACGATATGTACGGGATTTTATAACTCTATGATCAAACCGAGAAATAGATTCTTTCACGGATTTTACTAAATCAAGAGAAAACCGTAAACAATCACCCAAGTCGCTAGAAGATAATGCACCAAGTCGCTAACACTTAATTCGCTACACCACTAAATCGCTAGTGTCCCAAGTCGCTAGACAAATGCAAGTCGCTAAGTAGTAACTCGCTAAGCCTCAAGTCGCTAGCAAAATTTTGGCGACAATTCGCTACTTAAGTCGCTAAAGATACAAGTCGCTAAAGAGCAACTCGCTCTGCACTGTGTCGCTACCACCAAGTCGCTACCACCAAGTCGCTACCGTAGTGGAGAGTCCACTACATGTCTTGTAAATCGCTAGATCTAAGTCGCTAGGTCTAAAATTGTAACTCGCTACAAATTTGTAAAGCAAGTCGCTACGAAGAAAGTAATCCGTGAGTTAAGTCGCTAGCAAGAAAAACCACATAAACATCACTTTTCAATCCAAAACAACCCAACCAAGATGATTTAAGCTACCAAATGAAAACCAACACACTTGTGATGATTCTAAACATAAAAGTACTAACAAAATCCAAACTTTAACACAAGAAATCAACCAAATGATGCAAAACCACTAAACTTTTTCAAACTCAAAACCACCTAAAACCACTAGAAATCCAAACATGTGCAAGATATGATCTAATCATGGCTTTTGATACCAATTGTTAGATATTAGTTTTCACATACATCAAACCATAACACAAAGTGGCGTATAAATGGAATTCTAGAGAGAAAGTTAGAGGTTTAGGGAAGTTAGTGAGAGAAAGTGAAAGATATTATTATGAGCTCCAACTCTACCTTGGAAGGTAGAGTATTTATAGTCTTACATAAATCGCCACATCGGGTCGTGGATCGGGCATACAGTGGGTAAAGACCCGTCTGTCCTCCACGGTGTTACTTAACTAAATACTACTTAACATAAAAGAACTACGACTCACGAGCTCTCTAACGATTACATATACTTGAGGTGACCGACTCTTTAATACCGGAATTTCTAATTCCTAACAAATACCAAAATGCAATTCGCGATCGTTAGAGGTATGGAGTTCTATGGATGTTGACATCGAACACCACAATGGCGCACCAAAGAGCAAAACCATGTGACAATGAATTGCGGTGGAGGGACGTTGTTCATGACCGTCATTGAAGCCAATAAAATGGTGCGGTTCAAGCTCATAGATCGTGTGCCGACGTCCGTGCTTCGTTGGCTTCCGAAGAAAGTTGTAATCCCAGTATTTCACATGTGCTAAGACATCAGATGACTGGCTACAAAGTTTGTGTCAATGTTTATCACTAAAACCTGTTATGGTTGGACAT
Source organism: Chrysanthemum lavandulifolium (assembly GCA_022545495.1). NCBI lineage: Eukaryota > Viridiplantae > Streptophyta > Magnoliopsida > Asterales > Asteraceae > Chrysanthemum > Chrysanthemum lavandulifolium. Next base: position 96,150,557 of record CM040242.1, on the reverse strand, counting down.
GTTTAACACTATCTATTAGGAATGGTTATGTTTGATATTTTATGTTTTGTACTGAAGCTTTAGGCTTGCCTTAGATGGCAACCAACAATATTATATAATTGTATGCTAGTAACCTAATGTTATAACTAAGACTTTGTTATGGAGTTAATTATAAGATTTTGAAAATTGTTTGTAAAACAGTTTTTTGTTTTTTTTTTTTTGTTTTTTTTGTTTTTTTGTTATTTTTTTGTCAATGTACCAAAATGTAGTGTATATCAACAATATTTTTTTTAATAAAATAAATGATTATAAATAATTGAATGGCTTTAATGGATGGTTAATAAGACATCATATATATTTTTTTTTTTTTTTTTGTAGATAATGAAAATGTATTAAAGTGATATAACAATGAACTTAAATTCTAAACAAAGCTTCTTTGTACACAACATTAGTTGTTGATTTTGCGTACTTCCCTTCTTCATCACAGCATAAAATCTTTAATCCTTTTATGCTTTTGACCCTTGAAACAGCTACGTACAGTTGCCCATGAGAAAAAACCGGCCGTTGTAGAAACAATCCTACTTGTGTTAATGTTTGTCCTTGACTTTTTTTAATAGTCATTGCAAAACACAATGCAACTGGGAATTGTATATGATTTAATTTAAACGGCATCTTTCTATCAGAAGGGCTTAAGACCATCCTTGGTATTGCGCAAATTGTACCTACACTTCCGCCCGATACAATCTTGGCTTCTATTATATTGACACCCATCCTCAGCACTTGAAGCCTAGTTTCGTTGCATAATCCGGCCGTTTGATCTATGTTTCTCATGCACATAACAGGAGCACCTATTTTTAATGTTAAAGAATGTTGTGGAAGGTCGGCAATTCGAATGCTATTTAGGAACTCAGTTGTGTAAAGTGACTCATTAAAATTTGAATCCATATCGATAATACCAACTGAGTCATAGTTGTCGTATGTCTTTGAATCTCCTGGTAGTTTTTGTAGCATTTGATCGTTGATCATATCCACAAGCTCATGAGTTGATGCGAGGATTGTTTTTTCTTGGAAGAATTTTGGGTTGTAGAGGTTTTGGACCAAATCTGGGTAGGTTTCTTCTATAATTGTAGCAATATGGTCGTCTGAATCGGCTATCAACATATCATCAGGGAAATCAACCGTCGCTTCTTCGTCGTTCTTTCCACCAACTGTGCCGTTTCCTATGCTTAATATCCAATCCGCAAAGTCTTGGATTTCTTTTCTTTCAGAATTAGTTGTTCATGTTCCGAGCCTAATGTTAATAGTCAAACGCATTACTTTGCAATGTTGCCACAGATATGAAGCGTTAATCGACGCATGTACGACATCATGTCGGCTGCCGTTTGTAACCACGGGTAATATTTGCCGAAAGTCTCCGCCAAAGAGAACCACTTTACCTACAAAGACTTTTTCTGATGGTTCGAATGTGGATGTTCTGCATATGTCTCTTAGTGTCCTATCGAATGCTTTATAACAAAAGTGATGCGATGCCGCTCGATGCAACATTTATGACTATTTCACCTTGTGATCTTAATGCGGCGGATAATGTTTTGTATAGGTATGTCTTTCCGGTCCAACCATATCCGTAGACAAAGTACATTTCTCCTTTTTCATGCGTAACAACGTCCATTACGGTTCGGTATATGTCTTTTTGTTCGTGTGTCAATGTCTTGTAGAGCGTTCCGTCTTTGTTTAGTAATTGCCTTTGTTGTATTTCAACTCATCATACACCGATCTCGTTGTAATTGCCCATTGTCAACATCTCGTTAGGGTATGGCATGTTTGGTATACTTTTTAAGCTTTTGTTGTTACAAAGTAGCATGTGCTCAATATATATGAGACATATATTCTTCCTCTCAATGTCTGTAAGCTCTAAGTCTGCAAATGGAAATAAATGGGTTAGTTATGTTAATGTTTTTTTTATTAGTTGTTTATGCAATGTATTTCTGCATGTTACACATTATATCAATTTGCATTGCATTTAGAAGATGTACAATCATTTCACCTATATTTTTCAACCATTATAATTTGTTTTAATAAATAGACTGCTTTTGTTTTGTGCTTCTTAAAAATAAAAATCCCCTACCTAATTTTCTTCCTAACACTTCTCCGCCTCTCAATCCGTGTATCTAGCGATATTATTTTAACCATTCAAATCAAAAATGTGTTTTGATTCATACTATTATTATGTTTTTGGTTTAGTAGTATTTTTGTTTTGAAAAGGTTAGGTTGTTTTTCTTACGGTTTGAATCTTGTGTGTTTTAAAGATTGTGTTTTTTAAGATAGTAGTCATGGTATGATGTTTTGAAATGGTTTGTTATTAGATTTTATGTTGCATGGTTGTTTGATTTTATTATAAAAACGCCTAATTTTTTAATCCTTAAAATGGAAGTCGTTTTTGTTGGTGTTGTATCCGTTTTGGTTTGAATGTGTGGAAAGTGTTTGATATAATAATGTTTTGAATACAAATAGTTTCTTTTTTTGCTGTTGTAGTATGTGATGGGTTTTGGTAATTGAAGATTTATTTTTTTGTAACATAATTTTGTTGACATCTGTTGTTTGAACATATGCGGTTGTTTGTATATTATTTTTAGTTAATTGACGTTGAGTGGTTTGTTTGGTTGTTGTTGTGAAACTTTGTGTTATTCACTTGTTATGTGTAGAGAATGCTTTCATTGTTTAGAAGCTTAAGTAGTGCCCTGGGAGTGGTTGGTGTTTTAGTTTGACCGATTAGTTGACTTTTAGTTTAGTTTTTTTGGTTAATCTGATATATGAATGGCAATACTCATTTTACTGTTATACTTAGAACACGCTTATCGTAAGCGATACTGCAATATTGATAGATGACTGAGGTTTTGAAGTTTACTTTTAGATTCCGTATGTTATGTCTTTAATTTAAGTAGTAGTCTACGAAGGTCCAAGGTGAGTGATTATAAGTGGTAATTTAAAGCCTATAAGTTGGGATGTTTTAAGTTAGAAGTTAAATTATAATTTAGAATACATATAGTTATGGTACATGTTTTTTAAACGATTATGTAGTTTGATGTAATATGCAATTGATTAGTTTGATACGTTGTTGTTTCAAATGTGGAATTTGACATAGATATCGTGTTGACCATGAATGTCAATGGTCACGTAGTGTGTGTTTGTGTTTAGATATGCAGTTTTGTAAGTACCTGTATCGGGTATTTGTTCTTGTGTTTAGATAAGCACAATGGTGAGATGAAACATTTTAATAAGATACCCGTAAAACGTTGTTTAGTTACAAAGTCGATTTTAAAAATGTAGTTGAAATTGAAAATACCAGATTGTTTTGAGTTTGTTTGTTTATTATTTATTGTAATAATTTGGTTGTTGTTATGTGATTCTAACAACTTGTTAATTTGCTTGTATCACGGTTTGTTATGTTGGTTTACGTTGTTTTTTTTTAATTTGTAGGAAAATGACTATTGAGTTTGTTACAATGTTGGACGTTTTCACTTTTCCTGATTCTCAGGTATTGATTGTTTTTTTAGTACGTTGGTATTGATTATGGTCGGATGTTGTTTATTTAATAATTTCATTAAGTTATGTTGTTTCTGGTTTTGCAGGTCCTTCCGTTTGTTTATAATTTTTAAGGTTATAATGGTAGGGACCATGTCTATATTGTAAGCTCGGATGGCTATCATTTCCGAGTCAACTTGAGTTATGGCCAATGGTATCTGTATGGCGAGAAATGGAGGGAGTTTTGCAACCGATACCTTGATGAGGAGGTCGAAGTTTTACATTTTGTCGAAGAAGGGAATGATTGCTTCTACGTGACTGGCTACTATGGCAACGGAAAAGAAGCTTGTGGTTATGAAGGCCCTTTTTCTTCGTTTTCTAGGTTTAAGATTTCAGTGTTGCCGTACCCACACGTGCTTCAGGTGGTGTAGTTTAATGTTATATGCTTTTTAATTTTATAAACATTATTTTTACGTATGTTATTGTGTCTGAAAATTATAAGATTTTTTCTAATGTTTTGGTTTTATGTCATTTGCGACAATCCCTGGTGAGTTAATGTTGTGATTAGGACACGAAGATGAAATAAGAGTTGTGATAAATGGTGTTTCTTTTGGGTGTAATGTGCGACGTGAAGCCGGGAGTACTGATTTCCAGTTGGTTGCTGATTCATTTAACGCGATGATTGAATCAGTTGGCCTTGAAGCCGGGACATTATGTGTGTTGACAAAGAATAGGGGTAGGAGATTCTGGTTTGATGCATTCAGGGACGATGGGAGTAGGATTACGGATCCGGTTTTCAAAGGAGAAGCTAGGTTAAGAAGGCAACAACTTCAGTTGACGGGGGATGAAAGGCGTAAGTTGAATTTATTATTTATTTTTTCCAGACCAAAGTGTTTACACTTGTTTGTGTAATTATTTTGGCCGTTCCACATGGATCACTTTAGAGAAGGTCACATGAGCTTTTATAAGAGTTACGCGCGTATTCAAGCGAAAAGCAGATTGGTATGTGTTTTTTTTTTTATTTTTGGATACACTTGATGATTTTTAAGTTGTAGCATCCGTATTGGTTTTAATTGTAATTTTTTCCCAGGCCATTCCTGCGTCATTCCTCGTGGAGAATCCTATGCACACCTACAATAGGACTTTGATAATACACCAGGAGTACAAGGTCGAATTTCGTGTACGTATGGAATTTCACCCAGAAAATCCTACTAGGACTAACCATGTCAATGTGTATGGCCGGTGGAAGCTGTTAGCGGATTCATGCAGATTCCCATACTCGTTAAGTACGTTGGGAATGGTCATACGGTGGATGCTCCGTAGGTGAAAACCTCGATTTCGATCTTCCATATCTCGAATGTCGAGTCCCTGGTTGGTGTATAGGCTTGAAGATCTACAAAGTCTTTTGCGTTTTGGTTGTTGGGTGAAAGTTGATGTCGTATGGTTTAAGTCGTTTAAATGTCTGGACAAATGTTTCTGAAAGGGATTGTCATGTCTGTAAATATTTAGTTATGTATTTATGTTTAAGCTATCTGTCTGGATGTATGGTACTATTTAAAGGTTGTGTAATCTGTAAGTATGGTTGTGTATTTGGAGGACGTGGTTCCTGGTTCTGTAAAATATTCTAACATTTTACTATTATGTCGTGTTATGGTATTTTGTTTTTGTATTCCTTGTTGTTGCTTGTTGGTTAACTGTTTGAAACGCATTTTGAAGTTTTTTTTAGAGACGCTGTTTTTTTTAAAATGACAGTGCATCAGATGTTGGGTTGTATTTATCTATGTGTAACAACATTAGAGTTTATTATGATGTCTTTTTTTGGCTTCATAGCTTTGTTTATATGGTGAAAATTTGAAAGTTGATCCTTTATAGAGTATCCTATAATGTTTGTGTCACTTGATATGTATCCGGTCCGCTTATTTATGCTACAGAGTTGTTTTTGTGTACCGACGTTGTAGAATTCTCGGAGCTTAAGGTTTGTTTTGTTATTCTCCATACTTTGCTTAGTATGTGTTAGTATGGTGTAGTTTTACGATTGTTTTGTGACTTTTATTGTATGTGTGCGGGGAATGGGAGAAGGAGCACATCCAGATATCGTGTGCTTCAGATGAGTAATTTTTCAACTAAGTCAGATTTATCTCCCGAAACGTATTATCTGTTGGATGCGTTTCCATTTACGTGTAAGTATTATCTTTGATTTTTGTTGTTTTTGAATGAAATATTAGTTGAATGTTAGACATGGGTTTTTAGGCATTTGTAGCTGTAATTCCTTTTTAGATAAGCTTGCTAAACAACATTAGGAGTGCGTTGGTGATTTAGCCGTGGAGTGTTCAGGTTAAGATGTATTTGTTTTTCTCATGGTTAAGTTGATGGTAGAGTTTGTTGTCATACCTGGGTCATTCCTTTTCTTCCGCTCGATATATATAACGTCTGCTGCCATTTCTTGCCATGTTTTTTCGTAAACAATCTCAGGCCTAGACATGCTATCCGTCATAAATAGAATCAAATAAAAAGACCGCAAGTAATTTCCTGTACCCCAATGGCTGGCTTCCAACAAACCATCTATATATTCCTTGTCATCTTCCAACAGACCGCGTGCTTGACATGCCACTTTATATGTTGGGTAAACAACACCATTATACTCCTTAAAATAGATCCAATCTGGGTCCCCAACCTTGTTGAGCAATACTCTAAGGTAACATTTCTCGAAAGAAGGTGGTACATGATGTACGCCCAATACACGTGCCTTTTGCCTAGGAACCCATATCCTTTCTTCTTGCTTCCATACATAATATTCTGGAAACTCATGTTAAAGAAGTTTTTGAGCTTTTGTATCGATTTTGTTTCGTTCCATCCACACAACAAACTTTGTTTCATTCACAAAGCTTTTTCCAATGCAAAATCAATGCTTTATGTTGCCTCGAATATAACAGTATTGCTCTTCTTGTAAGTGAAAAGGTAATCTTTCTGGTGTGGAACCTCAGAGTGTATGTCAAACCCATAGATCCTCCATGTCGCTCAGAGGTCGACAAATATCTACGATCGTAATAATCTTTGATTTCATCGACATCTTCATCTTCAAAGCAATCGTAGCTCGTCCGTCCCTTGTTAATATATTTGAATAGATATTTTATGGAACCCACTTGGTTGCACCATTCTACGTTAATATGTGATTGAAAACATCGCAGAAGCTTTGGATTGTAGGTACAACATATCCATTATGCAATTCGATTCGCTTTTTTAATTGTAGTGCCATCATTTCTTCTTTTATAAATTGCATATCCGACTCATCAATGAAAGTTTTATCATTAAACTCCTTAGGAAATTTTTTGTGCATTTGTTCTTTACCGCACGGCAAATTGGTCTATCTGGGCCACATGGACAAAGGATCATGTGTTCGTAACAATTTTATACTGCTCGACCTTCATTTTTGTCCGGTATCTCGATGAAATAAACCGATCGATGTGTCTTGGATATGTCATTTGTATTCTTCTTCCAAAAATAGCAAAATGTGAGCATGAGGAGGCCTCTTTGAAATTCGATGGTGTAGACAACATGGAATAACATAATGTCGATAATAGTTTTGAAATTCAATGGTGTGAGACAACAAGGGAATAACACAATGTCAAGAATAGTAGAGAATGTAGTATTAATTAGATTTTGGTTTTGTTTTTATCAAGTTTAGAAATGTAAGTACCTGCTTTTAGTCGTCCGAAGTAATGCTTGTCTTTAAATTCTCTCATCATGGTATCTAGCTTTTGCTTAAAAACACGTGTTATCACATCAGGTCTGTCTTCAGATTTCAATCCCTTTTCCACAACAAAATGTTCAATCTCGGGCAATTTGGGTTGCATGTGAATGTTTTGAAAAGATCCGGATATCCATAAACCTTGCAAATTGTCATTGCGTCAAGGAAATTCTGCATCATATATCTTGGGCTTCCTGTAAAAGATGATGGCAACACAACTTTTTTCCCTCTCAACTTCACTCCTGAGTTTTCATCTTCGGATAATTTTGCTAATTTGGAGTATGTCTCACATCTAAGATCTTTTTGCTGGTTTTTGATGTATGACATCCTTTCAGATTCAACCATGGTGTATGCATCTACAATAAACTGTTGGCATAGCCTGCGTGCATTCAGAACCATTGAGAAAACATTTGCTCTTTCTTGCAATCGATATGCAAAATATTCTTTCATTGTTACTCTATTCTTTTTGTTTGTTGTTGTTTTGTCAGTGATACCAAAGTGGTATATGTCGTTCGATAACCATCTTCGCCAGATTTGAAACAACAATGGGTATTGAGTGCAAGATATGATGGATGTAGCTCACTTATTCGCTTGAGGCCCTTCTTTCATGTGCGATGATGTCTCTTTGATTTGTTGTAGAGTCAAAATCTCCTACAATTAGTGCCGCCACCTCCGTAGTTGTTGGAAGGTTATAATTTCTTCCGCTGCGCTCTAGTGCCAATAAGTCGTAATTTAAAGTTATTTTGTTCAATGGTTGTGTGAAAACATTCGCCACCATTCGGAATTGACAAACCAATGGATTAATGCTATCTAGCATGTCTCGTAAATCAACTGTTAGTTGGTGGTCCAACGATGGTTGGTTGACGACGCCTCTTCAGATTTCAGTAATTGCCATTGAAAATAAGCACAATATAATCGAATTGATTTTAATGTTAAATAAAATGTTATCTAAAATACGCATAAAATATTTGAATCGGAAAACATGTCCAGCGTTTTTTACATACCTGACATCGTTTATCCTATGTTGTATCTCATTTTCTGGATCATAAATATATTGTTGGGCAAACGTTGGTGGTTTTCCTTGTTTAGGTAACAAAGTACCTATTTTATGGTAATTTTGCCCTTGTATCCTGTAACAATATGGTGCACAACCATCAGTGACTGACATGTCTTGTTTGACACCCATAGAGGTGAATGCGAACATTGCTTTATATCGCCTGATATTGTCAATGAACGTTGAGCTTTTTGGATGCTCTCCGTTAAGAAGATCCATCAACAATTTCGGTGGTATCGCACTTCCTCTCCTAATGTTACTTTTCCTCTGCTACAACAAAGTGAGTACGAATCCGCTGTTGAATGTGTGTTGCCTATCATACTCTCAGCGTGCCATAATAGTGCACTACATGATGGACATCGGAAAGTGGCATCTCCGTGATCAATGTAATATGTGAATGCGAGTTACTCAAAAATAAACGCTAATATTAAATACGTGTAAACAATGTTACGATATGTGTGGAATTTAAAATATAGTGTTTCTACCGTTTAAAATTCCAACAAAAAAATCTCCCTGTATGACATCTTCATTATTTATGTTTCTTCCACTCAACAATTGATGATGTGTAGTTTTTTGTCTTACAACTTTGGCTTTGTCTTTTAATCTTTCTGACTTGCGCTTACACGAATATCTAACCGGTTGATCCTCTTCGGGATATCTGCTTGTTTGAATTGTTGCTGCACCTGAAAAGATTTTTTAATTTTAGCTTTTTGTTTATAATATTAATAATTGTTTGCGGATACTATCATATATTTTTTACCTGATTGGGTTGAGTTTTTGAATGGGTGTCCCCTTGGTCGAGGTGTTGCAGTGACTGCTTCATTCGTTGTAGCTGCATATGTTGATGTTGCTTATTAAGATTATACAATATTCTTAAATTTGTTTTATGTTCATAATAAGTGCATTTTAGTGACCTGTTTTTTTTTTTTGATTGGAGGCGTGCTCATGGGAGGACGAAGTAAGTCATCGTTATTAGCTGCCATAAATAGAATAGATTAAATCTTGAGCATATATTTCTTGCGTAAATAGATATAATAATTAAACTGTGAATATGTTTATGATTGTTTACTTACTTGAAGAAGCAGAACATGATGTATGTTTGTTAGGCTTTCACCGGTCACAATTAGTAGATCATTCTTGTCAACTGTTATATTTGAGCAATTAGTTTCTATAATTTTCCCAGTTATGTAAACAGATGTATTTATTTTCCAATATCAGTGTACCTTGTTGGTTTGGATACTTTGGAGGCTGTCCTGTTGGTTGTGTTGTGCTGCTTGTATGTTATGTTGGTGGTAATTGCTCCTCAGAGACACTTGCAGGTTCCGATGAAGAAGTAGAAGATGATGTATGTTTGTTAGCCTTTGTACCTGGTCTACGAATTAGTAGATCATTACTGCCAGCTGTTATATTTGAACAATTAGTTTCTGTGTTTTCCGCAGTTACGTAAACATATGTATTTATTTTCCAATATCAGCGTACCTTGTTGGTTTGAATACTTTGGAGGCTGTCCTGTTGGTTGTGATGTGCTGCTTGTATGTTTTGTTGGTGGTAATTGCTCCTCAGAGACGCTTGCAGGTTCAGATGAAGAAGCAGAAGATGATGTATGTTTGTTAGGCTTTCTACCAGGTCTAGGAATTAGTAGATTATTACTGCCGGCTGTTATATTTGAAGAATTAGTTTCTGTGTTTTCCGCAGTTACGTAAACAGATGTATTTATTTTCCAATATCAGGGCACCTGGTTGGTTTGGATACTTTGGAGGCCGTCCTCTTGGTTTTGCTGTGCTGGTTGTATCTTTGTTGTCGGTAGTTGTTCCTCGGATACGCTTGCAGTGTCTGATTCCTCCATCCTTTTTGTTTTGAACCTTGTGCATATGCTGTCAAAATTTAAGTTTCGTTTGTATTTATATTTAAAAAATCGCTGGTAGTGGTATGTTGAGTGCTAACAGTTATGTGTATAATGTTATAATTGCAATTTGTTGTTCCCCGCTGCACGCTTTGGATAATCGGATGAGATGCTTTTGTGGAAGTGTGTGTCTTTGTTGATAGTGCGTAACTCTGCTCCAATTTTTAATCTATAAATTTAACCTTTATGATGTGTATATGTATTTGCTTTTATCTGCTCCTAATAATCTGCTCCAAAGATGTCGCTCGATTGCCTTGCCGAACTTGGTTTTGCATGTGATAGCGACGCTTTGCAAGATCAGATGGTTTTGTTCTTCGAAAGGGAGGTGGTTGCAGCACGCGAATGGGAAAGCATGGTGCGCGGTCATTGTTTTGAGATTGGAGCGCGTGTGGCATATTTAGAAGACCTCATTCAAGAGGTTTTGCAGCAACGCGATAGCTAGGTTGTTCGTGATTCTGTGAAATTTCTGAGGCAGGTTCATGCTAATGAACGATCTAAGCAGACTGCATTTCAGGGGCTGTTACATGAATCCCATGTTGTGCTCCGTGCTGCTGCAGGGTATATCAACAGTACTCGAGCTTTATGATGTTTCTTTGTGGGTTTTTGCTGGTTGTTTTCATTGTTCTATTAGCGCTGAACTTGATGTTTTGTATTTGTTTGTACTCGTTGTGTGTCAGAAATGTATCCGTAAGATTTACATTTAATAAAACTTTGTTTGCGTGCTTGTTATCATCTGTGGATACAGTTTTTAATAACGGGTATACCTTGACCCGCATGAGAATCGTGTAATAAGTTTTATTCTTAAAAAAAATTGGAAAAAAAGAAAAGTTGGAAAAAAACGGAGTTAGGGAACTCCTGGGCAAGCGAGGCTCGAACCCAAGACCTCAACCCACTCAACCTCTTTACACACACAATCTCAACCATCAGCGCCCTTGGGTCTTTTTCGCTTTGTATTGCAACATTTAATAAGTTAAGTACATTTTTTGTTTTAAGCTTATTTAGCTTATGTTTGAATAGCGACTTATTGGAAGTTGGGATTTAAGCAGTAGTATTTTTCAAATTTCAGTATTTTTCTAAAATATTCTTAGAAAAAATTTGAGATTTTTCCAATTTGTTTATTTATTTATTTTCATTTAATCTTGACATTTTAGGTTTTAATTGATATAAAATAAATAAAATTTAAAAAAAATCTCACTTTTTTCAAAAAATTTTTTATCGTATTATTTGTTTGAAAATTATATTTACGTATGTAGGGTTTTTCCACACAATTTTCATACTTAAGATCGGGATTTTGATGACCTTGTGTGTTTTTAGCTTTTAAGTGTGTTTTAATGGCCGATAATTTAAAATAACTTATTTTGTTGCATATTTACCTTATTCTAATTATTCTTTGCATAGTTTATTTAAATTCTTCATATCTTGTCGTATTTGAATATTCTAAACTTCTAAAATGCAACGTCAACGTAAAAATACATTTATTTTTGTTTGTAAAAATTAAAACATTAATTTATGTCTACTTTAAAGCATATGAAAAAGTAGTTTCCTCATATCATGCAAACTCAATTGCAATTGAACAAAGTTATATTTTTGTATAATATGTCAAACAAAATAAATAATTTTAGTATTTATGAATTTAAGTGCAACTACCTAGAATTAAATTGTATTATGGCTACAAAATCTTCTAAAGGATTTGATACAACATATATTGGACTCTACTATCTACTCCCTACATAATCTTTTTTTCTTTCCTTGTTCCATACATCGAGGCGTGGTTATTAGAACTTCAAGTATCACACTAAGCTAATCATTATTCTTACCTACTCATTCTTCTTATCGCCATCAAGTGAAGTTGCAGATCTCCGTTTAAAGTGTAAGTTTTTAGTTTTTATTTATGAAAAATAAAACGTTTATTGCTTTAAACTTTATCAAACTTATATGCTGGTTGTAAAAATCTGTTTAGGTAAACATGATTTTGAATAAATCTTTGATTTCGTCTGATAAATTATCAAAAAAAGCTATATTAAGTTACAAACTGATTGTAGGTTGCATGTGTTGTTGTTAGTAAGGGGTTATTGACACTAACAATATGGTTGTTAGATAAATGATGCTCAGGTTACATGTTAGAATAGGTCTATATCACTTGTGATATATCTTTCCTACTTACTATGGTTTGGGATAGACTTTGATCAAAGGTTGCATGTGTTGTTGTTAGTAACTACGATATGACATAAAAATTGTTTGAACTTATATACTTTGTATCTATTAAGGTTATTAGATTAATGATCATGAGATATTATGTTACAATACAACTTAATCATATCTCATTTACTTCTTTTTGTAAGTATGGTTTTAAGATACACTTTGATCAAAAGTTGCACATGTTGGTGTTTGTAAGGATTATTTGACACAAAATATGATTTAAATTAGGTACTTTGTATGAAGTAAAGTTGTTATGTAAATGAACTTCATATCATCTTTTCTTAATAGTCGTAGAACAAAATTAACATACATCTGAAAATTAAAAACCCAATAAGCGTTTCGAAATATGTTTTTACTTACTATGGTTTAGGATAGACTTTCAACAAAGGTTGTACATTTTGTTATTAGGAAGTCAGATATCACATCGAAATAGGTTTAACTTATATACTTTGTATGTATTAATGTTGCTACATAAATGAATATCAGATTATATGTTACAATAACCATAAATAAAATCTCATACGCGTAAATCAAATATCATATACTTTTGTTGTTAAGTGTGGTTTTAAGATACGGTTTGATCAAAAGGTTGCATGTGTTGTTGATAGTAATTAACTAATGACATTGAATTTGGTTTAACGTGTATACTTTGTATGTATTAAGGTTGTTAGATCAATGAACATCAGATTGTATGTTACAATAGGAATAAGTCAAATCTCATATAGTAAGTATCGTTTTTAGATACACTTTAATCAAAGGTTACATGTATTGTTGTTAAGAGATATGTTTACAGATGTATAATATCAGAGTATATATAAATGCATTTTTTACAAATTATGGTTACGACGATTTTTCTGATGTGGTGTTATGCAAATGCCCTGTTATTCCTTGTGTAATTTATATAAAATGTTTTTACAAAATATAGTTTTTGGTGCATGGGAAGATGGGTATTGAGTTTGTGATTCTGCAAGATGAGGAGCACTTTTCAGAGTTTCAGGTACTTATCAACTTCATTCCACAAATCTCAAACATATAATTGTGTGTTTTATTAGTAAACAATTTTAATATATTTGTATTTGTTTTGTTTTAGATCTTACCCGAAGTGTATAACCAAGAAGTGTACCATGGTAATACCGCCATATACATCATTTCAAATGATGGATATTGTTTCAAGGTCGAGTTGGAAAGGCCTCGATACAGACTATGGTATTTGAAATGTCCTAAATGGACCGAATTTTGCAACCGGAACTTATCTGAAGATGTCCATCTGTTGCATTTCCTCGTTTGCATTTCATGGTTATGCTATAAATTCCTACAGACAATTCCAGCCGAGCTACTTCCAGGACTTGAGGAACTGGATGAGGTTACAATCATAGCAAACAGTGAACATTACCCGTGTCATGTTAGGCGTGAAGCGCTTTGTTAAATATTGGAACGTTTGTTTATCGGTTGTTGGGTGACGATGGAACACGATGGTGGAGGATATTGGGTTGGAGGCCGAATCGTGTGTGTCATAACCAAGAACAGGAAATCAACTGGTCGATGCTTTTAACACTAATGGTAGCATGATTACCCGATAGTATACAAAGGAGCACCTACATTAAGAAGCAAAGAACTTCACTGGAATGGCATGAAGAGAGTATGTATTTTATGTTTTATTAACTAATTAGGACTGTCTAATTTATAACATTCTTAACATGTACAATACATACTTGATGTGTAGATGATGATCGAATGAAACATATCTCGCTTTTGGCCATCTCACATGGACCCTTTTGCGAGTATGATAGGTCCTTCTACAAAGCATATGCAGGTATTCAATGCAATGTAAGATTGGTAAGTTTCGCTTTAATTATTTGGTTATATAATTTTAAGATCGCAAGCAGTTGCTTATTAGTAATTACAACATCTAAATTTATAGGCCATCCCCGCAAATTTCCTTAGTAGATATCCAATGCACATGTATGATCGAGCCCTTATCATCCACCGAGAATATCGTCAGAGATGAAAGTGCGAATGGAGCCTCACAACGAAAATCCCGATAAAACAATCATGTCAATGTGCACGGAAGTGGAAGCGGTGGCCTCAAGATGTGGATTTCCACACACCAAGATTATTCGGTTCAAGTATGTTTCCAATGGTGAAGATTTGGATGTTGTAGAGGCGAACACACAATTCCCCATATTCCATATCTGCTAAGCATTAAGTTGCACCTCTTTAAATGTTTTTCCTCATTGTTGGACATGTTTAAAACAAAATATTTTATCTCATATTTTGTGTTATGTAATTAAGACATATGTTTGGGTAATTATGATTAGGTTTGCTAAATGTAGTTATGTGCAACTGTAAGTAAACATGGAAGGTTTGTTTTAATTTAACTACAAATCGTTGATGTTTTTATACACCAATTTCCAATGATTATGACTCTTATAATTCTTTTGCTTTTCTTTAAGATTGTAAATGAAAATTACATGTGTGTGCAAAACATACTATAGGAATTACTAACTTTAATTACGTACTAATAACTTTTTTTCAAAGTCATTTCATAATTCAAAAATATTTTATTTGATTTGTCATGATTTTAAAAACCTATAAGTACATATACCCATTAAATGTAGTGGACCTTATATCCATTTATATTCCTAATCATTTTTACAATAACATTGCGAATACGGAAATAAATGTATTATTGAAATCAAAGTAATTAAGATGTATCGGAAATTAAAATTAAATTATTATATTTAAAAACCACACGTGAATAATACAATATTTTGTTGATCGAATATTAATCTAACATCCTAGAAATATGCACAAGTTAACAAATACACTTGAATTGTCCTAGTCATTCTGACATTACAAAATTTAAAATATCGCTTTATTGTATTTATCAATTCAAATTTGTTATCATAACTTGAACATACATGTTTGTTGATTTTTGACGCTAATAAGTAGTTTGAGTTTTCATGCTCAAAGTATATACACATGGTACACATGTTATAATAGTAAAATTGAAAAAAGTAAATTAGGATAAAAAGACACAAAAGTATGCATGGGAGGATATATGCAAAATCTTTTCAGTGTTTCCAAAAACAATATTTTTGATAATATGATTGTTTATTTATTTTATTTTTTAATTTTAAAAACAAAAACTATACACATACTAACATATTTTTAGAGAATGATATTAATATGTTCATAAACATAATTTAAAACACACACCAACACATATCCAATCACCACATACTCATTGCAACTTGTTTCTTCAATCACATTAGCTAAATGATCCTCCATTGTTTTCATTAATCAAAACATTAACAATGAGTACTTTACATTACATATATTGTTGCTATGGATCATAGTTGTCGTGATCCCGATCCCGATCTTAGGATCTTACGATTTTACGATCATCGCAGCAAAACGAATCGGATCCTACATAGGATCTTTGCAGCTTAAGATCTTATAGGATCCGATCTTTACCATACGATCTTACGATCTAATCCGATCCGATCTTACTTTTCTCGGATTACAAACTAAAAACTACAAATTTATGGGTTGTTTGTTTGTAGAATTCAAAAAACAACATGTTAACATTTTTAAATATTTTATAATCATAATTTAGGACAACATTTATATGAAACATTCATAGTATTTTATGGTTATAATGTATTAGAATTTGTAGATTTGTATAAAATTACATAAACTATTAAGAAATAACATTAGAGTAGGATCTTAAGATCCCGATCCGATCTTCGATCACGATCTTGCAAAGACAAAACGATCCCGGTAGGATCCCGATCTTGACAACCTTGCTATGGATGTTATATGAAGTTGTAGATGTTTCTTGTTTTAGAACAGTTCGTAAATTCAAATCAAAGAAATTTTAAGTAGAAAATGAATGATCAGAAGTTTATTATGATGTTTACATACGTATATGTTTATAATTATGAAGTTGCATGTTGCTTAATACTTGGTTTAATAAAACGCCCAAATATAAGTTATGGTTAAGTTTACATTAGATAAATAATAGATATGTTAGTTGCGATTTGAAACGCAATTACTACTGCTTGTATGATAGAAAATATGAGCAACTTTTATAATTTTATTTTTCTATAATTATATGTAGGATAATGGGTATGGATTTTATTCTTCACATTAATCGCCAATCATTCCCTGGAAAATAGGTTCTTATCTAAATCAATTTAGGATATAACTAAAATAAAAAGTGTCATTTTACGTTGGCGGACCTAGGATAAAACCTAAGGTGGTTCCTTTACTTAATCGAGACGACAAACTAAATGGGTCAACTAGTCAACCGCTAATGGGTCGGGTCGGTTTATGTCTTGTCGGGTATAATATAACACACACAAAACATCTATGTATAGAGTCGTGCATATACAAAGGTTCTCGATTGTTTAAAATTCGAACTCCTATAAGAGTTAGATAATTGTGACATGTATTTTTTTAAAGTA
This sequence comes from Chrysanthemum lavandulifolium, assembly GCA_022545495.1. Classification (NCBI taxonomy): domain Eukaryota; kingdom Viridiplantae; phylum Streptophyta; class Magnoliopsida; order Asterales; family Asteraceae; genus Chrysanthemum; species Chrysanthemum lavandulifolium. Next base: position 96,133,683 of record CM040242.1, on the reverse strand, counting down.
TTATATGTACAATAAGTCCAGTAAAATGTAAATCAAATGCTATATGTCGGTATTATTTCAAATTTATTGACCATAGAATGGAAATTATCAAGTTTAGAAAACTAATAATGCTTTTGAAAATCATGTCTCATCAGTAACATAATATCATTAATCACAATACATAAATATAGAACAAATTGCAAAAACTAGTAAATGAAAATATATAATTGTTGTTTCCATAAAGGAAAAGACTAAAACCCAACTTAGAATTGCTTTTTCCAAATGAAACTAAAACAATATCATATATTGCTATGTCCAAACCGCT
>CM040242.1:95495927-95533279 GCA_022545495.1 Chrysanthemum lavandulifolium | reverse complement strand
CCGAGGCTCGATACCACTTGTTGTAAACACACACAGACCTTGATAGATCTTAAGCACTTTCGGAGATCGTTAGTGTTGCCTATGTAATCACAAGCAAACTAATAGAAGATCTTTACAACTCAGATTGTGGCGGAAAGTAAATACAAGTTATAATAACTAAGAACTCTTTGATCCTCTATGGATCTTTTGATTATAGAAACTCTATGTTTCAATAGATTACAAGACTTGAAAGACTTGGAAAAAGCTTATCTATTACAAACTAACATGGTTTCTTATATAGGCAAGAAACCCTAATGAGCGTTGACAATTTACGCTCCTAATACTAACATAGACTAAGCATGCATCTAGACAAGCATGCAACTAATCATATTGTTTTGTTAATCATATTGTTTATTACGAGTAAGCTCTACTTCTGGGCGCCAACCTATACATACAGTGACTTTTACTCTAAACCGAGCTTATCTCTCCTCGTGGTTCGCACTTTCAGTGACAACACAATATCTGCTTTAACACTTCTGCTGAAGTATAACTTGGAATCCATTCTTCTTCGAATCTCTTGACGGATGCTTGGCGGTCGATGTTTATGCTTCAGCGAATCAAGAGTTTTCCTTAATTCCCAACATGACCTATTATGAATGATATGATATGCAATAAGTCATGATGTAATGTAATGCACGCAATTCGGATGATATTTATACCACTTATGTATTTTTTAAAACAATACTTCTCGTCGAAAATATAATCTTTTAACGTCTTGACCATTCTTAAGTTACTTTGCAAGTATTTACGTCAAAATGTCATCCTACAATAGTTTCTTAATGATTTATTGTGAAATTATAACTTTTCGTCGTAAAATAATGTCGTTGGAAATTTCATGAAAGTGACTAAAATGGCCTCGAAAAGCTAGTCGTAAAATGGTGTACGTCGAACGTTAGGAAACGAACTCAACGGTTTTGGAAAGCTTGTATCAAAATCTCGAAGTTTTGTCATTTAAGTTTTTATCCTAGTGGTCTCGTTCATAAAGAAAAACATAGGTTAAGTAGGGTGATTTTGTCCAAATGTGGTTTAAAAAGTGAGTTTCGGCAATGTTTAAGCAACCAGAAATAATTTTATTACAACTCCGCTATACAAACGGTTGGTCATTTTGGAAAATATGCTTGATGATCTAAATTTTATTAGAAGACATCTCGTTACAAAAAGTTCTACGTCAACGTTAAAAATAGCCTTCAATATGGTCGTTTTGTTTACCGTAACACTTGTCAACTAAAAATAATATAGTTTTTCGTAAATAATAAAGTTACGGCAATTTTATGAAAACGTGTATATTTTAGTCGTTACAAATCCGTTTTCTACGTATTATACGTCCTTAGCTTCGTATCAAAGTATACTAATATATTTTTGATAAGTCGAAATAATTTATAAAGCTTAAGACTCGTTTTTGACTCGTACAAAACAAAATAGTGTCTTTGAAATTTTCGAGCGTATATATTCGTCGTCAAACTTGAAAAATTCATAACTTCTTCGTTATAGCTCCGTTTTAATCCGTTCAAGCGGCCACGGATTCGTTTTAAAGTATATTTTCTAAATATCTAGGCCAAAAATTTTATGTCTACTGTCGTTTTTCCAGATTTACAAAATAACATCAGACCCTTTTTGTGACTTGTCGAAAAGAGTTTTTCTCGTACTAAACCTATTCCAATCCCTTCAAAACAACTCCGAAACTATTCTAATCCTACCATACACCTTCTTAGGGTGTCATGGGTTCCTAAACATCATCAAGACCAATATATAACAAGGGATAAATTATAGGATGACTTATATATATATAACTCTTAAAAACAATGTAAAAATGGTATAAATATCCACAAGTCTTGCATGCTTGCTAAAAAAAATGATGAAATACATATGAAATGATAATGAAAGATGTAAAATGAAAGTGATATGCTTACTAGTTACTTGATGAGGTGATAAGAACAAGGGATTAAACCTAAACACCCTAGGTTTTTATTTCAAAACCTTTAATAAGAGTGTAACTAGATTGTTTTAAACTTTAACTTGAAAATTTTTATGAATTCCTTCTAACTCCTTATGATGGCCGGTTTGTAGAGGAAGGATACAAGAGAGAAGAAACTTTATTTAACTCTTGCATTATTGTTGAATGAAATGAGTGAATGAAGGTTGTGTATAAGTCTAGATATGTAAGTAAAATTTTTTCACCAAACAATTAATGCCTACCCCCCCTTGGTCGGCCAAGGGGGGAAGTATTTCATATAATACTTTTTTTTTTCTTTTATTTATAATGTGTATAATTGTTTGTATGTAAAAAAAGAAAGTAAATTAAGGTTAATTGTAACTTTGTATATACATTTGTGTAACTAAGGTAGTTTTAGCTAAAAGTAATTTTTAATAGATCAAAGTAAAGTATAACGAGATCATAAAAATTGTAAAAATACATTTCTTGTAAAATTTGAGTGATATAATAATTATCGTGTAGTTTTTAAGAAAAGTGTCGTAATTATGTAAATATAACAATTTATATCTGAAATAAATTTAAAACACCGGTAAACTAATAATAATATTTTATCATCTTAATATGAGTATAAAATATATCGGAATAATCTTTGAAGTATCGGATCAAATGTTCAAAATAATTAATTACGCGATAGCGTTTATTTAATATGAAATTATCGTTTAACGTGAAATGAAAAATCATGCATGAACCGATATGATGAATATTGAGTTTATGAAATGACCGAATTTTAGAATTGTGACATTCTTCCCATGTCGTGAATCACGTCCTCGTGATTCGATTAACTATACTATGGTCCGAATCTCGACAAGAGTTCTAAAAGTTCATGCTCGTATTTAATAGTCTAAGTGATCATGTCAATGCTCATGCATAAGGGTTCCTCATCCAACTAATTACATACCCGTGATTAGATTTGATTGGGTAAACTTACCCAATATCGAACGCGGCCCTCAAAAGACCTTTAGGTAGTGACTAGAGTAACGTGTTTCTTAGCTCGACTTTCGCAACTCATCAAACAAGAACCGCCACTAGATCAAGCTAGGAAACAAGTCTTTTGAATGAAGTCTTTTGAAAGATTCGCTCGATATTCGATTTGCTTACACAAATCAAATCAAATCAACAAAATATATAACAACTAAGGTCGATATCAATAGGTCTCAAATTAATCAATGTCGTGAGCGTGATATGAATCGGAAGGAAGTTATGCACTAAAAATCATGTTGTCTGTAAATAAAGTGGTTGCTCAAAAGAATGTACCCGTTACGCGTTGCGGGCTTCCTCGGTACCGAGATAGAATGCTCGACCACGTGCGGGGAATTTCAATGTTACGATCTTGTGGGCCTTCTATTGCCAACGCCGAGTTTGACGATTACCTCCTTGATTGGGAGTTCTTTCGACTTTGGGCGGTATTGCGAAGGTGATCTAGACTTCCACACTCGTAACATGCTTTTCTCTCGCCTTGATTTCCGCCTGTTTGAGCAATTTAGCGCGAAGTGGCCCGTCTGTCCACATTTGTCGCACCTTCTTGCCTCTCTGAGTGATGATAATTACATCAGTACACAAAGGATGTGGACACAGATATCCTTTGCGCTCCCGGTGGTCGCCCATAGTTACGGGTTATTCGCGCCTCTTGTTTTGTTGGTTACGGTCTCGGCTTCCCTGGTGATCCTCCTGCCGCTTTCGTCCATTGTCGTTTGCTTTTGTTAGTTCTCCGGACCGATCACATCATTTGTCAAGCGATACGCCATACTCACGACGACTTGCGAGTGGTTGGGTTCGACGAGTGACATCCCTCCTAATTTCGGTATCAATCCCCATATATATCGGTCGATCAACTTCTCCACGGTGGAAACCATATGAGGAACCATCCTAGTTAACTCGTGGAAGCGGATCGTGTACTTGTCGATCTCTACTCCAACCATCAGTGATTCCAAAATTCCGCTTCTAGCTTCGCACTTCATCTTTTCTGCGGTACTCATCGGTTAGTAGTTTCTTAAATGCTTCCCAAGATAACGATTTGCAGCCCCTCTTCCTCTAGTCTCGCAATTGGTTGTTCCACCAGTCAATGCTCGACCACAGTAGTAGACCAACAGAGAACTCAACCTTGTTTCCTTGATACATTTCGTGATACTAAGTTTCGACTCAACATTCTCGAACCAAAGTTAGCGGTCCAATGGCACCCTCGGTACCATGAAATTCCATGGGCTTGCATGTCATGAAAGTTTTGTAGTTGCATCCTTGACCGCGTTTGAAGTACCTTCTCCGTTGTTGGTTAGTCTAGCATCGAGATGTGTTATAATTTGGGTGAGTAGATCCGCTATTCCAAAGACGTTGTTGTTTGGATTGTCATTGTTGTTTGGGTTGCCGTTGTTGTTGCCTCCCGGCGTGTGTTTCTTGCGACCATGATCCTCACAAAGGACCAAAACATCGGGTTGAGTAAACGACATTCGAACGAAGTCGGATGAGGTGCAGAACGGTGGTAATGTGTGTTATAGTGAATCGAAATATGACAGGATCAGGGACATGCTATGTCTAACAAGTCGAAAGATGGAAAAGAGAAGATATAAACTAGGTACGGTAACGTAGACGTGAATATAAAATCATGCAATGCATACCCACCCGACCAATGCAGTTTCAGGTGACCAGACTCTAGAGACTCGACTAAACATGATTTAAAACTATCACTCTTATCATTGCATGGTTCTTCATAAATTAGACATAGTTGATCAGGCTATGTTTAATTTATGAGTAACGATCAACGATAGGACTAATTGACTCGGATGACGCTTCGGTGTTTTATTTAAAACTTTATTCCGGTTATAGTTGTGATTTTATTTTTGAAAATCGGCATTCTCTATAACCTTTAGCTCGATACTAATCTGTCACACCGCCGGAGGCGAAACACGAGTGTAACGGAAAGGAACATAAGCACAAGATAATAGAACGTACTAACGTTAAGATTAAAAAGAAATAATACACCATTACAATACTAGTTTAGCCGACATCAAGCAAATATATTACAAAGTTTAAATTCCAAAATATTATGTTTTAAACATAATGATTTATATAGACAAGTGAAAACTTCATTATGCAAGACACGTAGAAAAAGCTTACTAACGATCACACAAATGCATGAGAAAACGGGTCAACTATGAAAATAGTTGGTGAGTAAACATGTTTAGCGAAATAAGAAAACTCGTAAGAAATATTCAAAGCTTTCGGTCAACGAAAATAGTCCACAAAGCAAAGGCATTGTAAATCCACTCGTTCCAAGTTCCGCCCATACAAAACTTGCAACACGTGTATTCACAACCCATTGCACAAAATATAGCGTATGAAGTTGTCAAGTATAGCGGTCATAATAGTTCACAATATAGAACCGCTAATATAATAATTCGGGGATGCTCTTGATGAAACCAAATTAAGTGGGTGCCACTACCCAAAGTTATGTTGGGTGCCTCTTCCCAAAGATATAATGGGTGCCTCTTCCCAAAGATATCTTGGGTGCCTCTTCCCAAAGATATACTGGTGCCTCTTCCCAAAGATATACTCCGAACATAGGAGACTTTATAGTGATGCTCAACATAGGAGACTTTATAGTGATGCTCGAACATAGGAGACTTTATAGTGATGCTCCGAACATAGGAGACTTTATAGTGATGCTCGAACATAGGAGACTTTATAGTGATGCTCCGAACATAGGAGACTTTAGGTCAAGGTCATAACATGTACGGTTCAATAAGTTCAAGTAAGGCATTATTTCGTAATTAAGTTCAAGGATTTGTTTCAAGTTCACAAGTTCTAGTCAAACTAGTTAATAAAAGTAGTAAACAATTTAGCTCAAGAACGGTTCATGCATTTCGCCCCAAAAATATAGTAAAACGGTAAAAAGGGGTGTGATTACTCACTTGATGAATAGATGCGATGACAAAAGTGGTTACACCGAAATGTAGCGTGAATCTCGAAACTGACCTATTATAAATGATATGATATGCAATAAGTCATGATGTAATGTTATGCACGCAATTCGGATGATATTTATACCACTTATGTATTTTTTAAAACAATACTTCTCGTCGAAAATATAATCTTTTAACGTCTTGACCATTCTTAAGTTACTTTGCAAGTATTTACGTCAAAATGTCATCCTACAATAGTTTCTTAATGATTTATTGTGAAATTATAACTTTTCGTCAGAAAATAATGTCGTTGGAAATTTCATGAAAGTGACTAAAATGGCCTCGAAAAGCTAGTCGTAAAATGGTGTCGTCGAGCGTTAGGAAACGAACTCAATGGTTTTGGAAAGCTTGTATCAAAATCTCAAGTTTTGTCATTTAAGTTTTTATCCTAGTGGTCTCGTTCATAAAGAAAAACATAGGTTAAGTAGGGTGATTTTGTCCAAATGTGGTTTAAAAGTGAGTTTCGGCAAAGTTTAAGCAACAGTAAATAATTTATTACAACTCCGCTATACAAACGGTTGGTCATTTTGGAAAATATGCTTGATGATCTAAATTTTATTAGAAGACATCTCGTTACAAAAGTTCTACGTCAACGTTAAAAATAGCCTTCAATATGGTCGTTTTGTTTACCGTAACACTTGTCAACTAAAAATAATATAGTTTTTCGTAAATAATAAAGTTACGGCAATTTTATGAAAACTTGTATATTTTAGTGGTTACAAATCCGTTTTCTCGTATTATCGTCCTTAGCCGTATCAAAGTATACTAATATATTCTTGATAAGTCGAAATAATTTATAAAGCTTAAGACTAGTTTTTGACTCGTACAAAACAAACATAGTGTGCTGAAATTTTCAGGCGTATATATTTCGTCGTCAAACTTGAAAATTCATAACTTCTTCGTTATAGCTCGCTTTAATCCGTTCAAGCGACCACGGATTCGTTTTAAAGTATATTTTCTAAATATCTAGGCCAAAAATTTTATGTCTCTTGTCGTTTTCCAGATTTACAAAATAACATCAGACCCTTTTGTGACTTGTCGAAAAGAGTTTTTCTCGTACTAAACCTATTCCAATCCCTTCAAAACAACTCGAAACTATTCTAATCCTACCATACACCTTCTTAGGGTGTCATGGTTCCTAAACATCATCAAGACCAATATATAACAAGGGATAAATTATAGGATGACTTTTATATATAAAACTCTTAAAAACAATGTAAAATGGTATAAATATCCACAAGTCTTGCATGCTTGCTAAAAAAAATGATGAAATACATATGAAATGATAATGAAAGATGTAAAATGAAAGTGATATGCTTACTAGTTACTTGATGAGGTGATAAGAACAAGGGATTAAACCTAAACACCCTAGGTTTTTATTTCAAAACCTTTAATAAGAGTGTAACTAGATTGTTTTAAACTTGAACTTGAAAATTTTTATGAATTCCTTCTAACTCCTTATGATGGCCGGTTTGTAGAGGAAGGATACAAGAGAGAAGAAACTTTATTTAACTCTTGCATTATTGTTGAATGAAATGAGTGAATGAAGGTTGTGTATAAGTCTAGATATGTAAGTAAAATTTTTCACCAAACAATTAATGCCTACCCCCCCTTGGTCGGCCAAGGGGGGAAGTATTTCATATAATACTTTTTTTTTTCTTTTTTTTATAATGTGTATAATTGTTTGTATGTAAAAAAGAAAGTAAGTTAAGGTAAATTGTAACTTTGTATATACATTTGTGTAACTAAGGTAGTTTTAGCTAAAAGTAATTTTTAATAGATCAAAGTAAAGTATAATGAGATCATAAAAATTGTAAAAATACATTTCTTGTAAAATTTGAGTGATATAATAATTATCGTGTAGTTTTTAAGAAAAGTGTCGTAATTATGTAAATATAACAATTTATATACGAAATAAATTTAAAACACCGGGTAAACTAATAATAATATTTTTATCATCTTAATATGAGTATAAAAATATATCGGAATAATCTTTGGAAGTATCGGATCAAATGTTCAAAATAATTAATTACGCGATAGCGTTTATTTAATATGAAATTATGCGTTTAACGTGAAATGAAAAATCATGCATGAACCGATATGATGAATATTGAGTTTAAGAAATGACCGAATTTGAGAATTGTGACAATCTGAGGGTGGTTCCCCGTTGTGTTGGAGGCAACCCTACTGCAAAGCATGCCCAGCCCTGTGGTACACTCCCACAGGTGGAGCATTCACGCAGACGCGTGCGCAGAGCATAGGGGTCCTCGGGGTAGAGCTAGAGAGGCGGACCAAGGAGTGAAGCGTGAAGAGCGCTGGTGGTGATGGTGATTGGTCCTAAACTAGTCATCTTTATATTAGTCGACCACTTGTGAATGGTCAACCATAAAAGTCAAACTAATCTAGGACCAAAGACAATTAAAATCCATGGGAGTATAGAATTATATCCCAGGTCGTTAAGTCCCAACGAGGTGTAAACTGTAATACAACGATCGTGTGTCTTTGATGATATAGAATATACAAAAACAGAATCGATTGACTAACACTAGGAATGTGAATAGTAATAGCTCATCACAGCTATGTCGTTAAAAACGCAATCAAAAACCTAAAACGTAAAAGATATACAAACGTCGTTTAACTTAAATTAAACGTAAACGTATAAAAAAATAAAATGATTATAACTATAGTAGGGATTTGCATGCCTTAGCGACTTAAATGCAAATTAAATATAATTAAAATATTTAACTATAATTTACAAATTTATATAAAAGTTAAGAAAACTTAAAAACCTAAAACAAGTATATGTTTACGTAAAAACTACGTAAACGTAATAAAATAAAAACTGAATTCGATCCAATACAATTCCCACAATTGTGAAAATCATATTTTTGGGATCCTAAAAAGATAAGAAAATTATTGGAAAATTAAAATAAATTTTTACACTATTAAATTAATTAATATAAATTAAAAATGAATTAAATGTATTTAATAATGAATTAAATAATAAGAAAATCTAAAATTAACTTAAATAAATGAAATAAAGAATCTAAAAAATCTAAAATATAATAAAATAATTTTTGAAACTGAAAATGTATTTTTTTACACAATTATTCTATTTATAATTAATTATTTACCATTATTAAGTATTAAAAACTATTATTGATTTATTAAAAATATAAAATGAATAAAGAAAATTCTGAAACTTTTTACATAATTCTAAAATAAATAAAAGAAGCTAGGAAAAATATAAAAACTATAAGTACTTAATGAAAATAAGCTAATAAGCAAATAAGCTTCTAAGTAGAAGCTATCACTTAGCTTAAAAGTAGATCTTTTTGTCTTTTCTTTTTCTGAAACTCAATATGTACTGATATTATACAAGTTTAATGAAAACAAAACTTTACAAACTAAGAAATAAGCAAGTTGTGAGCTTATGAGTCCAACAGTTAAGCTTTTGGCTTGACTGTTGGAACTCAAGCTCATAATAAGCTTGAAATAAGCTATATACATGAAACAAAAGGTAAAATAAAATGTACACAAGTCCAATGGATAAATATAAACAGGAAAAATGGACTGAAATAGTGTGAGCTTATGGTTTAGACAGTTAAGCTTTTTGGGCTTAACTTGGATGGAGTGAAAGCTTGTAAAAGCTTGGTATAAGCTCCACACTGGAAAGCAAAAGAAAAATAATATATTTATAAGTAATATGACAAAATATAAACAAGCATGTGTATCGGATTTCATCAAATAAGCTAATAAGTATTTTAGCGTAATCCGAATCTTCTTGAACCATTGCAAGGCTGGCGATAAGTATAAGCTACTTGCGACCCTAGTAAATAAGCTACAATGGGAATATTAAGTCTTTGGATCAAGAAGTTGGGTGGATGAGCTTCACATAAAGCTAAAACACTTAAGCTCATGATCACTAAGGAGCTTTTAAGAGTCATTGGTAATGGTGTAAGTTCACCGAGTTCTCGGTGAACTGTTAAGAATGGGCAAACAACAAGCTCTAAATTAACTTATCAAATGAACTTATGAGAGCTCAACAAACACCGGAACATTGAGTATGATTGGTTAGCCTCACAGAAACTAAAGATCATGTGCTCAAGTTCAATGAGGAACTTTTCATAAGCTTAAGAAAATCACTCAACCTCCACCGCTTGCTTCAAAGGAAGGAGTTTAGTTGGAACAAAATAAGGGGTGAAAAAGCTATCTAATTTAAGCTACAAACTGAAAAACAAGCATACACATAATAAAAAGGCCACAAGGGCTACACAAAGAAGCCAAGTGCACAAGCTAGGGCTAAGTCATAAAGCTTCTGCAAGCTTATGAACTTGACAGCTCGACTTGTACACAGGGCAAAAACAAGCTAAAATAAGCAACAAAATAAGCACTTAAACATGGAAAACAAAAATAAACAAAAATACAATTAGAAAGATTAGCAACAAAACTAAAACATCCTAAAAGCACATATCTAGAAAGCTAATATTAAGTCCTATACAAAATTATCTAGTTTATTCAAAAACTGCAAAAAGGAAAATTTGACTTTTTGAGTAAAACTAAAAAGTTGACTAAACTGAATTTAGATCTTAAACTACTGATTTAATATGTTATTATAAGCTATGAGAACATGAAATAAACACAGGTAAACAACATTTAAACACTTAAGCAAGATTATAGGATCCAACAATCTAATAGTGCTCATAATGAGATCATCAAGTGTCAAATTGACTTTCTACCATGCTACACCACTTGATTAAGATTTTACTGAGTTACTTAGATCATGTAAAGAGTATATCAAACAAGAACAACTACTAACACAACCTTAAACACAGATTCACTACCAAATCCAAACAACCTTTAAAATGGTTCAAAACGAGGTTTTAAAAGCATAAGACTGCATAAACTTATTTCATCAAATCCAGAGGAACCAAAGTGTCAAAATAGACCTTTTTAAGCATAAACAAGTAGTCACTCAAGTCTAAACCTAGAATTGTCAAAAACTAGCATATGGCAGTCCAAATACAAAATCAAACCACAATCAAATCCAAACTATAACAACATAATATAAAGCAATAATATCATAAACAAACATCAAAGGAACACAGAAACATGAAAATTAAAGCATCTAAAGCACTAAAACAGTAAAATGCAAAAATGGTAAAAATTGAGCTTACAAGTGAATCCAAGCTGAAAATGAGAACCATGGTCACATAACACATCCTAAGGCTTTCCACAAAGCTTCTAAACCCAAGGCAATCCACAATTAACCTTGCTCCATGCAGTTTCACCAAGATCACTTCATTATTTTTGGATTTTCATTGTTTTTCTTGATTTTTAGTGTTTTTCTGAATTTTAAAGACTGAACTTGTTTTAAGGTTTCTAAAAGCTTTAAAGCTTTGTCAGGAGCTTATGTGAGCTTATTGAGTCCTTTAAACAACTACTTAACAAGAATTTAAAGTGACTTGAAAATTAAAGGTAATTAAGTAAAAACTTGAAACTGAAAGATACTTGAAATTAAACTGAAAATAAAGGTTCATTACACTAATTTAAGAAAGATTACAACATTAAAATTGTAAATGACAAGTAATTAAAAGAAAGCAGTAAACTACATTAACTATGTGACCTAGGCTAATCCAAAGGTAGTCTTCTTCTCTTCCTTCTCTTTTCTTTTATAACATTGAGTTCCCACTAGCATTCCACCAAATCCCACTTGCAATCTTGACCATTGATTGAGCGAGAGATGATCCTAGTTTTGAATTCACTTTTGGCGCCAAAAGTGGTACTAGTTGATTGAGGCGCTCACTGCAATTAATGCTTCTTGTTCACATGTAGAGGTGGAGGAGACATGTTTGGTAGGTTCGAAGTCAGTGGTGGAGTTGATAGCAAAAGCGTGGTATGTGATGGTACAGGGGAAGGTAAAGTTGTGGGAATGCATTAATGGTAGTTGTGGGCTGGTATAGGTGTGTAGGAGAGGGTGGTGAGAGTGGGTGAGCAAGTGGAGGTGGAATACCAGGGAGGTGGAAGGGTGGTATCTGGTTTTGGCGGGGTATGTGAGGTAGAAGGAGAAGAGGAGTGGGTTTGACTGAAGTCAACCCGGTATTTATTAATAAGGATGTTGGGCTGGGTTGGATTTGGGCTTGGTTTTTATAATACAAAGGGTCCGGTTTGGTTTGTAGTTATCACAAGGACCATTTGTGTCAATTTTGGATTTTGAGGAGGTGAAATTGTAAATTTCCCAAAAGTTATCAAAAGGTTCCAAATTGTAAGTTATGAATAGTACAAGGGTATTATTTGATAAATTATACTTTTTAAATACCCAAGGACTAATTTTGCCATTTTTGTAACTTGAGGGGTAAAAGTTGCCAATTTGTGAAAACTTTTATCCAAGGATTATTTGTGAACATATTTGATTATCCAAGGACTAAAGTTGACTTTTCATACATTTTAAACTTTCAGGGACTAGTTTTGCCAATTTGTGAAACTCTAGGGACTGAAAATGACAATTTTGTGAACTTTGATCATTTTTCACTTGTTTTCAATCTTTTTGTACCTGAATCACATAAAAACACATTTCAATGATATTTGTAACATTTATATAGTCATTTGTGTGTTTTTGACTGTTTTTGTGGGTTTAAACAAGGTAAAATATATGTGTTTTTAGACACATATCAATGGCGCAGGCTTATCCAGGAAAAAACATCTTGTCATTCTTGATGTGGAGTCGTCCTCAAACGATGTATCGCCCTTCCGTGAAACTGAGACTGCTCCCCCCAAGTAAGTATTGTCGCCGAAGCACTTATCTCATTCCCTGTTTATGTTATGAAATAATCACTAATCTCTTTGTTTGCGTGCAGTGTTGAAACCGTTGGGGATACTGCTGAGCATTCTGGGGAATCGCCACCCAAGGCGAGTCCCATTCGCACTGATCCTCCTACGCCAGAGAGCCAAGGCGCCGATCCGTTGGTATCTGGGAATGTACCAATGGACCAGCTTGTTGAGGAGCTTGTGTTGGCTGCTGCGCACCAGGCTACATTGGTTGCTCAGCTAAAGTCAAGGTATGATGGGGAGAGTAGCCAAAGCGAAGGATAAAAATTGCCTTTCTGGGGCGCACCGCCGCTCTTTCAAGTGAAGCGGCGAGCTCTTATGCCAAAATCTTCTTGAAGAAAAGATGTCGTTGCTTACCCAAGTGAGCCAGAGCGTGCCGCTCGGAGGATTATAAGGCTACTTGCTTCGGGCTCTTAAGTATTTGGAGAATGGAAGAACGAGCATTTTCTAAGTTGGAGGAGTTTCGTGCAACCGTGGGAAGCTTCTTTGGAGGAGCAGGAGATGAAGTTGCGAAGCTCGGATCGAATCGATGAAGAGCTATATCCTCACCGGTTTCCACGATTCTTTGAGCACAGTGGCTCATCGACCATGGTTTCGCCTTGTTGTCCTTAATACTTTGGAATCTCGAGAGGTGATGCACACCTTTGGGGTGTTGTTCAGTCTGGCGTTGGCGGCGTGGCAAGTGGAGGCCATAGAAGAGCTTCATGAGGCGCCTTTTGACAAGTGCACGCCCAGTGCCGTGTATAATGAGCATGCCTATGATGATCTTGTTCTTTGCAATGAAGAAGATGAATCATGGAGTTTCCTTAGATTGCGCATTGGAATGTGACCAGGATTATCCCATAGGTTTGATTATGGAGGGATTAACCTTGGCCCGCCATCGTGCCGATGATGCAGAGGCGCAATGAATATTTCTTGAAGCCCGATGAGTCACAAATGCAAGTGCCTATCTTTGCTCGCCACGCGATATCCCGAACCCTTTGCCCTTGAAGGAAATTCCTTTGAAAGAATCCTTAAAGCCCATGCCATGAGGCTTGCAAAGAAGAAGGCGTCAAGGAAAGGCCATTTTGTGTGGTCTTGGTGCAACGCATCTCCCGAGATCCGACGGGGTACCTGTTATTGTGGCCACGGTATCGCGCCAGGATTCTGACCTATTAAAGAAACTGAAAGAGGTTGGGGACGCTGCAAACCGTGTTGAGAGCTCACATCTTAGGCGTTGTAATAGTATATAGGCCATAGCTTCTTTATAAATATCCTTTTGTAAGAACTCGTGGTTCATAATAAAATTTCCCTTTTGTTGACGGTGTGTTGATCCATATGTGGTTGCGATTATAACGTTTGTACTTAGTTATCTGTCTTTGCATAAAAAACGTCCTTGTTGTCTAAGAATCAAACAGTTATATAAGAGCAAATAGTATATGAAGTCCATAATCATGTATGAAAGTCATGATCTAACATACTTGAAACAGAATTTCTAAGTACTTGTATCATAATCGTGTAAGGTGTAATATGCAACGTACTGTAAATATCATATCAAGGAGTCAAGAGTCTTGATTCCTAATTTGTTAAACGCGCACAGTATGCATTGTTGCGCATCCATCGTGGAATGCACATTGAACTTATTCCAACGTCTTGAAAACAAGGTGTTTAACAAGGATGCATGATCCGATGTTGATGGGTTTGCAACCCTCTTACTCAACGAGTTATTTAGTAGGTTTACTCATCCTTTTACCATCGTGGGTTTATTAAGTGCATGCACGCCATGTAGGCAAAATATAAGATAACAACAATGTTGAGACATAAATAATATGTAAATAACAAATTGAAATGTGTCGCGGAGTTAGCTAGAAACCGCGACATTTTATTAATACTTGCAAGTTTTTGTAAAAAGAAATAAAAAAAAAATTGCCTAAGTAAAACGGAATGTAAATACACGGATATTTATTGAGCACTTTACTAAAGTGCGGGGGTGTCCGTCTTATGGGTCAGTAGCCGTTTCTAGAGATAACATCGCTTGAGATTGCAATGTTCCATGTCGCGTATCACGACCATCCATGTCTCGCAATCTTATGCGCTCTTTCCTATCGCTTCAAGGACCTCATAAGGTCCTTCCCACTTCGGTCCAAGTTTTCCTGTATCTTCTGCATGGCTCGCATCATTGGCGCGATACACAAAGTCGCCTGGTCTGAATGAGATGCTTCGAACTTTAGCATCGTAGTATCCTTTCATTTTTGACTTGGCTCTCGCCTTACATATAGCTGCGCTCTCGCGCCTTTCTTCCAATAGGTCCAAGTCAATACGCTGTTCATCGTCATTGGTACAACATTAACTTCTGTAGTGCTAATAGTTGGCATCCCAATTTCGGCTGGTATGACGGCTTCTGTCCCATAAACAAGAGAAAAGGGAGTGTCACCCGTGCTAATTTTGATTGAAGTGCGGTGCGCCCACAAAACATGCGATAATTCCTCTACCCACCTCCTTTTGTGTTTGTCTAAGCGTGCTTTAATTCCTTCACCCAGACTACGATTTGCACGCTCGACCAAACCATTGGTTTGTGGGTGTTTGACTGACGCGAAGTGTTGTGCGATATTTAGTTTCTCGCACCATTCCTTGAAAGGGTTGTCACAGAATTGTTTTCCATTGTTTGAAATGATTTCCCCAGGTAATCCGAAACGGCATACGATATTCTCCCAAACAAATCGTTTTACTTGATTACCTGTGATTGTCGCGACCGCCTTTGCCTCAATCCACTTAGTAAAATAGTCTATAGCCACAATAAGAAATTTCACCCCCGCCGCAGGGGGAAGGGACCCGCAATGTCGATACCCATTTATAGAATGGCCATGGCGGCGTAATAGGTGTTAGCTCTGTTGTGGTCGGCGTGGGATGGGTCTACTGGACTTGGCGATCGCCACACTTTCTTATCAAATCCAGCGTCACGGTGCATCGTGGGCGAGTATCCCGACCGTAGGCGCGGGCTACAACGGACCGTGGTCCTTAGTGCATCTTGCATGAACCACTTGGATCTCTCGAGTACGTAATCGCTTGAAGGGTCCGACACATCAAGCCTTTGTTGTAGAAATGAACGCCGATATAATATACCATCTCAAGTTCAAACCTCTATGACATGCGACGATTCTTCTAGCGTCCTTCGCTCCCGGGCAAGATGCCCTTGCTTATAAACTCAACGATTGAGTCATCCATGTAGGACCTTGCTCCTCTATCACCGTGGATATCTCCATCTCTCGAGATGGACTTGCTCTTAAGAGTCTCCGCAAAGCTTGTGGATGCGATCTTGCTTCGGTGCATCCGCCTTTCTGCTCTCCCCTCTAGGAACTTGTTTGATGGTAAGCATGTCGAAACCCTGGATTATTGACTTGGTCTTGTCGAGGTATTGAACCATGTTTTCTTCTTTAGCCACATATTCGCCCAACACATGGTTAGCTACTAAACGGGAATCCACATTTGCTTCTAGGTTGCGTCACGCCCATTCGAAATGCAATGCGTAACCCAAAGAATCGTGGCTTCATACTACGCCTCGTTGTTTGTGGGTCGGAATTCAAAGCGCGGCGTAAGTGAATTCCATTCCTTCGGATTCGTGAGGATAAGGCTCGCACTGACCCGTCCACGCATGAAGATCCATCCGTGAATAGGATCCATGGTTCTTGTAGTTTCACCTTGCTTTGTGAAGGTGCATCATCAGTATCTGGTTTTTCGATGATTAAGTCTGCTAGTATCTGCCCCTTAACCGCAGTACGTGGTATGTAGGAGATGTTATGCTCACCTAGCAACACACTCCACTTCTGCAGTCGCCCCGATGCGTCGGGTTTTGAGATGACTTGCTTGATAGGTTGGTATGTGATCACCGCTATTGTAGAGAGTAACAATGCCCCCCTCCACCAGGAACTTGAACATCCCATGTCTTTGACGCATCGCTGCGATGGTCGATATCCCCGGCATTCCAATAATGCCATTGTATGACGAAGGGATTTGATCACCATAAAGTTCATCCAGTCATTGTGGAGTGTTCCTTATTACCAACATTGACTAGTATGCGTGTTTGCCCCATTGGCCATATCTTTTCTCCCGTAAAACCCAACGACGCCATGGCGAACTTAATCGACTTCAGATCTCGGTGGCGATCGCTTGAAACAATGTTCATACATTATATCTGCGGATGCTCCTCCATCAACATACATGCGGTGGATATCGTGACCCCATTAATTTCAATGGTAAGTGGTTACGCCACTGCGTTGTCCGCAGCCAAGGTGGGGAAAGAAATTTCGCTTCCACAGGAAAACTTTTGGCTGATCTTCTTCCTAGTCTTTCGCTGCCATGATTGTATCATGTAAATGGTATCAGCCTTATCTTTGGGTGCTTCTTTCTTGTTCCCAGTCTTTTGCTTATTTTTCCCCTCCTTGATGTTCTTAACTAAATGGACCAATCTACCTTCTTTTACCAGCTTATCAATTAGTTGGCGCAATTGGACACACTCATTGGTGGTGTGGCCCTTCTGTCCATGATAGTCGCAGTATCCATTCCCCACGCGACAATCCTCTGGGATGCGCATTGATGGGGGTTTCGGGAAGTTCGCGCCTTCCGTTACGAATATCTCCTTTGGAGTCTTGGCCAGCGGGGTATATTTGTCATTCTCTCGTCCGCTCCCCTGACCGCGGTAGTTCCTGTTGCGGTTGCTACTCTGGTCAATGGATTGTCTCCTAGGCTGTTCTTGTAACCTATAGTTTGAGTAGCCTTTCTTGATGTCTGTTGCAGCAGCTTCTCCTTGGATAAAAGACCTTGTGCGTTTCATAAGTTCATCAAAGGTTTGGGGAACCTTGTCGTTCAAATTTTTGATGAGTTATGGGTTATTGATTCCGTTCATGAACCCCGAGATCTTTAGTATTTCGGGCATGCCTTGACATGTATGCATTCGCCTTTGTAGCGTTCCCATAGGCGCTTGTAGATTCCCGGCTACTGCTTTTACCCTCGCAAGTTCGACGGGGTTTTTGGCGACTTCTTCCTTTGAGTAAAGTTCAGCGAAACGCCTTCGCAACTCTTCAAAACCACCAATGCTTCTACGTGGAGTTTATCGAACCGGCCACAGATTTCCACTAATGTGGAATTGAACATGTGGCACCACATGGGTTGTGGCCAATTTTCGATAGTAGCGGTGACTCAAAATTTTAGGTGATCATCCGGATCACTGCTCCATCGTAGGTTTTCACATTGGCGGGCATGCGCCTTCTCTTATCTTCGAAAATCGCCGATGCGCCGAGCTTAACGCATCCACCTTTGGCGGCGCCAGGAAGAGACATATCTTCATCCTCCGGTCACGATATCTTCTCCGGGACTTCCAAGGTCCTGCTTCTCGTCTCGTTGTCCGAGGGGTCACCGGAGGATGAGTTTCTCTTCGGCGCTTACCGACCGTCCTCGTAATCCGAGCTCAAGAGCTTTCACTGGGAGTGCCATCGTCCAAGTCTGCCATGGACCTCGCGGTCGCTAAGCCTAGCGTGGGCATTGGTACGCTATCCATCATCTTCGTGTTCTCCCGACATCGTAGGTCGCCTTCTTCTTCGCTCGCAACTCTCCTTCCGATCTCGGTAAACACCGGGGTCTGCGGTTGTCCTCTTGCGCCTCTCCTCCGGTGACGTGATGGGGATGTCTCATACTCGATTCGAAGTTGAGTCGGGCTTGCGTGCTCGACTCGACCTCTTTTCGCTTCCTCTTGCATGAGGCGCCAAGGTTTCATAGTTTTGAGACACGAAGTCACTGACGCTAGTTCAGCGCCTCCTTCTAGCGCGAGGGTGTCTGTCTCCACCACCGGACCCTGTTTCGCTCAGTGCGCCGGGCCGGGTTGTGAGGTTCGCTTCGGCACCGATTGGTGGGGAGTGGTAAGAAGGGTCTGTTGGTGATTGTCGTAGTGGCATGGGTTGTCCCGTGCGTGGTCCCACCGTCGTGAAGACCGGATCCGGGCCTCGACCCTTGGTTTCGGGTCGCCCGGTTGTTCCAGAGCCCCGCTTAGAGGTCGATTCGCTTTGTCGCTTTTTCCTTGTAGGTCACTATGCGATCACCGGCTTAGGTTTCGTGCTTTGTCATTCTAGTTCTTAGTGATTGGTCCCACGAATGGCGCCACTTGTTGATACAAAGTTGGGCTTTCCTTATTTGGACTCCGGCTCCTGTATCAATTAGACCTTGATGCTTGAGACCTCGCACTAAGAAAGCAGAAGCACTGCTAGGCTTATCGTGGATTGTCTCCCACGATTATCCTCCGGCGAGAGTAAGTAATCGGTTTAGGGTTTAGTGGAGAGTTAGGTTTGTGAACGTTACCTTTAATGAGGGCCGAGATGCCCTTTATATACACACGAAATCCTTGCTAGTTTCAGATTCCCCAACCTTCGGCGTATCCCGCCTAAGTCGGTCAATTGATACATATCTCATAAATAAGAGATACCCGATATCAAAACCATAAATAACTTCGGGTTTGGGCCTTCGTGAGCCCAAACCGTTACCGGGTTAGCCCATTCATACTGGGCTCGATTGCTAGTAGCGTTCATTGGTCGGGTTCATGACCCGAATGCGGACTATACGTCATCAAATATTAATGTAGCAAAATTATTATATTATAAAAAAAAAATGATCACACTTGACCATACCATAACAAAATAAGTGTTGAGAATAGAGGTATTTTTTGTAGTGCTTCCCTAACCAAAAAAAGCTTTTTTATTTTTAGAAGATTATTTTATACAACAAAAAGCTTAAGAATTCTGCTTGCTAAACATGCCCATATATATTTAGGTAATTGGGCTACTTGTTGAGGGCACTTCCCCCTCCCACTTGCATGTCCCTCCGCCCCAGCTCACCTATCCATTTAAGTTATAAAAATGGGCAGGGTACTCTAGCCAGGTAAATTCGTGTGACAGTTAGCTTCCCTTTATTTACATATAAATTGGATGTTTTGAAAACCAATCGCAACTAAGCAAGCTAGCGAAACATAAATGGTGGCAGATTCATGTAATAGATAACTAACCGCCAATTTTATCCTACAACTCTTCCAAACTAACTGAAAGTACCATCGCCTATAGGTAAGGGAGTTTGAATGATTTGAAAATGCATCAAACTTAACACTTATTCTTTTAGTCTGTATCAAACTTCTTTTTCCTATTGAACGTATAATTTTTTTAATTATCCTGTTGTGCGTATTCTTACGGGTAATGTTCGAAACATTTCGACGGATGATCATTTAAATATGTATATAACGTTAGCCGTGATGCTACACACACTATCTACTACAACAAAAACAATACCGAATCTCGCCAAGACAAGGTATGGTATGGTACGTAGACAGATCATACCCCTACCATACCACATGTAAGACCCGATATTATCAACTAAAAGTCTGTATATTGAATAAGAAAACAAAATAGTTCATTATACAACAACGAAATAAGTGTCTAAGATCATATGGTTTACTAAGATCATATGTTACAAATGACATTTGTGCGAAATTAGTAACACAAAATCGATTATAAACCACTGAACCCTACAAAATCAGTAATTGAAAACAAACCTGAGTGCCAAATCCGTGTTGATTTTGAAATTCTAAAAATCTAAAACTCTTAAGAAATCAGTGATGATTTCCATCAATAAGATATTAGTTCTTGAGATGAAAATTAGAAGAAAATTTTGAAGAGAGAGAAAGTTTGTAAGATTTTTTTTTATCCAACTCAAGATTTTTGCTAGAAAAGAAAAGAAAAAAGTTCACATCAAAGTGGTGTTTCCGTGTTTTGGGTGGGTTGGGATTTGAGTTTGAGAATTTTGACGGTCGGTAAGGCTGGTCGCATCCCATGCTTGGACATCGGTTGGGCATCATTTATTTTCCTCCTCAACCGATTTGAAGATCGGTCCACACGATTGCGACACTCGGTTGGCAAGTCGGTCGAAGGTCAAGAATTTACAATATCGAGTGCAAACTCACTCGATGTTTAAAAGCTTCCTTTGGTCAAAAAGTGACCATTTGGTCATTAAACTAAAAAAAAAAAAAAAAACTTTTTTTTAAACCAATTTTCCCACTTTATAAATACCAACTTCACCTCAAACAAACTTCTTAAAAAATTAACAAATCTTGGGTCGCCGACCAGGGCATCCGGGTTGTCCTGTGTCACGGAGAAAGAAAGGCGGCGTGGCGCGGGTTGACCCAGGTTGTCAGTGTCACGACCGGACCAAATTTAATGACCAAATAACTAAAACCAACGCTAATAACAATTAGGGGAGAGATCAATAAAAATGACATAAAAATTAAAAATTAAATGAATCAATCTCAATTATTTATTTTTGATCAAATTAATTAAATTAAGAGTAAATTACACCGTTCGTCCTTATGGTTTGCGTTGACCGCAGGGTTTCGTCATTTGACCAAAAAAGTTGCACCGGTCGTCCTTAAGTGTGAAACGTTATGCACCGTTCGTCCTTTGACCAAACGACGTTAAGTTTGACCGTTAAAAACCCATCATGTGACTTGCGCATGAGGGTAAATTCGTCATTTCAAGACCATAAGGACGAACGGTGCAAGGACGAATGGTGTAATTTACTCTAATAAGAATAAAACTAATCTTAACCCTGCCCTGTACCATCATTATCATTTCTGTCTCTCTTTTTCTCTCTCGTCGCACCTCAACCCAGGAGAATATGGAAATGGTTCTTCTTCTTCTTCTTTTGAAGGTCAAAAGCAAAAGACACTTCCTCCATACCATAAATAAACGGCTACCACCCTAGCCATCACGGCGTCATCGGATAGTGGCTAACGAAAGGGATGAGTACCAAATAAAGGAGGTCACCTCTATGAAGACCAAGAAACTAAGGTCTCACCTTCCACAAGTTTAACTATAAAATGGAGGTCGAGAATCACAAATTTACTCATATCCTCACAACAACAAAAATGATTAGGGTTTCGGGAATCAAGGGGTTTTCAAAATTGACAAGGGGGTTTTACTAATTGGAGTATAGAGAGTCCACATCAAGTTTCAGTTTGTTCAAGTTCAATCAAACTCGTGCTCAATTGGGTCTCTTGTGTTCGATTCAATTAACCCCGTCCCGGCGTCCCCACTGGCAGCGGATTTGTGCGTTGACCGGATCTGGATGGTGGTTCTGGAGGTGGATCTGGATGGCAGCGGATCCGGGAGGTGTGGGGGATTTGTGGGTTGTAGTTTTTTAAGAGTTAGTTGATGTGGGTTTTGATACATGGTGATAAATAAATGGTTAGTGTTTACTGGTTCAGATGTTGGGATTTTTTTTTGGTTTATGATCTTTGGGTTTTTTTGGTTTTCGATAGTGCATTCTTCTTCTTTTATCTTATTTGAGAAGGTGACAATTTAAGTCGATTTCGATGACACTGCCAACTACTCATTTACAACATATAACTGAAATCAAGTAAGGGATGTTAAGACTTATAATGATGTATAAGGCTGAGGAAGTCATTTGATTCTTATTTAGGGAAAAAGGTTAGCTTGAATAAATAATTTAGTCAAATACAAGACGGCATGAAGAGATTTGCATAAGTTTTGAAAACATGGTCAAACAACCAAGAAAGGCTCGACCACATAGTTCAAAGGTGTCGGTCTTATGTCATTATCCTACGCTTAAAATTTTCAACCACCTCGAGATAGGTCTTAACTACATAAACTACGACGTTCGTCCTTGCACCGCTCGTCCTTATGGTCTTGAATGACGACTTTACCCTCGTGTGCAAGTCGCATGATGGGTTTTAACGTCAAACTTAACGTCGTTTGGTCAAAGGACGAACGGTGCATAACGTTTCACACTTAAGGACGACTGGTGCAACTTTTTTGGTCAAAGGACGAAACTCTGCGGTCAACGCAAACCACAAGGACGAACGGTGTAATTTACTCTTAAATTAACTTTCACATTTATATTTAAAAATTAAATATCTAACAAACCGTTAATAGTTAAATAAAATTAAATATACCATTTGGACAATAATAAAATTATATTTTTATAGAGATCCAATATTGTATACTTTCGACGAACTTATTTTTTATCCTTTTTCGCAGGTTTCGATATATTACACTATAAATGAAAATTTTTAAAAATACTCTTTTGTGTTAATACAACCCCTAAACTACAAACCATAAACCCTAAAAACCTAACCTCTAAACTCTAAAAAACCCTAACCCTAAAACCCTAAACCTCTAAAACCTTAAACTCCTAAAAACCCTAACCGCTAAACCAAAAAAATCTAAACCCTATCCGCTAAACCGTAAAAAACCTAAACCCTTAACCCCTAAAAAGCTTAACCCAAAAAAGTCAAACCCCTAAACCCTAACACCTAAACCCTACCCGTAAACACTAAACCCGCAAAAAAGTCGGAAAAAAAATTTCATCGAAAGTATATGATGTGGGATATCAAATTAAAGATAATTTTATGTTTGTCGTGATGGTATAATTAGTTTCGTCTAACGATCAATGGTTTGTGAGATATTTAGTTTTTAAAAATGGATGTGAAAGTTTATTTTAATATTTTGATGAAAAAATGAATGATTAAAAATGGTTTATTTGATCTATAGTTTTTCTTTTATCTTTATTGAACCAAACTCACCCGAATTATATACCTTTAAATAATTATTTATTTAGTTATATAGATTTTTGCACCCAAAAAATTTTATGCTTAAAAATATGTTATATTTATACTATAAAGAGTTTTAATGTTTTTTTCTAATATAAATATAAAAAACATAAATATATTTATATGAATTCAGTTTTTGGTTCGGTTTAGTTTTCACTTTGCCAAAATCATAACCGAACCGAAAATCGAATATTTAATTCGGTTCGGTTACAAATTCGGTTCATTTGTTTCGGTCCGTTTGGTTTTCGATTTTTGCGGATGAAACCCGAAATCTGCACCCCTACTCGGTTTCCATTTTCTCCGAAGTTCGGTTCTAGAGTACGTCTGTTCTTGTTTGGTTCTTACCGAACCCCTACTCGGTTTCCATTTTCTTCGAATTTCGGTTCTCGAATGCGTCTGTTCTGGTTTGGTTCTTACCGGTTTCTGACCCATGCTCATATAAGTTTAAAAATAACAGTATCTCGGGAAGACAAGTTCTAGGTTCCAAGGGAAGAGAAGTTCTAGGACTAACATGCCAACTAAAATTCTCGATATTACCGACCAACACCAAGTGATGAGTTAAAGCCAAGTTATTCAAATGTAACTTTTCATGTACAAGAATAACCAACATCATGGATTACAATTTCTAGAAAAAATTTATTTTTCTCCATCTTCTCATGATCAAGGTTGAAAGTTAGTAACAGGACACATGGTCTCTGTTGACAATGCGAAGACTTTTTGCCTTGATCAAATATATATTTCCTTTAGCCAAAACAAAAAACTGGTATTTGATCTCTGATCGACATGTCATGTAAGTGAAAATACAAACCAACCAACAAATATATCGAATTATCCAAAACTCATGCGACGCCGATCAAATCATCTACTACTTTTCTACTCATCATCATCGCATACTTGTACCTTGTGAAGTCCCGTGACACCATTTTCTACAAATATTTTGATACCTTTTTCCATAGGATTCTAAAGCAATATCATACTGATTAACATGTCATAACTAATACTAACAAAGGTTAATAATCTCAATTTATATATGGTTAAAGATTTAATTATAGTTCCTCTTGTTGGCAATCGCAGCTATGCTCCAGGAAACCTTTTGATGCCTCAAATCATTATCAGCGATTTCTGTCACAGGTAATATGCCAAAAGGAGGCAGCCTGAGAAAAGAAACAAGAATGAAAGACTAGACAAGTTTATGATCTTAAGCGGTTACAATTTTGACCATGTTACTTATGAATTAGTTTATTTGAATTGTGCTTTTCAAGTCAGTCAAATGGGTTTAGAAAATTTGGTTAAAAGCAATAGGTCAAACATACTGAAAGTCACCCAAAATGTGTTTTTAAAGCATTCAATCTTCAAAATCGATATATTAAGAAAGTTAATCGTATTTTCCACATTCATTATGTGAGAAAGTTCTACAGAAAGAGCGTTTATAGTCACCTAGGTGATTTCAACCCGATGGGAACGTAAACTACCCACTTTAATCGGTTACCAGACCCGCCCATTTTGGGCCATCTATGATCTATCATACGCATATACTTTTTTTTCTAATCATTTTGCATGTTACCTGATCATTTCCGTATTCGGAAACTTTAGAAGTACTCTTCCTTCTTTTGCTGCCCGATGCGTTCACTGTATGTATATCAGAAACTTCTTGAACAAAGTTTTGATCTGTCACCTCTGCAACATTACAATTTTGTCAAAATTATGATTTAGCACTTTAAAGACAACTTCACATGAAGTCACATGTACCTAACTATGTTGCATACATGAATCCCAAGCCTAAAGGGACAAACTACGGATAGTTTGAGGCCAATAAGGTGTTCGAATTTTTTTTTATTTTTTTTTTATTATTTTTTTTATTTATTATTATTATTATTATTATTATTATTATTTTGTAAACAGCTTCATTCGGACTCCTCACTTTTCTATACATGTGGGACGGGCTGTTACATTAGACCTCTTAGGTTGTTCATGTATACAAGATGCTTATAGAAGTTCATTCCTCAAACTATAACTTGCTCCACATTGCAGGATATGACATAATGCTTCCTTCACCTCAAAAGATTGCAAAATTTGGCATATCTAGAAAGACCAATGGTAACTTTTGTGGTTCTAATTTTGGCATGTCTAGGAAGACCAATTGTCCCTTTTGTGGTAAGGATTTAGCCGAATGCTTATTGGGCTTTGGGATTTAAGAGGATTGCAAGTTATTCTGTGACATAGACTTTAGTCTATAAATTCCTCACATTGTTTTGCTAACTAGCGTTGTAGGCTTTATAGTAGTACAAACTCAAACATAGAATATTTTGCAATGGAGGAAGTAATTGCGACTCTACATTCACTAAACATGGTTAATGGGTTGGAACAAGCATGCATCGTTAACTTATACATGATAAAAACTCAAGAAATGAATATGCATATTAGTTTAATAGTATAGTAGCACCTGTGTTGCTGAAACTTGTTAATGATGGTTTTTCCTGACTTGAAGGAGATTCAGCATCTCTGTATCCGTTTCCATTCCTAAAATGCTGTATCCATGGGTTACTTGAAGAGATATGCGGTCTATTATGCGGTCTATTATTTTCATTACGAGCATAGTTTTCTCTCTTGAAATCGATCCTTGACCAAGAGCCATGCTGTAGAACCTTAAACTGGGATATAAATATTATCAGAAAACCTATTACCGACAGGGAAAATTTATGACAAAGAAAATAATCAATCAAATATCATACCTGGCCAGAAGGACAACGATCTGACCTTGTATCAGACGAACACTCATTTTGAGTTTGCCAGCTTCGCATATCCAAAGAATTATATAACTGGTCAACGAAGAAGCTTCCATTGACTTTAAGTACAAACTATGCTTCTCATCAGTCCATTCTGATGATTCTCTTTTGGGGATTCCTGTGACAAAAATTTATAAAGAGCGCCAGATATGAGTAAATAATCTCTAAATTTTGCTCAAAGCATAAATAAATAGGTTACTTCTGCTAACAAAAAATGCACTCATTTCTTGTTGACCAGTAAAATAAAACTCCCTTCATACGGTAATAGAGATACGATATAGCATAGTGTCAATTTCATGGATTATCCTTTTGATAGTTTCATTTATTAGCAAAGGGGGAAATTTGCATAAATAAAGAAACATATACAAAAAGCTTGCAACAAACCCAAAAGAACATGGCTATCAGAGAAATCCAAGCAGCAAATATGGAACAATGCCCCGACAACTACCTTACAAACCAAACATACTGAAAAGGGAAAATCTACCTATTCATAGCAAATGCCTAAATGAAATATATTTTTACTTTCGTCATTATGGACCTAGTTGGTCTATAATCAGTAATAACCCCTGCACGTTTAATAATTTGGTAGAAACCCCACACGTCATTTGTCCATGCTACTACTTCTCTCCAAATATCGTTGAAGCCATCCACCGTTCATTCCAGCAACCAATCAAGGTTAAATCGAAAGTCATTAGCACTCAAAAACAAGTTTCTATCGTCATCTCGAGTATATTATTCTATATTATAAAATGTGTTTTCCTTTATTATATAGGAAAGATTATAAACATTTAAATTGTGAACCCATCACAAGTTTTCATTTCAAAGATTATCACAGTACTCTCCTATTTGTATCCATCTTTAACACACATTAACGCACATGACTCTCTCCTCTCAAAACTATCAAAACCAACCCACTCTAGCTCTCGCTCACTGGAAATCCACTTAATCTCCCTTGCATACCGTGGATATACTTCTAATAAACCAATTCATTCAGACATGGGATTTCAGCCTTTCAAATTCAGACTTCATATGCAGCCTCTTAATTTTCAGCCTTAGACGGTTCAATCCACCCAACGCAACCCCCTTTCTTATTAAACTCCCGAATTTTTTATTGTATTTCCATTCTCCCTACTTCCTTCCAAAAGAAAAATTCCAACCTTCTCTTCAAACCATTAGAATTGCTATGGATCTTAAAACGTTATATAACACTATAACACACAAAACAAGGCTTTATTATTTATTTATTTACCGCCAACTAACTATCTCACAATATATATATATATATATATATATATATATATATATATATATATATATATATATATATATATATATATATATATATATATATATATATATACCACAAATCTATCTGACATGTCCTAAGCAGGACTTGAAACACGAACAATTTGGTTGGGAGCTTCACACAACATGGGGTACATTGGGACATAATCCCTTTGGTACAAAGCGTTAATTGGGGCCTTAAAATCGCAACATGCCTCTAAAACAAATGTAAATCAATCACATGTTACTAGATCCAACACAACCAGCAAAAAAAGAACATCATAATTATCATCACTCAATCTAAAACAACAATAACAAAACCTAATATAATGGTATCATAGGCATTTAGTCACTAACACATTTAAAAAAAAAAAAAAAAAAAAAAAAAAAACATATACCATAACAGAACTTTCCTCCTGTTCCACAAAACCAACCATATCAGGCACCATATATAATTACCAACCAAAAGAATATAGGATTTTATGTTTGGTGAGGATGATGAATATGTTGTTGAAATGGGTCGGCTAAAATATAGAAATGCCAGATGTCATATGCTTTTACACATGGCATAGTGCCACGTCAGCGGGAATTCATGTTTGACTTGAGATATTTTTGCTGATTTTTATTTGTACGGTGTAGATATTTTTATGCCTTCTCAAAATATCCACCATACTGTACTTTTCATTACTTTATGTTTGTCTTTATTTATTCTTTTCTAACTGTCAACATATTGTTTGGTAGCATAATTTATTTGATTTTATTTCAGCAGAATGTTTGCAAAAGATTTTTCGTAAAAAGAAAAGATGATGTAATGTATTCATAGGAATTTGTGAATCTAAAAGAAAGAAATAGACTAAGGGTGTGTTTGGTATAGAGAATTAAGAGCCAAGAAATGGAAATTCCGTAAATTCCATTGTTTGGTACGCTAAAGAAAAGTAGACACGGAGAATTCTGATATCTCGAGAAATTTTTTTACATGTAATCCAATTCCATCCGTTGTGGAGTGGAAATGCAAATTCTCCGTGTATACAGAATAATTAATCAATATTTTATTGTCTAAATAGAATGGGTATTTAAAGCACAAGCACGTGACTTGCACATTCCCATATCAATATTTTTAACATTATCTCACACCTACTCCTTTGGCGATTGGCGATTGCATCTCACCTGACATTTTTGTGGGATTAAACATTTGAACCTGCAATTTATCATATATGTAACCCTTCCGCATCATGTGTATACATTCAAGATTTTGCCTTCTCTAAAGTTTACATTTTTTTGAGATTGTTCTTAATCCTTGTGCGATTAGCATAGTTTTGGATATGGTACTACTAAAAAACCCATTTTCTATGTTTTTCATACAGATTTGAATTTTTGGTAATTTCTCGTGAGTATTTTCTTTGTACCAAACATGAGATTTTTTCTTCTAATTTTTCTTTAATTCTAATTCTCTAAATTCATTTTCTCTGATTTATTTCATTTCTCTTAATTTCTCTATACCAAACACACCCTAAGGTAATTTTGTTGAGAAATCATTTTGAGAAAGTTTTTCTATAAGATTTTTATAAATGTAGCATTTTTTATTTATTTCATACCAAGTATCTTAACTATATATAAAGAGAAACTCTCTCATCCTCCTCATTCTCACACTCGAATCTCTTTCTTTCTCTTTAAAAAAAACACACAACTATTTTGTGAATTCTCTCAAAAAAATAAAAAATAAATAAATAATACACATAGCCATTACGCCACGACCACCATCAACAAATTATGCCACCAACACGACCGGTTCTTGCTAAGTCTAAGTTTCATTGGTTTCATTGATGTTTGTGTGGTCTCAGAGTTTTTTTGGGTGATGCTTTATTGTGTTGTTTTGGCTTGCTATAATCGGATCTGGTCGGGTTTGTTTTGGTCTACGATATGTTTGGCGGCCTTAAATCTGTTTAGATCTATCTTTATATTGGTGGTTTCTTGGTGTCTAGATTTGCTTCTTTTTTCTTCTTTTTTTTTTCTTTTTTTATGGAGACTTATGTCAAATCTGTCAAAATCCTAACTTTTGAGACCTATGTGTTAGGCTCGAAATTGTTGTTCGATCTGTTAAATGTTTTTATGGTGGTATTTTGTTTGTTTTTGGTTGTTTGGTTGTTGGATCTTAGTAATCTTGCTAAATAACTGATGTCTGGGTTGGTATGTTGTTATTTTTCTCATATTTGATGTTTAGTGGTTTTATAAACGGGGGTACGTGTTCTTTTGTGGATCTATAATATTTGTTATAGATCTTTTAAAAGATTTAATGTTTTGGTGGGTTGAGTTACGTCGCTTAATTGTGGCTAATGATGCTGTTGTTTTGGTGGGTTTCGTTATGCCACTTAAGATATGTTATTGTTGCAAAAATGAGATCAATTTGAAGCATTTGTGGTAGGTATTTGATTTATTGAAGATGGTATAAATGTGGTAATTTCGGTTTGTGACCCATTATGTATTTGTTTGGCTATGATGATTCGTTAAATATGATAATGTAGTTATTGGACGAGGCAATTAACGGGCGTTAATTTATAAGAAAACCATGTGTCTTTGCAGACATACCGGCGTTGATATATATCTGTTTGGCCATGATGATTCGTTAAATATGATAATGTCGTTATTTGGTGAGGCAATGATCGGGCAATAATTAATAATAAAATCATGTCTTTGCAGACACACCGTCGTTGATATGTATCTAAGCCTAATTACTAGAGTTTCAATTTTGAAATTTAAATTCAAAAGTCTCTTGTATTAAATTGTAATTTTTTGAAAAACTTTGTTACCAAATTATAATAGAGGTGTGGTGTGACCAATAGTGAAAAGCAAATTTTATATATAAAGTACTAGATGAGTACTGCGTGCATAGCTACGGGATTTATATCGACATATAGTTATAATGATATTTTGGTTAAGTGTTTTGTGTAACCAAAATATCACTACAACTATCTGCTACTATAAAATCTCGTTCTATACAATGCGATACATCTACATCTAGTATTATTAAGAAAATATTACTTTTGTGTCCAATTATTTTGTTCACATTTTTAGTTGTTTTAAATTTATGTGGCTAAAAAGTAAATATAGAAATCTCAATAAGTTTGGGAGGTGATATGCACACCATTTAAAATGATGATGTGCACCATCAATCATGTATAACGGTGTTGTATTGTGTCCATCGCTGGTGTGATTTAGTGGTGAAATAAATGCAAACCGTGATGTGCATATCAAGACCCAATAAGTTTATAATATTACTCCAATTATTGTAAATTTTAAAAACATTAGTTAGTTAATTATTAATAAGACTGTCATTGTCTCGAAATAAATAACATTTAGTTAAATAAAAACTCAAGTGTAGGGATGCTCCTATAAATTCCTTATATTTTGATGTTATCGTAGAGGATGGTAGAGTAAAAGGTATGAAAAAAATACGGCCACCATCCTACATCTATCTTTATGTTTATGTTTGTAAGTTTATGTTTGTTGTGTTTCAATTTATCTAGTGTTAGTGAGTCGAGTCTTGGCTTAGCAACGGCATGCTTTACATACTTGTAACATAAGATTTTTGACTTGCCACCACTAAATAACCCCTATCCAACAAAATCCTTTACTTTCCTACCTCAAGCCTAACATTACAACCCTTTGTAAAGACCTCTTAGATAGTTATTTCTAGGTGCTTATGCCAAAGCGGTGGAGGTTTGATCTATTCTCAAGCTTATGGTAATCTATGTACTATGCCAGGTAATGAGTGGTTATCTTCCATTTCCATTCATATTATATTTCATATAAACCCGAGAGATGAGAGAATCCTAACACCAATTGTGAGGTGCTAGTGTATAATTTTCGTGCTTTTTATGACTATTGTGGCGCTTGTACTTGTTATAGACTATCTTAAACCAATGCTTCATGCCCCCTAATTTATAAATTGAATGACCAAAAGCACATTTACTTGAGGACAAGCAAATACCAAGTGTAGGAATATTTGATAAGGATTTAAAACATACGTTTTTAGGGGGTCATTTAAGCCCTAAATTGACACATTTTATATCCGTTGCTGCTTAAAATCGTTCTTTTTCACTTTTAGGTCTTTTGGAAGCAAAATCTTGGAATGAAGCATATTTGGACAAAAAGAAGCAAAACATGAAGAAAATGGTAAAGTCAAGATCGAAGACACTCCAAGACCTGCTCAAAGACACCCGATGGCGTCCCATCCAGGGCGACGTCGTCCTCTAGTGAAGACTTTATCAAAAAGTGCACGCGACGGCTCGGAATTTCTAGTCCTAAAGCTCGACGCGCCACGCCTTATTTCGAAGGCGTCACTCACAAAACTACATCGGGCCCAAGATCCAAGATTCGAGGCCGTCTGCATGAAGAATGACGAGTCACATCTCTTAAGTGACGTCGTCCCAACGATGACTCGCCCAAACGAAACCCAATGACGGCGACGGCGGGCGTCATCGGCAAAAGTGACGCGTCGCGATTGTAAATCTATATATAGAATTCGATTTTACGTATTTTAGGAGGTAGAATTTTGGAGAAAACCCTAACTCGGTTGTAGTCCGACTTGGACGGTATTCTAGGGTCCCATACCTATTTTACACATCAAGATAAGTTTGTTTATCCAATTTATCATTATGTACTTTCCATGTTCAATTGATTGTGTGTATACTTGCTTATTTAACATGTCTAGCTAAATTACTTGTGTGTTTGCTTAGATCTATGAAACCTAGTTATTGATTGTTGTTAGGTTGTCTCTTTTCTTAATTTGTAGAAGCCATATGAGTGCACCTAGGCCATCGTTGTATTTATTGCATGAGTGTGCTTTATGAAAATAGGGTATTCGGGGGAGATGCTATTGCAATTGCCGATCCCGTGTATTCTATAGGAGAGTTACAATTCATAGAGTTAGGGAATTAGGCACGCCCTACGACTAATAGGAATACAACGCATTAATTAAGATAAAGGAAGTGACAATTCAACCAACCAATAAAAGATAACTAGGGAGTAATAGTATCTAAGTGAACACATCTTTAATCATCGTATGAGCACACCTCAGTTAAGCATAAACTATCCATAGGTAAATTAGATAATTAGATAATTAGTGAAAGTAGTGAATCGGTAGAAGTACCACCCCTCAATCATATACCTCGAGATATTTACTCTTGCTTTCTAAAAAACATAAAAAAGACTAAAAGAATCATCCTCAACCCCACCTTCTCGTCATATATCTCTTTCTAGCATTCATATTCTCCTGAGAACGAAATCAATCCCGAGGCTTACCCCATACTACACTACAACGATTAGGTTCACGCTGAGGGTTGAAAAGCTTACTCATAGAAAGGGAGGTTTTCTCGACCCAACACCACGAATCGATTACTCATGGGCCATCAAAACTTTCACACTATTAGTGCAAAAGTCCGGACATTAGGAGCCATCAAAATTTTCACAACTTCATTTTCGGAAAACATACTTCCAAGACTCAAAACTTACAAAACCTTCCATAATTCATTAAAACTTCACATAACTTAATAAAATGTACAAGTTTGGTCTCTTCGACCCATGAAGACTTAATTTAAAAATGCGGTGATTTGTCAAACACCCTTTTACCCATTCTCAACACATACTTGTACATGGTAATTCTTAACATACAAAATTATGGAAAGACAACCTTTAGACACATAAAACATTTCTCAAAACTATATATGTTCAAAGGACCCTACACTTTGACTCTTGGGGGTTTAACTTGCTTTTAGCACGACATCTAAATCGCGACTACCTTCCTACTTACAAACCAATTACTTCCAATCCGAGCTTCCCATCTTAGGCCTTAACCAAGACCTTACTAGCATCATATAAACCTACAAAAATGTCAACAACTAAAAGGTTAAGCTTTACGCTTAGAAAGTAAAATGGGAAATAACATAGCATTATACATCATTCATTCATAATAGCATCATATACACTCAATATTAATTCAGAAGACTTGTTTACACCATCTCTTGCATAAAACACCATGAATCAACCTTGTTCGATAAAAAAACATAAACTTACATACCTTAATAATCCCGCAAATAGTCAAATCACAATCGTGGCTAGTTATGCCAAACTAGCTCTTATTCTTACCTTAGTCCTAGCACATAGGCCAACACCTACTAAAATCCTTACACCATCTTTCACATAACACAAACACATAACATATAACACTTAATATGATAAACTCAATACAATATCATATTATCGCCATTTTACTTACCTTGAATCCAAGCTAAGTAATTCAAAGCACCATCATCATCAATCTTTGGTTTTACTCAAAACCTGCACAAACACCTATTATCATATTAATAAAATACCATTAACAAGGGTGTACACAACCCATAAACATATCTATCACTATCTTTAATCATCATATGATCATATCTTGATCATATGATGAAACCCCAAAATATCTTAAATTAAATAAAAACAATTAAAGGGCTTGTACCATAAACACTATAACATCTATATTTTAACTTAGAACTATAATTAACCCTTCCCCTCGAATTTATTTCTAGAAACATAAACGCAAACATAAAAACTAGAACTTTGTGGAAACTTATGAAAAGAATGAGATATAATCTCAAAAAATCTGGATTTAGTTTGCCACTTTGGCAAGAATGGTCCCATAAGTCCCTTTTTATTATACTTGAGCCACATTGTATTTTCTATTCCCATTTTACATATACTTTGACTTATTGTTTGAGTATTTGGTTTGACTTCCAACTAAATATATTGACTAACCAATCACATAAGCCTTCTAACTTATAAAAGTCATAGTCAACTAGTCCAAGCCATTTTAATTACTAAAATACGTAAAAACTGGTTTTAGGGTGGAACATCCTGATAACATCAAATTAGTATTATATTTATCCCTCAATTATTGCTCAAATATTGTATGTTTATAACTGAATCGATACTTAATTGCTTAAGTTTTCTATTCTCAGTGTTTTTGAATCAATATTGGAAAACATGCGAAAAAGGCATGATTTAAAGCTATTTTGATGAGTCTGTATGCAAGCTGCAAAAGAGCATACGGCATATGTAACTCTAGCCATACGTTGTATTGATATTTGGAAGAATTCACCAAGTATTGATGAATAAGAAGACATAAGACGTATTTAACTCTGGCAATACGCCGTATTTGGAAGCTCTGCAATCAAAGCCCAAGTCAACTATTGAAGGTATAGGGCGTATGAAACTCTAGCCATACCAGTAGTGAAGATCTTATCCTCACCCAAGTATATCGAAGATTTGAAGGTATCTACAGTATCACTCTTCGATGTCGCCGTATTTAAAAGATATGCGAATATGCTTGGAATATGCTTTCTTCGTCAGCAATTAAGAAATCTTGGATACGCCATATCGGTGCCCTAACAGAAGACTATAAATACAAACCTCATAAGGGAGTTTTTGATATCATTCACTTGCCACTCACCACCACAGCCGAATTCTACCACTGTAAAGCCTCAAGATCAGTCCCAAGAGTTAGGGAATCAAGAAGAGAAGGTCGCATATCATCACATAAGGTTTAATCATTCGATTTGCATATCAATTTCACTATGATTTCTATTTTTATTTTGTTTGAATTTGTTGCTTGCTTTTTTACGTTACATTATGGGCTAACACCTTTTGGTGTTAGCCATGTTATAAATATTACATTAATGTTATTCCTTTTATTAAGATTTGATATTTAATTTTGTTTAGTTTATGTGTTTATCGTTCAATAAGTACTTGTTTTTGTGTTTGAGCATTTTAAGTCTAGGAATTGCCAGGACCAATTAGATATTTAGATGTATAATGCGAAAACATTTAAGTTAGTATAGTGCTCTTCAATATAGTGACCACGTGAGAAGGGTACATATCGCATGACCAAGTGGGTATCATTGATAAATCACATATATTAGTTGACACAACTTAATGCATGATTGTAATTGAGTAGATGCATGGACCAAATGGTCTATAAGATTACATGTGTAGAGGCTAAATGCATGGACCAAGTGGTATAGTCTCGTTAGATAGGAGTATGGAGGTATTTCCGGACCAAAGGTATATTCTCTATACATTCGATGCCACCCTTTACTTTATATTAAAATCATTACACTAGTAAACATATAACTAAAATGTGTAATAAGAGTAACATGGCTAGCACTTTCTTCTTATTGATTACAACATACGTAGTTAGATTAGTTTATTTTTATTGTTTTACTAGTTTAATTAATATCAAAATTAAAACCCTCTTTTAAAATCGCAAAATTCACTAGGTTAGTATAAACAACACTATTCCTGAGATCGACCTCGTACTTACCCCACTGGCTACATCCGATCGGTCATTGCCCGTGAAAGTGTGTCTTTAGGTATAGTCCCACAAAATAAAAATTTAAAACTTGAATCTTAAAATACATGAAACGAAACACACATCACATCCCAAACAAAGATACAACAACATTAGGCATCTATAATGTTATCCTCATCATAAAAGACCTCATTTTTCTCCTTACTTTCACTATCGTCCTCCCCACTATCTACCTCGAAAACATAACTCTCATCATCAACTCTATCACTTGAAACCACACATCATCATAATTATCCTCTAAACACACAGAATCAACACCTACATTGTCATTAACTTGATTATTAGTTTCTTCTAGACTAGCATGGTCATCAACTACCATATGAGATACTTCTTCTTCTTCATTTTCATGTACTTTCACATTATCATTCACATCTATATCATTCAAATTGTAATACTCTACCCTAAAAAAATCTTCAACTTCTTATTCTTGACTAACATTTTTAGAAAAAATTAAGTTAATACTACCAAATAACTCATTAATTTCATCTAGCTCTCGATAACACCGGAAAAGAAGACTCTTAAGTTGGTAAGTAAGTAAACCTAGACTCTTGAGTAGGTAATTCAATTAACCTAAGGTCTTGATTAGGTAAATCAGTAAACCTACTAATTTTATCACTAACTTCTGGCTCGTGAGGGTGACCAAGAGTAGCCTTTTAGGAATATTACGTCTAGAACTACTAGTACTGATACCACTAGGGTTACTAGTACCAACACCATTTCCCTCATCTATTTCATCAATAACAACATTCATTGTCTGATTTGACTTGAAATAAGTTCCTACTTTGGACACAACATGTTCTATGTAAACTTCAATGACCTTATGCTCACCTATAAATTTACTTAAAAAAATGTACATCATCTTCACAAGATAAAGCATGTAACCCTACATCAAGATTCATACTAGGTTTCAAAAAGTTATAATGCATTATCCTTCTATCTGTCCAACTAGGTCCTGAACCATATCATCTAACTCGTGAATCGAGAATGTTTCAATATCGACCATATCAACAATACTTTTCTTACCCTCATGGTAAACCTTTCCTGGATAAAACATAAACTCACCACTATGGTGTATCCTCATTACAAACGTAGTAGGACGAGTTTCTGAAAAAAAGTCAAACAATAAAATATTAGAAAATAATCTTTAAAATTTCAATCAAAATTACATCAAATTGAAGAAAATTAAACCAACATACAAAATTACTATAATCCTTTTACAAATGCATACGAGATCTTCATCACTAATTTAAAAGTCTGTACCATGTATCCTCCATTTAAGAGTACCCATGGTGTCACGAGCATTTAATAGATTATGAAAAATAATTTGAGGAAATAGATTAGGTTTTATGTGTGTAATTTTGGAAAAGTTATGAGATGATTTAAGTGAAAAAAGAAAATTAAGTGTGTGTTGTAAAGG
>CM040242.1:95443280-95495827 GCA_022545495.1 Chrysanthemum lavandulifolium | reverse complement strand
AAACATTTAGTGTGACCATATATTGCTTTTGGTCACAAGGTGTTCAAGTGTGTGACTTATATTTGTCCTTTGTTTATATGTATATCGTGACTAATGCTTCAACCTTACTTTTCATTTGTCACTTGTTCTAATTTCGGATGTGGCTAAAGAGTTGGCAAAACATATCAATCACCCTTAAATAAAATGTGACAAAACTTGACTCTATGATTTAGACACACAAAAATTACTTCATGTGACTAACGCATCAAGGTTACTTGTATTTGTCACGCGTTCCAAATTCATATGTGGCTAAATGATGCGAAACAAAATCACCAGATACCTTAGCCACACAACGTTCAATTGTGTGGCGACATAGTTCTAATGGTCACACAATTAAAATTTTCATGTGTGACTAATTAGTACATGTTGTCAATTTTCATACCTTCGACCACACAAATATGCGAATGTGCGGTCGTTCCATTTCGACCATGCGTGACCAACCTCCGTTTTGTACTAGTGCTCCTACACTATACTCACTTCTCCACATCGATGGATCCCATCTCAATTAGAGTTTATCTCACATATTCATCATAATCTTATCATTAACACATCTCCCAACCAACTAAACATACCAACAAAACACATAAACAACCTTTAGTCTTTCTTCCGAGCACAAATCAAGAACCCACGAAGAGGACATCAAGATCTTGATATAAGGTCACGGGTAGGTATAATGTTTTTGTGTGTATCGTATGAGTTTAAAAGAGCCAACGAAGTAAAGAATGATTATAACGACACTTGTTATTGATCTTTCTTTTATTTTCGGGTATGAAAATGAAGCGAAGCTTCAAAATTTGATACGTGATGATATAAGTTCAAGAGAAAATCTTTTAAAGATTGGAAACAACTTTGAACTCTTCTGAGATCATGTATGTTTTTCTTTGAATTGAGTCTTGTTATGTGGAGATATGATAGTAGTATGTGATGGGATTAGGAAATTGAGGTTGGATTTGTTGTAGATGATTATGTTGTGAGTAAGAGATGGTTATTAGATTAGTTTTAGAGTTGGATTTTGATGACTGTTATAGCTCCTCCTTTTCTTTTCATTTTCAGTTTTTCTTGGACCGATAATTTTGATATAACTAAGGTTCTGATTTGAGTTGGTATTAAGGTCTTGGTCAATAGTCTTCATCTTCATTTTCTTTTCTTTTCATTTTAGTCTCTTTTCGAGTAACATACTAGACACTCTGTCAAAGAGTTATTCAAAATCTGTCAATAGAGTTGCTCGAAACTCGATCAATGGACTTGCTCGAAAAGTCAACAGTCAAAAACTTTCGAATATCTTTACAAGATATTCAAAACTGGTATGAAGATTTACTCGAAAGTTTATGGTTTTGACTTTCTTGTAACTTGTCGATGCAGGTTTTACTGACCATGTTTTAATATTTATAATGTCTCATTATACCTATGGTCTACCCTAATGTACTAACGGGAAGTATACCCGATCGTGTTTAGTGTAGTATTTGGTAAAACCGAGGTCTTTCTAAGAGCTATGTGCTGGATTTAACTAAGTCTAGGTGTCAGTGATTTTAATTGGTTTTAAAGTTGAAATGATTAATTAACTACTAAAACAAGAAAATAAAATAAAGAAAGCAATTAAAGGCTAGGGTTGTGATCAATAGAGGAAAAGTGTGCTAACCTAGTTACTTATCCTATCAAGTGAAGTTCTTGTTTAATTACTTTCAATTGCTTCAAGTGGGGTAAAAAGTCGCTAGGATAAAGATTTGGTCGGGATTCGTCCTAACCTATCGGCAAGGCTTCCAACCGGAGAACAAGCTACTAACCTTGTAAGTCTAGTTGTTTTAGTCCCTAAGCCAAGTCATTAAGTTCGACTACATGCAAGATTCATAACAATGAGTGCCGGGCGCTAGCATCTTACACATTCATCCCTAACTTCTTAAGTTCATCCAAACGGTGGGTGATCAATTGGTCAAATCGACATCGCGAATAAAGGTCGTCGTTGGTCAATTCTTACCTTTCCACTCGGTCTCTACCTACTTAGGTCAGGTTGGTCATATCTCCTAAGTAACTAGCCACTACCGCCATTCAAAACAACCAAAACAAGGGTAGCTACCAACAAACTATGCATGCGTACACTAGAAACAATTATCACGGAAGCAATGTAAACATAAACAAAAAATCAAGGAATCATAACTAGGCTAGCACCGGGGTGCTTAGTCAGCTCATATTAACTAAAACAATCGATTCAATGTTTAACATATCGAAATACATGAATTGAAAGTAAAGAAATGATAAATTGCTAATGCTTATCGTAGAAGAGTAATTTCTCCTTGGAGATGGCCCGTATGCTCCTCAAGATCTGCCTTCAACCTTCTACCCACATTCTCTGATTTGGTGTGGAGTGAATGATTAGAAATGATGGAATTTGGGCGGTATTTATAGGCCAGATCTGGTTACGGCGTAATATAAGTTGAGAGTTACGCCGTAACATCCAATTCTTCGTATTTAGCTCTGGAAAAGTTGGTTACGGCGTAACATTAGGAATGAGTTACGCCGTATCTTCAAGAAATCATGGTTACGCGTGTATTTGTGGAATGAGTTACGAGTAGCTGCGGCGGCGCCAACATCATTTGACCTAATTAGTTACGCCGTAATCCCATGAGGGAGTTACGCCGTAATCTTCGGCTTAGTTGGTTTTACGAGTCACGCCTACATTACGGCGTATGTGAGAGAAGAGTTCTGTTGTAACATCTTCAAAATGGGCATAATATCATATATCTTCAATAAACTCTCCAAATCCGGCGTCTCATTAGCTCCAATGCTCGTAATTTACGAAAGTGAAATATAGAGGAAAACAGCGTAAATCCATATAAATGATATAAAATACGAGCATTATCGGGAAATTGACACTTAATATTCGGGACTATTTGATGTTATCAAATATCCTCATCAAACTCTACTTGCACTCAAGTAGACCTTATTAGATAGATTCCTAAAAGATATCTCCCATTACCGGAAAATATAAGTTTACAAATCCCATCTATGCTACAATAAAACAAAGTTCGAACACCTCACCGAAATGGGAACAAAACACTCGAATCTCTCAACTATTCTAAGTGTCAATTTTGTGGTGATCACTCAACCATGATCATAGCATGTATTCTATCATAAGCTTGGCGGTTACACAAATCTCCTCCACTAGAGTTAAGGACTAAACAATTTTGAAGGCAATATGTGAACACGACAAAGGTTAAGGGTGAGTCGTCATTACTAACATGTCACGGCGAATGGACAAAATCAATGATACATGACCAAATTCATGGCCAAGACACCAAAGATTGCTTTCATTGCATCACCTAGACATGCTTCATGACTAAAGGGTAGGATAAGACATGGGATAAAATTGGTGTAAATATAAATCAAGCAACTAGTCTAAATCTATAACCAAGTCATCACCACTTCACCGCTTCATCCAAAGTTCAAGTTTGAAATTAAGAAATCGGATCATGATAATACCCGGTAGATGTGCCATTAGAGGGCGTCCATGATGGGCACATTACCAACTCCATTCTTCAAATGTGACCGAGGTGGCCTCCTCGATACTAAATCTATAATAAGTTTCATAACAGCAGTGCTTATAACCCGCACTTTACAATCAAATAAATAAGAATAACATTTTTTTTCTTTTGAATCACTTCATCATTTTTTAATCATAACAACTAAACATAACATCCCCCACTTGAGATGAACAATATGAGAATTTGGGGGGTCTTCAATGATCTTTAAGAATATGTCGTCGACGAAGGCGTGATTCTCGAACCTTTCCACTTGAACCTTGAACTTAGGCAAACAATGACTTCCCAATTACAAATGAAGACTACAGGGTAGGCTAAGGTGTATGGGTGTAACGAAATAATATATTGGGTGAACAAAATGAAAGGAATGGCTCGGATGGGTGTATCTAGGGGTATCTTTGCACTAAAGGTGAGTGCAACAAAGGGTTTAACATAGAGGCGAGAAGTCGAGATGACTAATCGACAGACACACAATGATAAATTTATTTGGGTGATAATCTTATAATACCTTCTTAAAGCGAAAAGTCCAAATACATCGAGCTAACTCAACATACCTCGTCTATGATCTCGAAATGATGTAAAGGCCAAGTTCTAAAGATTACAAGCTACCTGCACTCATAATTTGGTGGATTTGGGATTTAAATAATTGGAAACGGATAAGGCTAATCTCACCATATAATATCAAGGGCTATAATGTGCTCGGCTAAGGTCTAATCTAGTTAGGTTAAGAAAACATGTCAAAATTTTAAAAATGGCATAATTTTTCAAAATAAACTAGAAAACGTGGGCAAAATAAAGTTCAAGAGACATTTCTACTCCAGTCCCCACTTGAAATGTAAACAAAGTCCCTTTGTACTAAGCGTTAAATAAAGTGAAGAGAAAAGTAGAATTAGAGCGAGAATTTCCCGAAATTTGTTTCAAAAGGAAGAAGGCTCACGAAAAGAATCGTGCCTTCTCATAAGCATCCACGAGCAAACTTCAATCCACAGAAATCGGACTACCGACAAGCATAATTCTAAAAAAGGAAATGAAAAAGAAACCTAACTCACTTCAGTGGGTATCACGGTTGCATAGAGTATGCAACAAGTTTTAAACCACTTG
Source organism: Chrysanthemum lavandulifolium (assembly GCA_022545495.1). Classification (NCBI taxonomy): domain Eukaryota; kingdom Viridiplantae; phylum Streptophyta; class Magnoliopsida; order Asterales; family Asteraceae; genus Chrysanthemum; species Chrysanthemum lavandulifolium. The sequence continues at coordinate 95,491,151 of CM040242.1, read as the reverse complement.
GTGTCCCAAGTGGACGAGTGTAGTCTCGTGAGGGCTTCTGGGAACATACCCACAAAGTTCATTTAAAAACTAAGGTGTCATTTGTTTTTCGAAGCTTTTACCTCTTCATCGCAAAACCATGTCCTGAAGAAGAGGTACATTTAAGCTCTTCATCCGCAGAAGAAGACCGTTTGTTTTTGTACTATTGAAGTACTTCTTTCCTTTTTCTTCTTCTTTTTTCTTTTCACTAGTAGAAGTGGAAAAGAAGTGAAAGAAGAGGAAATTTATGTGCGCATAGTGGAAGAGGAAAGAAGTGATTTTACCCTCTTATGTCGCAAAACAAATGGTCTTCAACTAATTCGGTGGCTACCGGTACATAAAGAGGCAAATAAGAGCTTCTTTGAAAAACAAACAAGGCCTAATACAAGTTATGTGTTTAAAAAGAAAGAAGTGTTACAAAGGATAGTTACGTCATAACTCTATTAGGAGATTCTACAAGTGAATTAGTGCAAATCATGGAAGACGCTACAGAGTGTAGCTACGGCGTAGCCATTGCAAGGAATTACGCCTGTAATTGGTTATGCTCTCGAGAAGAACTACGCAAAAGTATGTTTAGGTGTAACCATAAGAATGAGTTACGCCATAGCAATCGGGCAGATCATGTCCCTGCTCGACATCTTCAGACAGACTTTTCTTCGCTTTTCCCGCAAAAATGGTTAAAACACAAAACCCAACAACAGAAATGGAAATAAAACAAATGAAAGGATAATTCGGGTTGTCTCCGAAAGAGCACTTTTCTTTATTTACAAGTCTTTGTTAGACTCATAGCCTCGGGGCTTTATGGTAGCCTTTGGACTTGGCCAACTTCCTCCTTTCGCTCTTTTGTTGAGGATGGTGGTCCCAGACACATGGAGGAATAATTGGAGTCAAGGAGTAACGATTCTCTTGTAAAAAATTAGCTTCGCCCATTCAGACGAAATTTAGACTCGACTTCCATTTCGAACTGACACCCAAACATCACTTTAACCCAATTTTCAAATGACATTCCCTTGTATCAGACTTTCATTCTCCTTTCTTCGTCAAAACACCCCATTCATTACGTTTGAGCAGTTAGGATGGGAATTCTCCTCCATTGCAAATCTTCCGGTTTGGGTCACAGAGAGGCACATGCTTGAGTGAATTCAATGTACATTATAGCGGTTCACAAAATGAAGAGTCCAATCAACCTCGGTGAACCGATCGGTCATAATATCGCTTCCTCGAAACCAATGCTCCTTGATAAATTTTTCGCTTTCCCAACACCACCAAACTTTCGGCTTCCTCTTTTATCCTTCTAATGAAAAAATCTCCCCCTCCATTGCATCGTTTGAGAAACGGAGACCATGTTGGCAATGTTAATTTAGAACCTTTAATCACAGCCATTTCAGGATCACAACAATGAAGTTTTCCTGTAACAACAATATCAGGCACGGAAGGTCGGACTTCTTCCTCTTCATTGTTGCCTTCATCACTAGACTCAGTTTCCTGCAAATGGCCAAAATAAGAAGGATGGAAATTATCGGAACAATCAACTTGTACCTCCTTGGAAACTTCATTTGTTACAACTTCATCCGGTTCGCTACCAAAGTATCGTCCATCCTAAATACTACTCTCGCCATAATACCCCAATGAGACGCTTCCAAAACCTTGATCCGGCTTGTGATGAGGCGAGGAAAGGTCTACTAAGAATTAAGTGTTCCTCGGGGTCTTCTCCATGTCGATAACCACAAACTCTGACGCAAATATGAACCTATCGACCTTGACAAAAACACCACCCGTGATCCCAAGAGGGTTGCTTTGGTCATGTTTGCCATCTCAATAACCATGTCCGCTTTTCCAAAGATGGATTAATCTAAGTTTCAAATATATTGAGAGTGGCATGATATTTATGCTAGACCCAAGATCGCTAATCCCACGAGATCATGATCCCCCACTGAACATGGAATGAGGAACCCGTTTGTGCAAACATTTTTAATCGAATATAACTCAGTTTCTGACCTGTTCTCGTTATCTGGTTCCTGGTTACACCGTAACTCATTAGGATAGTTGCGGCATAACTGCAAACTAGCCGACGATTAAAGCTTTTGAATTAGGAGAATGGAAATCTTCACTCCCATTCTTTGAATCATCATCAGGAAAAACGGCCTTACACACCACCATAGGTTTAACTCCTCGATTCTGTCATGTTCTTCTATCTCTCGCACTAAGTTTCTCCACCATAGCTTCGTGTTTTTAGAGTTGTGTCGTGATCGGGAGAGGCTTCGTTTGTGTTTTCTTGGAAATCTTTGATCCATTTATCTTGTTCCTTTTGCTTTTGGTGAGGTTTCAGAATTGGTTAATGGTTTTTCAATGTTGGGCCTTCTTTCTCCATAAGGCCCAGCTTGTATTCGTGGAGGTCTCCACGATAACTATTACTATTATGATTATCCCCAAAACTCGATTTTCTCCATATTTAGCTTCTTCGACTATGCTATCTTCGTTATCATGAGGACAATTTTGGTGAGATTTCCTCCTCCACGACTTTCGCAACCTACTTGGATGGCATGAACACATTCTCGAGCTTGAGCATATCCCGACCAAGATTTTCAATTTTGCTAGTGATGGTGACAATTCCATCAAGATTTCCGCCGAGGTCTCTCTCGCTTCCTCCATCGTGCCACTTTTAGGAATGATCTGGCTATTTTTTGAATGGCTTCAATGGCAAAGAGTAGGGGTCATGCTCGAATTGGTCCTTGGTAGTCCGAATCATCTTGTAGTTACGTTGATACCTTTTAAAAGATGTTGACCTTTGTCGGCTATTTAAGTCATGAGTGGACATTTGAGGAAATCGTTGTATCTATCCCGTGCTTGATACAACGTTTCATCATCATTCTTGAAATTATGGATTTCCATGAGTCGATTAGATATCTTCGACGGAGGACAATATCTTTGGATGAAGTGCTTTTTAGTAGAGCCCATGTATCAACCACGCCTCGGCTGGCAATCTTTCGATCCATCTTCTTGCTCCCAAGAAGAGTCATGGGGAACACTAGTATAATAGCATCATGAGACACACCGGGAATGTTGAAAAGGTCATGATGTACAAGACATTCTCAACGTGCTTATACGCATCTTCGTCCCCTGCTTCCAAAAGGGTTAGCACAAGCTCCTACAACCGATCCTTAATCTCAAAACGGACATTAGCTCCAATCACGGTCTTACGAGCCCCTACTTGTTCTTCTCTTGTCATTGCCAAATATTCCTCAAGAGTGAGGTCATCAATGTTAACAACTTCCATGGTACCGAAACTTGAAAAGAAATCGAGAAATAGCGAAAATTTAAAACAAAAGCGAAATGAAAGACTTAACGAAAATCCTAATATAACTCCCCGAAGGGCGCCAAAAACTTGATGCGAGTTTCTCGACCCGAGTTTTAATATTTATAATGTCTCGTTATACCTATGGTCATTCTAATGCACTAACGGGCTAAAGCAAACCGATCGTGTGTGTAGTATTTGGTAAAACCTAGGTCGTCCCAAGAGCTAGGTGTGCGGATTTTAACTAAGTCTAGGTGTCATGATTTTAATTGGTTTTAAAGTTGAAATGATTAATTAACTACTAAAACAAGAAAATAAAGTAAAGAAAGCAATTAAAGGCGAGGGTTGTGATCAATAAAGGAGAAGTGTGCTAACCTAGTTACTCATCCTATCAAGTGAAGTTCATGTTTAATTACTTCCAATTGCTTCAAGTGAGGGTAAAAGTCGCTAGGATAGCATTTGGTCAGTTCGTCATAACCTATAAGCAAAGGCTTCCACCGGAGAACAAGCTACTACCCTTGTAAGTCCAATTGTTTTTAGTCCCCTAAGCCAAGTCATTAAGTTCCGCTACATGCAAGATTCATAACAATGAGTGCCCGTGCGCTAGCATCTCAAACACTTATCCATAACTTCTTAAGTTCATCCAAACGGTAGGAAAAGCGGGTCAAATCGCACAAGCGAAGGGTCGTCAGTTGGTCAATTCTTACCCTTCCCACTCAATCTACCTACTTAGGGTCGGGCTTTTTCATATCTCTTAAGTAACTAGCCACTACCGCCATTCAAAACAACCGAAACAAGGGTAGCTACCAACAAACTATCCATGCATACACTAGAAACAATTATACTCAAGCAATGTAAACATAAACAAAACAATCAAAGAATCATAACTCACGGTAGCAATATCATATTAACTAAAACAATCGATTCAATGTTTAACATTTCAAATACATGAATTGAAAGTAAAGAAATGATAAATTGCTAATGCTTATCGTAGGGAGTGATTTCTCTTGGAGATGGCTCTGTATGCTCCTCAAGATCCGCTTTCAATCTTCACCCACGTTCTACGATTTGGTGTGTGGAGTGAATGATTAGAAATGCCGGAATTTGGGCGGTATATAGGCGATCCTGTTACTGATGTAACTTAAGTCGAGAGTTACGCCGTAACATCCGATTCTTCGTATTTTGATCCGAAAAGTTGGTTACCAGCGTAACATCGTGAATGAGTTACGCCGATCTTTATTAATCATGGTTACGCCAGATTTGTGGAATGAGTTAATGCAGATAGCTTGCGCCGGGCGCAGTAACATCATTTGACCTAATTAGTTACGCCGTAATCCCAGGAGGGAGTTACGCAGAATCATCGCTTTAGTTGGTTTTCCGAAAGGCGTCATACGGGCGTAATGTGAGGAGAGTTACGAATAACATCTTCAACATGGGCATACTATCATATATCTTCAATAAACTCTCCAAACCAAGGCCTCATTAGCCCAATGCTCGTAATTTACACGAAAGTGAAATATGAGGAAAAAATAACCACAAATATCAGTTTGGTTTAAAACAAGTCACAAAGATGAAAGTTGTTAACGGGACTGAAACCATACGAAACAGTTTTGTAAACTGGATATGAGAACATAGAGTGTTTTTGACCATATGGATACTATAAAACTATGTATGAAAACTGTTAGCCACCAAAGATGATAGAAAGAATTCTCGGATTCAAAAAAGGTAGTAAAACACCTTCAATACAAGGTTCGAATCACAAATAAATCAACCAAATAACAACCTTGGCTCTGATACTAATTGTAGGACCGATAATATTATTGATTTATGTGATTCGGGAGGTCGGGGAAGCTCAAAGTAAAGAAAAGACATGATATTATTAGCTTTGAAGAAATGGAAGATGTGTGTTTTTTCTAGAGAGAGAAAGGGAACAATACACACACCTTATGTTACAAGTGAGACATCTACCATCCTAGTTGTGACTAGGTGGGGTATTTATACTACTTTACACATGAAGCTATTACCTAATGGCAAGACTAGTCCCTGCGTAAGTAAATGAGTAATCTAATGCAATTCCCGTAATAGCTTCACTTTAACGAGGCTAATATGTATTATAAAGTACATTTAGTAAATATATGTTTTTTTTTTCAAACCTAAACAAATTCAAATCTTATTCCAACACACCTATAAATAAAACGGACCCTAAACATGTAAGGATTAACGACATACCTTATTATACCTTATTGTTCAACTGCGAGACAATAATATTTAGATACGTGTCTTTATCAAATCAATTTTTTCATTATGAAACCAGAAAAAGGACTAGTCATCCGTCGCGCAAAAGTGAGGTTACATATACCGTTGATCAAGCGAAAGTGAAATCGTCATAAACCGTTAGTCGAGCATTAAAGTAACGAGTTTGAAAATTTTGAAAGTTAACGTGTGTTAAGGAAGGGGGCGCAATTATATAAGTAAATTTTGAGTATTAAAAAAATGAGATTTGTTAACAACAACTCACTGGGCGTTGTTTAAGCATTCTATATATAAAAAAGAAACAAATTTAATAAACTCATTTGTTTTATAATTATACATTTTTAATCATTTTAAACATTAATGTGATGTTAAATATAAATTGTTTAGAGACCATTAAATGCTAATTTTAAAATATGGAAAACTCCCGGTGAGTTGTTAAATTTTTCATAAAAATACTTTTGTTAATTTTCTCCAGGTTATTATCTGAAAAAAGTCACTAAAGTTTTGGAAAATTTGTCTAAGTTTTAAAGTTTAAAAGTTGTCATTCAGTTCTTCAACGTTAAAAAGAAACATATACATAATTTCAAAGAATTTTACGTTTATTCTTTTAGATGTTAAGAACAAAAATGTAATGTCTTTTAAGTTCGATGACTTGGATTACAACTTTCATAAGTCAAGATGCGTGGTTGACAACTTTCATAAGTTGAAAGAACTCGAATGACAACTTTTAAACTTTAGTGACTTGTGACAAATTTCCCGAAAACTTTAGTGACTTTTTTGTATAATCCATTTTCTCTAAACAAAATAGTTTAAGTTTCTAAAGTAAATATTTTATCAGATAACGAGTTGAAAGTGGTTGAAAAGTTAAGCTAGCTAAGCTGGTTTATTGTTATCTTCTTCCGACTCAGTTCAGTTGTGTACTTCTTCCAAGTCAAACCTTAAAACACAATATTAGGGTTTATCACAAAACCCTATTTCACATTTGCAATGAAAACCATTTCATCGCCATGTTTTCAAATTTCCATAAATCCCCAAAACCCTTTTCATTCCAGCTTATCTTCAGCAAACCCTTTAATTATTTCATTTCCTCATCGTTGCAAAATGAAATTTGCAGCCTTGAGAACAAGTGGGTCTGGTGGGGGTGATTTATTGAGAAGACCCAATATGGAAGTGAATATGGAGAATGGAAGAGGGTCTGAAAGCTGGTTGGATTATGAAGATCAGATTTTGGAAGATACTGTTCCTTTGGTTGGTTTTGTTAGGATGATTCTTCATTCTGGAAAGTAAGTATGGGTCTTTTGTTCAGTCTTCTTATTCTAAGGAGGTGTTTAGTTAAGTAAATGGTTAAGTGGAGAGGGATCCCTGTTTAGGCTACTTGGGGAAAGTCAAGCCTTTTTGGCTATGATGTACGCGGCCTAACCCGTATTCCTTTAGCCGTTTCCGGAATTTTCTCTGACCATCCTAAGATGTGATGTTGTGTTATGTGATTATAGTAATTTTTAGGTTATTGGTTGTAACACAGAAGATAGGGACATTGTCTTTTTATGTTCTTGCTGCTTATATTGTTTAAAATTGTGGTAATAAGTGTATGATAGTTATTTAAGGATTTACGTGTAGAATGAGCCAGAATATATGAATAATAGAATCAGTCATATTGTACCTCCATCATAACTTATTATCCAAACTGATTAAATAAGCTGATAATCGCTTTCAAACGCAATGCCAGACCTCCCCCTCCTACTACGATGAAGTTAGAATCATCCAAGCATAGCATATTAGCATGCTATAAGGGCTAGTTTTTCTTAGCTTTCTGGAATTAGGCAAGAGCGTAGTTGCTGAGAGTGTAATATTCTTATGGTCAGTTTTCTGTTTCGATTATCTCATTGATCCTACATGGTTTCACATTCCATGACATGGAATGTGTTATTTGCTATTGCAGATATGAAAGTGGTGAGAGATTAAGTGCCACCATCAGAGCATGATTTTGCAGAGGTTGTTGGCATATCATCCAGAGAGTGAAAAGAAAATTGGGTCTGGAATTGATTACATCATGGTTAGTGTTCTCTCCCTGAATTACTATATGCAAACATTATATCTCTATGTCCGCCGATTTTTACCACACAGAATATATTGACGAATCCACAAATTTACCCCGTATTTCTGAGTGCTTTGTCAAAATTTGTCTACGTTTATTTTTTTCCAAATCAGTGAAACATTTGACTGTTGGAAGTTTGGAACTAAGTAACTCATTCTTATCATCTTATAAAAATAACGTTTGATGAGGTAGAAATAATTCATCAGAATGCTACAACGATATCTTATCTTCTGTGTGGTTCTAAGTTTATTAGTATACACATACACATGAGTATGTATAATTGTTTGCATCACCCATCTTTTTTCGTGTTAATTTAGTTTTGATCAAAAACTACTTGGTTTGAGTTTGAATATGATGTTTACCTGTTAAGTTATTACTCTACTTTATAAAATATATGCACAATATCTTTGCCGTTGAAACCATACCCCCATTCTGGTACTACCTGGAAGTCCAAACCCCACTCCTCCTTTCCTTGTAGAGATTAATGATATCATTTCTTACAAACGAAACAATAGCGTTTATAGAATGACTACCAAAAATTAAATGAAGCTTTCCTGAGACATCTTTTGCAGGCAATGTATAACTTAATAATTGAGAGTAACTACAATAATATTCTGGATACATTGCACATTTGGTAGTATTTCACATTTGGTAGTATTTCACATTTCGTAGTATTCTGGATACATTGCACAGTAATATTCTTGATAATTGAGTAACAATAGCGTTTATACAAGCGACTTGAAAAATTGAAATGCGTCCTTAACATGTTAATTTGATTTTTTAACAGTTCCTGCATTCACATTTGGTAGTATTTCAAACCAGTCATGCAAATTGTTATGTATACAATTCATTAAAAGTTTCTTAGTAGTGACTACTCTCTATTCTTTCCATGTGTAGACTCAAGTATTTGAGGTTTTAACAACATTACAAATAGTCCTAATAAATCCACAGCTTACAGAAGCAGTTTGAGTGTTTGACTCTTTCATAATATGTGGAACCAGCTACCATAACATGTTACTAACTTGTGTTGAACAAATCTGTGTCTAATATTATAGGATGCTTTCCTTTGTCGACAAGAGTTGGATGTTTCTTGATTCAAATATCCAAATCAATGAAATGAAGAAATTGTCAAATTTTCATTTGTGAGAGTCTCTAGTAATTTAATGCTTTATTTCAGGTTATATTGATATAATATCTCTATGGTTTGAGGGGTGTTTGGATATGCTGTTTGAAAGTGATTTTTCTGATTTTCTATAATTTACGGATCGGATTATTGATTTTAATAAAACGGAGTAGGATAGTATTTGCATATGTTTGGAATTGTAATGGAATGTAATCAGCTAATTAAGTGTTTGGAGAATTCTTATTATCTAGAAAACTAGAGATTAAAATGACGGACATTCTCTTGAAAAAAGATATGGGTCTAGTGAAATCTGAGTGAAAGTCTGTAATTAGGCTGACAGAAGGGGTAATTAGGTACCACTATTTCAGGTTATATTGATATAATATCTCTATGGTTTGAGGGGTGTTTGGATATGCTGTTTGAAAGTGATTTTTCTGATTTTCTATAATTTACGGATCGGATTATTGATTTTAATAAAACGGAGTAGGATAGTATTTGCATATGTTTGGAATTGTAATGGAAATGTAATCAGCTAATTAAGTGTTTGGAGAATTCTTATTATCTAGAAAACTAGAGATTAAAATGACGGACATTCTCTTGAAAAAAGATATGGGTCTAGTGAAATCTGAGTGAAAGTCTGTAATTAGGCTGACAGAAGGGGTAATTAGGTACCACTATCTTACCCTTCAATAGTTAGTCTTGTTGCTTAACTGGTAACTGGCAACTGGCATGACCTGTTACCAATACTTTTATCTAAACTGTATAGTTCATAAAACCTTCTTGTCACCCTGCATATAAACTTAACTTTGTTAACCGTCAGGAAAAATACGACTTTACGCTATCTATATACCAAGTTTTAACTCCATCACGTTTGCACGTCTTCTACTTGTTGTCAACAGGTTGGGGATCATCCAGATTTTGAAAGCTCAAGATGTATGTTCATTGTCCGGAAAAATGGAGACATTGAGGACTTTTCATATTGGAAATGTATCAAAGGATTGATCAGGACAAAGTATCCTTTATATGCAGACAGTTTTATCAATCAGCATTTTAAAAAGCGCAGGAATTTTAGCTGAAGACAGAACGTATTAGTTGTACCTACCCTAATAAAAATTCCCCTGTATGGCGTATTCAGTTTACTTTTCCTACAAATTTAACCAGAACGTCGAGGGTTGTAATGTTTGCGAGAATACATGTATACATGCATCAAATGAAGTGCTCAAATCGTGTCACGTTAAACCAAATTGTGTAGAAAGTAGACTTGTGCTGGTGAATTTGACTAGTTTTTGTGCAAATTGTGGATGTTTTTTCTGCATGTTGGGATAAAAAAAAGTGGCTTTCAAGCTAATTGTTTAGTCTTCAATTAACCTGCATCTTATCTCCAGCATTAATTCATGATCTGCAGTTGTGACGTATTCGATTAAGATTTTAAGGATTACATTATCATATCATTCTATTCGATGATGCTTAAAACGAAAACAACGATAAGATCAGCCCATATGCAACTACTAATAACACAAGCAAGGAATATCCATATTGTAAGATATTCCACACGGTACCATAAGATGAACTCCATCGATTAAAGAAATGTACAGGAACGAACAAAGTTTCTTTACGTGATAGCTTTATAAGTCGTATTATTTCCTGTTTTGTTAAGTTTTCAAATGAAATCTGTCCGCAACTTTTCAGCGACATTGTCAAAATATATTTGACCGACTGAATTTCTTCGAGCTGTTACATGCGAAATAAATAGAAAACTATCTACACCCATTATTTCTGGATAATTAATCATTCCTATCACCTGATACTCGTTACTTTTGGTACGACAGGTAAAAATGTATACTGGATAAAAATGTATACTGGATAAAGAAATGTACAGGAACGAACAAAGTTATCTACACCCATTATTTCTGGATAATTAATCATTCCTATCACCTGATACTCGTTACTTTTGGTACGACAGGTAAAAATGTATACTGGATAAATAATCATCCCTATCACCTGATAGTCATTTTTGGTAAACATGTCTACCAACGTACAAAAAAGGGGCAGCAATATACACGATGATGTTAATAAGAAGTGGCATACAATCTTCAAATTAAAAGACGTTTAACAAGTGCACATAAATCTAACACGGGTTATTCTCATAATCCGTTACATGTAAACCTCCATACCTATATACTTTGAGCACTGACACAACGGACACATACTAAGCTTACTTTCACATTCTTTACAGAGACAAAGATGCTTACACGGCAACAAAAGCATGCAAACTTCATTGACTCTACACACTTTACAAGTCATCATTTCCCGCATTCCATTGTTACTCTTGCAAAGGAGATGAAAATCCATGGCACGACCGTTGCAGCAGGAGGCTGTGTCATCGACCTCACTATCACCACATCCTTCTTTACTATCTTTTCCGTTGGTGTAAACTTGTTGAAGGTTGAATTTGAGGGTGTTGATCATGTTTTCATTGTATTTGGCTCGTTGCTGCCATGTGCCAGCTTCCATGGCTAACTGTTCCACCTGCAATTCAAGTTCCATGTTTCTCTTGTTGATATTTTCCACCTCAGCTTCTTTTTCACGCAATTTCTGAATGAACTTATCTTCGACATGTGAGATTATTTGAAGTTGGTTTGTTTGTACCTTCTCGAGAACTGTTTGCCTGAGTCTATCAGCCTTTTTTTAACCCAAAAAGAGAACACGATAAGAGACACAATAGAAGTTGCTCAAAAGTAAGCATAAATAAGACCAAACAGTATGAAATGCTTAAAGATTCATCCATCTGATAAGAGAATCAATAATAGGGCTGTAGTTTTAGCATAACCTGTCTTGAAGCACAAGCATACAGTTGCAATGTAACAACCATGTGAATATTATGGGGTCATCAGCTAACACGCAAGAGAGACATAAGTTTCAAGCCACTGCCACCATAAGACTTTAAATGGTACATTATATTTAATGGAGCTCGATGTTAATCTCGACAATAACTAAATGGGTTATGATTGTCCACCGAGCTAGTTACGACAAAAAGAAACTTTTGGCATGTAAACAATCATGGGAGGAAGCTATATGAAAAATGTAATGTCAAAAAGGTGAAAACTCCTAAGAAAAAAAAATTGCAATTGCAGTATGCTCCCTTCTTTTCAGGCATTTTACGCTTATTACATTTTGGACAATTATCACCAGCAAGCTCTAACTAAACAGTTTTGCTTAAATTGGTGACAAAATTTTCAATTTTATCACCAAAAGTGGCTGAACATGTTTTTAAAGGAAGAAATCAAAAACAAAGAAAAAATGTAGAGAAATGGTTTGAAAATTCTTATCATCCTCATCACCAACAATGATCCAGCACTAAACTAGTGGAACTAGGGCCAAATATGAATAAGAAGCAGGCAGGTACTAGTGTTATTATAATAGTAACTGTCCCTAAAGTCTAGCTTAAAACTCAGCCTAGCTGCCTACCCTGATGGCAAAATAAATAGACCCTCGGTCTCCTCCTTCCTTGGATATTGTCATTTATAGCTGAAAGTGGAGCAACTCACTGGCAACATGATAATCAGTGAACAAGACCACGCTAGTCATTGGCAACATGATAATCAGTCAACAGGGACACTACATAGAAAGACCTTACTCAATCCAATGGCAATCATTTGTCTAAAACTAAACCATAACTGCCTCCTTCAATGCCAAGTTCAAGTCTTGTATTCGCCTCCTAGCTGCAATCACATGCTACCATGCATGTGGGGTTGAGAAGCCAATCACTGGCATTATCACAAACGCAGTTGCCAGGAATACCACATATGAAAACCATAGTTCTGATGCAACAATCACATATTGACCATCTTTATTGCAATACTTTTCTAAACAAATACTATCTTTATTGCAATATTGTTTCACACATAACCAAATAATTGTTTAATTTGGGTGGCACTCTTTATTCCTCTTAACTGATCTTTGAGATTCCCTGAAGATTATGAATGTAATACATAAACAAGTATTAATGTATTATACCAAAAGGATATGTCAGCTGCAATGGTTTTTCTAGTGGGAGCTTTCTGGATTTCTAGCTTCATTCTAGAGCTTGGTATAAACAGAATGTAGGAATTATGAGCTAGAGAAATGGATAAGGGAAGAAAAGGAAAAAAAAAATTATGGGACATTCAGCTATAAAAGCATTTTTTAGAAATACTAGTCAAGCTGTAATGATTGCTCAATGTGAAGATTCTGAAGGGAATTTTCATAAAGGTGTCACCTATAAGCTTTTCAACTAAAAACCAGTCAAAGTTTTATGTCGGTTATCTCTCTAACAATGCCTAATGTTGCAGCTGCAACTAGCCCAAAACTAAAAGAGGTCAGTGTAACTTCATTATAAAAAATGAATTGAGCCACTGAATAATAAGCTGGTGACTTCTTCAGATATGGTGGTACCCTCATTGCACTGACTTCTTAGTTGTCACTTAAATAATGCAAAACTTTGAGTAATAACGTATTTAACATTTGACTATCAAGCCCAAATTTGTGTTGTACCAAAAGTGATGACAACACATCCCTCCACGAAGGTTGGTATTCAAACAACAGGTCCCCGATAACAGGATCTTTAAATTTGGATCTTATAAGCCACACTATGTTTTGCAGAATACTACAGGATCATATACTATTAAGAACATTTAATGATTACTCAAACAATCAAACTACATGTGTGCCAGTAGATAATAGAGGCTTCCGTCACAAAATTGACATGATTAAGTTTTGGACGACAGCCATGCTCAATCAACACCTAATACCCACCCACAGTCTTAAAATAAGTCAAGCCAATGTGAGCACAAGATTATTATTCTCATAAACATTCCATACCAAGCCTATTTAAAATAAGTTACTGCATGTTTATTATTTCATCCGATAAGATATAAAGCAGTTAGTTAAAGGATTGCAATAAAACAGAATATACCTGAATTTTCATAAACCTATCAATCTCAGCATCCTGCCTCCTTAACTCAAGTTCAAGTTCATCTCCCATAAGTCCACCAACAAACGACGATTCACCAGACGACGCCAACCTACCATTATCAAGAGACAACCCTAACCCCGTCGAAACCGATCGTGGTTGCAGGGGTTGCAAGAAATCAATAGACGATATCTGTGAGTTGGCATTATTATTGTTATTATTATAGTTCTCCAATAACTCCTGCTCGTTGGGCCTTTTCATTCTCAACTCCAAATCATAATTCCTTTGTAACTCAAATCCGGAATCACTAACATCCGTTCCAGGTGCAAACCCCACCACATGAACTACACGAAAAACATGAATTCAATCATAACTTAATAAAAATGTAAACTCAATGGCTACACATATAAACGAATTAATAAACAGCGTCAAAACCGGGTATTCTTTAAAAGGGTGTTTCGGATTGATTCTCTTTTTTCTGCTTATTGAGAAACGTGTATTTCTCGACGCGCTTATTTATCTTATCAAAATAATCCTTCTTAAGGTCTAATTGCATTAGTTTATAAAATAAGCGAATCCAAACACTATTTCTTGGCGCGCTTGAGCAGAAGAGTAAGCCCAAACACGACTAATATAAGAATTCAGCTACTAATTAAAAAGCATAATAAGGGGTAGCTAAAAATTAGGGTAAAGTAAGTTACATTGAGGAATATAAGGAGGGTGATCAGTATTTAAGTAATTATTAATCTGAGGTGAAATCTGACCATCCATTGCATTAAACACATCCCTAAACAAACAAACATAACAATTAGTAATTAGAACATAATCAAAGAAATTAAATGTAATAAAATTTAGGGGCTTTAAGTTTAATTTAATAGAATGAAAAAAAGATACCTGAAGGGTTTAGATTGTTGTTGATTTTGAAGGAAATAATTGTTGTTTTGTGGGTCAGGTGGAATATCCATGAATTGGGTTTTTGATGAAAGAAGGATTGTTGAATCAAGGAAGGAAGGAAGAAAGATTTTGATTGTGTTTTGTTATTTGGTCCTTTTGGTTTTTGTGGGTATTTTTTTATCAAGTAGTGAAAGTTTAGGGGAGTTTTTGGTTTTGTAATTGGTGAAATGGTCCTTGAGCTTTATTTGTTTTTGTTTTTGGCAATACTTAGTTCATAATTCATAGAGTACACTACACTGTTCGTCCTTGTGGTTTGCGTTGACTGACGAGTTTCGTCTTTTGACCGAAAAAAATGCATCATCCGTCTTTAAATGCGAAACGTTATGTATCGTTGGTCATTCTTTTTAACGGCCTTCGTTAACCGTCGTTAAGTCAGTCCACTTGATACTCAAATGAGGGTATAATGATAAATTTGCTATATTCTTTTTCTTTTCTTTATAAACACAAATAAATAAAAAAATTTCAGGTCCAATCATCACGAATCATTTTCTTCTCTTTAAACTATCACCACTTATCATCTTTATATTCACCCACCACCACCACCGCCACCACTGTCACCACTTCCAACCACCTTCACGAACCTCAATCATCATAATCATTAGAAAGTTTTGCCAAAAATTTCAAAACACCCATCACTAAATACATAAACTCAAACCTATTAAAAAAAACTCCCCGGTTCCCTATAATTAATAACCACACCCTCTCAAAATCAACCTTCCAATCCGAATGAACAATTTGTTGTCTTGCAACCACCAACAAGTTTTGATCTTTCAACTTTTGCAAATATAAACAATCAAACAAATTGTTCAGATTCTTTTTTTTGACCGAAAACAAAAATCAATATCTTAATCCAATAACATCAAAAACAAATCCTCCAACATAAAAAGAACACAAACTCAAAAAACATAATAAAGAATAGCATCACCGGGATTATTCAACCCTGTCATCTTACTCTCTACCACCGCACCACCACCACTAGCAGCACCACCTTGTGTGTTGGGTGACGTCAGCAGGTGGATGATAATACATACTAGCAGTTTTTTTCGGTGAACTAAATATCCAATATGTAAAAAAAAAAAAATGTATAAATTAAAAAAAGAAAATAATTCAATCTGTGGTAGGTTTTGTGGATCTTTAAAAATTTGTTTCTTGTTTGAAAGATCAATGATGGGTTTTATGGATCTTTAAGAAAATTTCTTGTAAATAATATAACCCGAGATCCCTTTTTTCGGTTTTGTTTTTATACACAAGTTTGGGTCTTGATTTTTTAAAACAAATTTGGTTCTTGATTTTTTAAAAACACTACCGAGATCAATGATGGGTTAGTGTTTCTTTGAAACAAGTTTGGGTCTTGATTTTTTAAAGATAAAATCTTTGTTCTTGGTTTCTTTGTTATATTTGGGTTTTTTTATTGATTAAAGGTTGATGATGATTTTTTTGAAATCTTGGTAGAAAGGAAGTAAATGATGGCTTTTTTTTTAAGTCAATGTGTAGGGGTAGCAGATTTTTAATGGATGGTTTCATATGATGGTATAGGGTAGGGTAGCAGATTTTTAATGAGGATGGAGGATAGTGGGTTAGTGTTTGTGGATTGAAGGTGTTTGTTTATTATGAGGAAGATGATTGGTTTATGTTTGTGGAAGATAATGTAGTCAAACATTAATGGTGCAAGAAGCAAGTTGCAGTCAAACATTAATAATGAGACTAGTTTGAAAGTGAATTGACTATTTTACCCTTATGTGTTATGACTTAACGAGAGTTAGCCATCTCTGTTAGAAGGAGGGACCAACGGTAGATAACGTTTCTCATTTAGGGATGAACGGTGCATTTTTTTCGGTAAAAGGACGAAACCTGTCGGTCAACGCAAACCACAAGGACGAACGATGTAGTTTACTCTAATTCATAACCTTATATCAAGTATTTTCTCACTATGTCTATGTTAATATGTTATTGATAATTCATGATCAAACTCTTATTTAACTAGAGATTTTCTAAAAGTAGAAAAACTATGTCGTGCAAGTGAAATTAAACTTTGCCAGCAAAATTGTGTCGTCATGTTGGCTAAAAAAAGTCAAAACTGAAATAATTTAGTCAAACACATCTAGAACAAAAATATGTATAAATACATGTTTCAATTTTGTAAAAGAAAACTAAAATAAGCTAGCATGTTTCAATTAAACTTCCGATTTTTGTATACCACTAAACTTCCTCTTGAAGTTAGCATACACATGCCTTTTGCACTTTTTGTGTTATGCATTTGGCAACCAGTCTCGAACAGCATCAAGTAAACTCTATAATAAAATTGTGATTAGAACCAAGTATGAATAAAAAATTGCAAGTAACAAATATTATGTATTCTATAGTGTAAGTAGCTAGTTTACCTTGTGTGCATCAGAATAACAGTCAAACCATGTCCTTCTTGAAGATTGGGATCATCATGTAGTAATACCATACATCCTATGTATCATGATTTTCAACCATTACCATAGCTCAGGCAATGTGAAACATTTGATTATTAGCATCTCTTCCAATTACAGTAAGCAACTCACCTTTATAGGAATGCTTTAAGAAGTATCCATTCAACCTAGTCACTTTTCTACAATCTGCCAACCACCCATCTCTAACATCCTTAAAACATATGTAAAACCTCCTAAAGTATATAGCACCACTTTCAGTTTCTTCTACATCTAGCCTGCAAGTGGAACCAGGATTGGAATCAAGAATTGCTTGCCTATACTCCTAAAGTCTACCATCATGTTCAATCAATCCACCTTCATGGTCAAACAATGCTCTCTGTTTAGCTTTTTTACACTGGCCAATACTCACACATATCATAAACTTCTTTGTGATTACCCCTTCATAATTTTCTATGGAGTAAATGGATTTGTTATTATTTCCTTAGCATACTGATGAGCTATTTATTTTTAAGTAACCAATGACCAAAGGTTGTATTTTCTTGAACACTTATGCTCAAGATGCAAAGATTTGATTTTAAAAGAATTTTATGTGGTCATCCATGAAGCCCACAACCTAAATGTACAAATTGGTTTCTTCCTAGATTCAGTTATCAGTTTCCTAGTCCACTTAGGAGACATAGATGCACTAACCTCAACATCTTACTTGTCACCTCACCAACTTTGTAATCCCTTCACCAAACTTACAAGTACCCTTACCAGTTTTACTACTCCCCTCAGACTTACAAGTACCCTTACTAGCTTGAACACCCTTCTTAGTCAATGGTTTGGAAAAAGAAACCCATTTTTACATACGTTGGTATTGCCTTTCTTTTATGCAGTTTTCAGACTTTTTGTACTTACTCTTTCCACCTTTTTAACAGCTTGTAAATTCTCTTCTTCCTCAAACAACTTTCTTTGAGCTCTTTTTTGTTTCTATACTTGCCTGCACACCTACCTTAAGCTACATTGCTACCATAGTATACTAGTAAACACTTCCAGTCATTTCTTTCGAACCACATTTAGTACCCATCAGCTACACCATAGTTTGCTAAAGCTAATTTCAACTGCTCATGATTTTTAAACCTCATTCTTAAAAGTGGTTCCATTTCATTCAATGAAATTATAGGATCTTGTTTAGGAAAAATAACACCCATTTTAACCTTGTTTTCAGAATCAATATGACTAGCCTCTGGGTCTTCTACTTCCTCAATTGTATTTTTTGTACAGGTTCATCTATGTATCCTCTAAAGTGACATATGTTGCTTACTAAATTATTTAAGAAAGGTTCTTGAGTAGTTAAGTTTTTAATAACAACATTTTCTTCACCTACACTTTGAAAATCAACATAGTCAAAGTATTCTTGATCATCACTAGAATAAAAACCCTCACTGTTGTCACTATGATTTTCATTGGTTTCAAAACTAATAAAGTCCGTAGCATCATAATCAAAGTGTTCAACATACAAGTCCTCATCTATTTACTTGCATATCCTACTCTCATAACATCCTTAACATTAACATCTTATTTTAGTTCTTTTATTCCTAAACTCAATAGTTGACCAACTTTACAGTAATACAACGTATAAAGAACATTATGGACAAGTCTTCTAATAACATCTCAAATGACATACCTTCCAAGTTGACATCATTTATTTGTTTTTCATCACCATTCATATAACCAAATAGGTTAGTTACAAGATCCCATCGTGTTTAAGGTTAACAGTAAAAACATGGTTAGGATTTTTACCTGAAAATTAGATAATAAAGCAATGATAATTAAACAATTGTAGTAAAACAATGTTAGCAAATCAATAACCTTAAACTATCACGACTAAAATCAAACGATTTTACATGAACAATTTCGTAACTTATGGATGTGCTTTTTCCATCCTGTTTTAAATTTATAAACTCAGAGATACTAGGATTAACACATACTCACGGGCAGTGTCTCGGTCATATGAAGTATAGCCTAGGTAAATCCGAGTGTCGTCCCAAGAACTGTTGTTCTGGTGAAATAAGATATTAAACTCAAGTAGATATGATTAAATTAAAGTTGTGCGATGAATAGCAAATTCTAATGTAATAGAATATAAAATGTAAAGATAGAAAAGAGAATGATATGACTAATTAAGAATTTTAAGAGTTTAGTAATTTCTTCCTTCTTGTAATCTATATAGTGGGTGAATATCACTAGACTCAGTTGGTCATTTCGTCTAGTCCTATCTTCCATAGCGTCCTATTCAGTAACCTAATGATTACAAGAGTTAGCGGGTTTACCCTACGGAAGAGCCATTAAGTACCATATTTAATAGACTTGTTCAAACGAAACCCGGCCTTTCGGATCTTAGTCTCCCTCTAACTTCTTAAGCTTTTCCGCTTGGAAGGTGCTCATTTAGTATAATTCCACTTGAAATAGACTAGAATGATTCCTAGGTATATGAAACGTCATTTCTTCAATCTTCTTATTTTATTTATTCTTCTGGGTCGCTCTCCCCAAACCCTAGTAGAGGTTTTGGAAAAGGGGAGATGTCTAAAATGCAGAATTCTTCGAAATATTTAGAGTGCTCGCTTTTGTTACGCCGCAACTCTTCCTTAAAACTGATCTTCAATTCAAGTTTATCCACACCTATGGCGTAACTGCTCCACAAGTTACGCCATAACATCATTCCTTGGTCAACGCGCTGGCCAACCTACGGCGTAACCCAAATGTGAGTTATGAATGTAAAACTCTCGTTGACACTTTTACACCGAAACCTTATGAATAGTTACGACGTAATCTTCTTCATGAAAAATATGGCTAAGTCATAACATTACTATGGCGTAATTTCGATTACTCGTTACGCCGTAACCTTAACTTTGTCTTTAATCTTCACTTTAGCTTATATCAATCAATATTCGTACCAAATTCGTCAAAGTGCTCTTTTTGTCCTAAAATGAAATATGAAGAAATAAGAGCATAAACGAATGTAGGTTTGCACAATTTGATATAATAATGGGGGAAATTGTAACAAATCGCATTTTTAGGTTACTATTCATTTCACTATTCACTTTTACTATTCACTCCCAATAACCGCACCATCTTTTGACTAAAACATTTTAAATTACTGATGCAGGTTTTACTGACCAAGTTTTACATTTATAGTAACTCATCTACCTATGTCCTACCTAATGCACTAACGGGCAGTGTACCCGGTCGCATGTAGTGAAAGAATGGTAAGACCGAGGTCGTCCCAAGAACGGTTGATTCCTAACTATCTAATTAATTAAATTAGTCAAATAAATAAGTTTTAATGAAAGGATTGATAATATTTAAGGTGTCACGTGATCAATTGGGCCGGTTCTCTGGTAAACAAGCTAATGGGATATAGTGATGCAATTCTTAAACCGAGTTCATCCATAAGTGGCAAAAGTCGATAGACTCCTTTGGTCAATTCGTCTACCCTGTGGTTCTTAGAATCCTCACCAAGATGAACAGGTCACCCGGGATCATTCGGCAATCTGATAGCAGTCATTAAGAGCCGGCGTTTACTATCGCAATACATGTGTTCTAAAAGTCACTAGACTCTTGTTTCAAGTGGGGTGAAAGTCGCTAGGACATCATTTGGTCAGTTCGTCCTAACCTATCAGCAAAGGGTTCCACTAGAGAAATCAGGTGACCCGTCATAAGTCCAGTTGTTCTTAGTACCCTAAGCCAAGTCATTAAGTACCACTACATGCTAGATTCATAATAATGAGTGCCCGGGCGCTAGCATCTTAGACACTCATCCCCAACTTCTTAAGTTCATCCAAACGATAGGTGATCAGTTGGTCAAATCGCACAAGCAAAAAGGGTCGTCAGTTGGTCATATCTTACCCTTCCCACTCAGTCTACCTACTTAGGGTCAGTTGGTCATATCTCCTAAGCAACTAGACACTACAACCATTCAAAACTGTGGAAAACTAGAAGGGGGTTGAATAGTTTTGCCGATTTTAAGTTAGTTTCAAAAACTTTAGATTCGATGTTGTGTGAAATCGTATGGATGAAGAAAAAGTATAGATCTAAGAATAATGAATACAAATAAAGTAAAGCAAGGGAAAGAAATGACACAACCGATTTATAGTGGTTCGGCTACAAGGACACCTTCCTTGCCCTACTCCACTCCCCGAGTCACCTACTCGAGAGTTCAAGCACTATGTCAACAAACTCCTTCAACCTGGCGGAGAAGCCTACACAACGTTGCTTACACCTTTTTCCGGTACAAAGCTAAATACCGAGTCCGTAACACGGAGGACCAAACCAACACGACTATTACACAACAACTATGTGAAATATCAAGTACAAGATCTTTGCTACATAAATCTTGTGGAAGAACAAATCAATCAAGGACCCCTTGCTTGGATGACTTGTGGAATGCTCGTGATCTCGCCTTAGAGAAGGACCTATATGAGAATCAATAAAGAAAGAAAGAAGAACTACTCTCTAGATCAAGTGATCTTTTGTTAGAAGAGAATGAGAGTATATGAGAGAGTTAGTAAGAAGAGGGTGAAGAGAAATGAAGAAATGGCTCTCTCTTTATAGGCAAAACTTGCCACTGTTCCACGGATCCCATGGATCCCTCCTCAAGGGATCCGTCTAGTGTAAAACTAAGGATCCGTGGGACGCTCCTCTTTACCCATGGGTTTTTTGGTTATGGGTCATGGGTTATGGGTTGGTCCATGGGTATTTCATTAGATACAATGTATCTAATAGATGCAATGCATCTAGTCAAATGGGTATGGGTCAATACCATGGGTTATGGATCTGATCCATGGGTTGTGATTTTTACCCATCCTAATAAACTATTAAAACAAATGATTTATTACAACAATTTGTATTAAGTAACTATATGAAAATGCTTTACAAAAATAACATGTATCCTTATAATTTTACTTATGATAACATTATATTTGTTATCAACAAAACACAAAGAGATCGCAAAATATTAATAAACGTTTTTACGGTTTATTTGTATTAACAATCTCCACCTTTTTGTTGATGACAAAACATAATGTTATGATGAGTAAAACTTAAGATTAGATGTATGTTTTGAAAGCCTAAGTTTTACTTCTTCTCCCCCTTTTTGTCGAAACAAAAAGTGAACCCAACGAAGAAATAAATGTGGAAAAATAGTCCACGTATCGCTTACTCCCCCTTGACGGTAGCTCCCCCTAGTTTGGGGCGATAAGTGAGAAAAAATTAAAAAAAATCCTACAAAGAAAAGGTTAGTAGTAGCATGCATAAATAATCTTGTGATTGACGAGAAACAAGATTGGGAGCCAAGGTATGTAAACAAAGCCTTGTAATAAAACAACAAAATGTAGTGGTATTTATGCCACATACAAGCATGTAAAAGTAAGAACAAGACTTGTTCTTAAAAAAAATGACTCGAAAGAGAAAATACTAAAATTAGAAAATAGCAATAATGATTCCTTCCATGCTTGCATAAGGTTATGGATGGAGGTTTTGATGAGTAATGATATTGATGCGATCAAGAATGAGGTTGAGTATGAATCGCATTTCTTCCCTAACTTCTATTGCAATATCCCTAGTGGATTGGCAATGTTCACAAGGTTGTTTTGATTTGTGAGATGCGGAAGATGTGGTGGAAAAATAGAAAAATACGGATCAAAGTCCGGAATGTTTGGAAGTGGTGGTGGAAAAGAACCTAGATGTTCTTGTGGCTCAATGGGAGCTAAGGGTGGTGAGGTTTCAAGGTCTTTGAAAATCGTGTTTGGAGAAGTGGGATGTGTCAAAAAGGCTATTTCTTTTTGTTTTGGTTGTTGAGATCTTGTTGGAGTCTTAAGGAGTTCCAAAAGAGTGACTTTAGGTAGTGAGTTGATGGGTGATGAATTTGGTGTACTTGTTGGTGATGAAGGAGGTGCTATAATGGAAGCATCTTGTGGTGAGATAGTGGTTGGTGATGAGCCATTTGATGATGGTTTTGCTAAGCAACAAGGCCGGATGCTAATCCGTGCGAATATCCTAGATTTTGATTGTGGTATTTTGGAAGGCGGGAGGACAAAAGTTTGGATTTCTTGAAATGGATTGTTTGCATTAGGTGATTCATCTATGTTGGAGGATCTTTTGGAAGACATGGTGGTGTTTGTTTGTGAGGATTAGATGAATAGCAAGCAATGTTGGGAATCCTACTTATAGAAAAAAAAATTATGCATTGCAATGAATGCTTGACCTAAAAATATGGATTAAAATCTAATGATTATATATGAATTTAAGGCATGTGATCATGAGATAACAAACATTAAATCACATACTCCAAAATAAAGTGAGAAAAATAGAAGTTAAAAATAGCTTCTGTCTCATGGATCCCACGGATCCTTCCCTCGAGGATCCGTCCAAGATTAAGGCTGGGATCCGTGGTATCGGTGATTCATCGACTCAAAATTTTCCTTTTGGAAACATTTGTGCCTAGTGTGTGCCTATATGCAAACTATTTGGAGTTGCGGTTATCTCGACTCCTAAAAAGAAAAGAAAATAAACTAGAAGTGAAAAGCATACTATTATGTGAGATAACCGGAGTGCTCCTAATTCATTGTTGCTTAAATGAATGTACCCGAAAACACATATTAGTTATGTGTCCTCTTTAGCATTCAAAAGACATGAGATGCAATGAAAACGGGTTTTTACTTTGTATTAATAATGAAAAAGCGATTTGTCCTAGACATGAGAAATTGCTTTTGTGAAATTGATATGGGAAGAGGTATCATTTTAAAAAACATTTTGAAAAGAGGTTTCTATGTGCAAAAAAGCGTTTATTCTTTAAAAAGAAGATGTGTATGTAATTACGTGTTTGCAACTTGTACTTATTTTGAAAGAAAAATAAGAGAAAACTATGAGTTATAAGTGAAAAACTTATCTTGGGTTTTGAAAATTCTCGTATTGCTTGTGAGTTGTGGGTGAAATAGAGATCCTAGACTCAGAAAGAAGAAGGCTAGTGTTTACATACCTTGTAGAGTTAAGAATAAAATTACGACGATTGTTCCATGAGACCAAGACCAAGACGAAGTAGGTTGAATTGTTCCCGCTTCAACGGTTTGGTGAGGACGTCAGCTATGTTGTCTTCGGACACTACCTTCTCAATAGAGATGTTCCCTTTGAACATTGTCTCGAAGAAGTGATGACGAATCTCTATATGCTTTTTGCGAGAATGTAATACCGGATTCTTGCTTAAATCGATGGCACCTTTGTTGTCACATAGAATGGCTATGTCACTTAGATGAATGTCGTAGTCAACTAACGCTTGTTTCATCCATAGTGCTTGTTGGCATGCTTTGCCGCATGGAGACATATTCGCTTCGGTTGTTGATATTGCTAATGCCGTTTGTTTCTTTGAGAACCAAGATGTTAAACAACATCCCATAAAAGTACATACCCCACTTGTACTTTTGGTCAACATAATCACCGCATGGTCGAATCTTCATATACAATAGTTTCTACTCCGCACCTTAAGATACCATAATCCTAATTGAGTCGCACCCTTAATATATCTAAATATCCTTTTGACGGCTTCTAGATGTGATGTTTTAGGATATTCTTGAAACCTAGCACATAGACAAACACTAAACATGATATCCGCCTACTAGCCGTGAGGTAGAAGACTACCAATCATGCCACGATATTTTGTGTTATCAACCAATTCCGCCTTCATCTTTTGTGAGTTTAGTGTCGGATGACATTGGTGTCCTAATTGGTTTTGACTCTTCTAAACTGAATTTCTTTAACATTTCCTTAATGTATTTAGATTGATTAAAGAAGATACCATCTTCTACTTGTTTGATTTGTAGACCAAGAAAGAAACTAAGTTCTCCCATCATACTCATCTCGAACTCGTCATGCATGATTTTAGAGAAATCATCACACATGTCTTGACAAGTAGATCCGAATATAATATCATCTACATATATTTGAACGATGATTATATGTGACTCTCTTTTCTTAGTAAAAAGTGTGTTATCAACTAACCCCATGGTGTAGTTGTGTTTGATTAAAAATGAGTTGAGTCTATCATACCAAGCTTTTGGAGCTTGTTTAAGACCATAAAGGGCTTTCTTTAACTTATACACATGTTTAGGTTTTTCAAAATCGATGAAGCCCGGAGGTTGAGCTACATATACTTCTTCATTAATAAAACCATTTAGAAAAGCGCTTTTGACATCCATTTGATAAAGCTTAAGATCATTAGCACAAGCATAAGCAAGAAGTATTCTTATAGACTCTAATCTAACCACGGGGGCATAGATCTCATCAAAGTTTATTCCTTCTTGTTGGTTATATCCTTGGGCAACGAGTCTAGCTTTGTTTCTAGACACTATACCGTTTGCATCTAACTTGTTTTTATAAACCCACTTGGTTCCTATTATGGTTTGATTACTAGGTGGAGGGACAAGTGTCCAAACATCATTAGAAACAAATTGATTTAACCCTTCTTGCATGGCCATTACCCAACTTTCATCTTTTATTGCTTCTTGTGTATTCTTAGCTTCTATGGTTGACACAAAACAAAATAGGCTACTTTGGTTTTGGACTTGAGACCTTAAGGTTCTTTCGTTTAACTTTCCTATGACCTTATCTACGGGGTGATCTTTGGACTCTTTAATATTTATGAGTTCATTATTTAAAGGTTCTTCTTCTTCTTCATTTATCTTTTTCTTTATTATAATAGCTTCACTTTCAACAATCTCGTCATCGACAAGAGGTGGAGAGGGTTTGGGTGGACTTTCATCAAATTTTACGTAAGCTTTGCTATTAGGAGAGTAACCTAAAAAGATACCTTTGGTTGATTTAGGATCAAATTTTGTGAGGTAATCTTTAGTGTTAAGAAGAAAACATTTGCTACCAAAGACTCTAAAGTGATCTAACGTAGGATTTTTTCCTCGAAGTAACTCGTATGGAGTTTTACCTAAAATTGGTCTAATTAAGACTCGATTAAGTATG
Source organism: Chrysanthemum lavandulifolium (assembly GCA_022545495.1). NCBI lineage: Eukaryota > Viridiplantae > Streptophyta > Magnoliopsida > Asterales > Asteraceae > Chrysanthemum > Chrysanthemum lavandulifolium. Next base: position 95,465,036 of record CM040242.1, on the reverse strand, counting down.
TACATTGAAGTATCAACGGCATTGCACCAAAACTTTTGAGGTATGGATTGCTCATTTAGAATTGTGCGACTCATTTCTTGTAGGGTTCAATTCTTTCTTTCAACTACCCCATTCGATTGTAGAGTGCGAGGAGCCGAGAAGTTGTGAGTAATACCATTAGCGTCACTAAAGCTCCAAATTGCACTTCATTATCGAATTCCCTACCATGATCCGTTCTAATAGACACTATAGGACTTCCTAGTTGTCTTTGGATTTTCTTGCTCAATATTTCAAAGTAATTAAACGTTTCAGTTTTGTTCTTTAAAAATTTAGTCCATGTGTACCTAGAGTAATCATCAACTATGACCAAAGTTTAGTAGTTGCCTCCATAACTTTGGATAGCGGATGGACCAAATAAATCCATGTGTAGTAATTCTAGACACTTAGTTGTAGACACCATGTTTTTAGCTTTGTGACTAGAATGGACTGGTTTTCCTACATTACAAGCATCACAAAAGTGATGTTCATATTTTAACTTAGGTAGATCTCTTACTAGATCTTTGGATAATAGCGATTGAAGAAGTCGCATATTGGCATGACCCAATCTTCGATGCCATAAGGTCAAGTATCATCCATAGAGGTAAGACAAAGTTTGTCTTTAGGTTCATTACCAATTTTAATGACATAGACTCCATGTTTCCTAATTCCTCTTCCTATGGTTATGCCATTTTTAATATCTTACTACGGTTTTGGTAAAAGTACATTGCACTTTTTATCACATATTTGTCCTATACTTAAGATGTTAAAGTTTAGGTTTTCTACGTGACACACATAGTTAATGGTTATAGATTTGTTAGAAATCGTACCTTTACCGATGATTTTGCTTTTGCTATTTCCAAACACCACATTTCCTCCATTGAAGGATTCATATGTGGAGAATAGATCTTTATTGCCGGTCATGTGCCTCGTGCACCCGCTATCCTTGACCCATTCATCCGGATCTAGGTCGACCTTTAAGCACACCTAAGAAAACAATTAAATCAAAAGTTTGGTCCCCATTTGTTCATGGGTCCATTAGTGTTAAACATTCTATTCATGTTAGACATGTATGGATAAGGTGAATATGCATTCCATGGTGCAAAGTTTTGAAATGGAAAGCCATTTTGCATATTTGGGTTCCATCCCATTTGATGGTTACTTCTCGGGTAAACATTATTAGGTCTCCTAGATGTGTTTGGTTTTGAAAATGATAGAGCTTTGTTTCTTGCAAAAATTGGATTATATTTTGGTGGTGGTTGTTGATGAGTGTGTAAATACTCATCATTTTTGGTTAAATCTGAACTGCAAAACGTTTAAAAATGCTCAGTAATGCATCAAAATACTGAAAATATCTCAAAATTGCATTTTATATGTTTCGGATGCAAAATGTTTAAAATCGATGAAAAATGAGCTAAGTTTGCATAATTGGCGTTTCAGTCCCCAAGTTTCAAAAATTGTCGAAATAGTCCCTGAGCACTTATTTCAAAAGAAAAGTCACCAAAGGTCCTTTTAAAATCATAAGTTGTCAAAATTAGTCCTTTGGTGAAAAATATCAAAAGTTTTGAGAAATTACAAGTTTGGTCCTCCAAATTTCAAATTTGGCAAAAATAGTCCTTGGAATTTTGAAAATGTCAAGTTTGGTCCTTGTACTATTGGAGCTTGTTACTTTTGGTCCCTTGAAACATCTTTGATAAATTGGCAGCTTTGGTCCTTGAATTTTCAGAAATTACAAAAGAGGTCCTTGATTATTAAAACCCCTAAACCCATTTGGACCTTGTCATAAACCCTTGTGACCCCTGCCTTTCCATTTGACCCTTTGCATTTGACCCCCTCCCACTATTATTACCCTCGGTCAAAACTGGTCAAACCAACACCCAAACCCGCCCAATTTAAAATATAAAAAATAGCTCACGGGTTTCCCTTCCCCCCTCCATCATCACACCTTGCCTGCAACTCCTGCCCCCCTCCATCATCATCACTACTACCCTCCACCTCACCCCAAGCCAAGATGCATTAATACCTTCTTCAACCTAACACTCAACCTTTCTAGCTGTTAAAAAACATTTTGGCGCCAAATTTCATCAAACGGCCAAGATCATTTCTAGACATCCAATGGTCCATATTATTGCTGGGAAGTGATCAGAGGAGAGAGATAAGACATATTGGTGTATAAAAGAGGAAGAAGAGGCAAGAGAAAAAGGAGCACTTAGTTTATTTTAAAAATGTATGTCGTTTCAAGTTTTTCATGTCCTAAATAGCTTATTAGTTGTAATTTCAAATGCAGTTGTATTAAACTCAGATATTTCAGTGTATTAGAACCATTCTCAAGTATCAAATCAAGTTACATTACAATTTCATGTTTTATGCTCACTGTTGAAATTTTCAATTTCAAAATCTAATCTTAAAGTTTCAATTAGCTTATTTATAAGCTCAAACAAGCTTACATAAGCTTATTATAGCTTTTTATGAGCTTACATTCAAGTTTGAAGCAACTTTGATAAAAAGTCAACAAAAGTCAAATGAGGAAGCAAATGGGTATGAGATTGGATATGGGTTGATGCAGCATGGATTTGGGTTGATAATGAGCTAGGTTAAGGTTTGGAATAGGTTAGTTGTTCCTGTGTTCAGTGGCAAGCCATTGTGGCTAAGGACCAATTGTGAGTTATTTTCAAGAATCATTGCATAATCTGTGTTTGTAGTTATAAATAGTTTAAACCTGTTTAATTAGTTGTATTTAGAGTAATTTAACTCAGTTTGATCATTAAAACTAGCTAGTGCAGTGTTTAGTTCAATTTTATTTGCAAATCAGTTATATAAAGGTGTGTTTGGTTCAGTTGCTTTAACTGTATTAGAGGATTGTTCAGAAGTTAGGACTTGTTGGTTTAGGTTTGTTTAGCTCATTTGTACTAATATCAGTCATAATATTGCATCTGCTAGCCACAAAAGTCAAATACTCCATTAATCTGTCTTAATTTCTCAACTGTTGGGATTTTGGAAAAGCAAAGTCTTGATTTGTGTTTAGAATTGATAGATATAGATTGCATTAGTCTCATTTCATCTTAAAACATCATATTTAGTTGGTGAATCAAGATCAAAGTTCAATAAAGTCAACCTTTCATAACTGTGTCAAAAGTCAAAATATTGAAAAACCAGTTTTCAACCAACCCAAGATGATTTTTCATTGATTCATCTCTGGGCCAAATCAAGTCAAACTTTGGGATTAATAACTTCTCCAGGTCTAGTTTCTTATTAGGATTTTGTAGATTTTTAGAAATTTTTCTTAAGCTTCAAAAGAGCTTGTCAAGCAGGCTTATTTGCGTGTTCACAACTCAAATGAATACCGAGTTTTATCGATATCTTCGCGAGCTTGTCAAAAGCTCATAAGAGCTTGTCTTGGTCTGTTCTTTGGTTTAGAAGTAGTTAGCCAGGTCTAGATTAGGTTCCAATATTTGGTTTTTAGTTTCAACTTATTTGAGTGCTTATTTTCAAGTCACAAAGTAGTACCCTCAAATCTGTTTTTGCACATTAAGCCAAATCATCAAATCTCAACAGTTTGGATCTCAGAGGTCTAGGATAGTTGTTTTTAGTTGATTTTGAGTACTTTTAGCTTATTGTAGCTTCTGTGCAAGTTTGGTGCTTATTTGTGACTTTTGGCTTTTCTCAAGTGCTTATTTATAAGCAGTTTCCATTGCAGTTCCATATTCTTGCACACAACCCCATGTTTTTATATTTTTCCTTGATTCATAATATTATTTTAGGCTTATCTTGAATTTTTCAGATTTTTCTAGTCTGTTTGGTATTTTTCTTGATTTAAAACAGTTTTTAAGCCTTTTTAATTAGCATTTAATACAAATAATTCAGAAAAGTTTCAAAAAAATAATTTTTCATTTTTATTAGGTTAAGATAAATATAAAAAGTCAAAAAAATATTTTTCCAGATTTTGCTTAGTTAAATTTGTATTTTTAAGCAATTTAAGTAGTTTTAAATAGTTTTAATTCATAGAAAATACAAAATAATCAGAAAAATATAAAAATAGTTTTGAAAATTCTCTTTTGTTATTTTAGATTTTTCCAAGTCATAATTTCATTTTTCTAGCTTAATTTCATATTTTCTTGTATTTTAGGCTATAATTAAATAGTTAAAAATAGTTTTTAATTAATAATAATTAGATAAATAGTTTTAAAAATAATTTTCTTTTTCTAAAAATTTTCTTTTATCATTAGGTTTGTAAAAATATCATTTTCATATTTTTAGGATTAATATTGTGTAAGTTTCACATTTTCTTTTTATACGTCACGTAGTTTTTAATTTAAAGTTTTATAAAGAAAATCAAAACATCATTTTGCAAATAGTGATAGCGTTTATTTAATATTTTTATCTTTTAATTTCCTTTAATTTGCATTTAAGCCCCTGTAATTTGTATACTTTTTCTTTAGTTATAATTAAATCAAACTCTTTTCCGCTCAAATCTCTCGATCACTATTCGTTTGGTGATTCATCGCATAGCTCATTTGGGACATAACGACCGGGAAACACTATACTCCCCGATCTTCATTGCATTTAAGGTTCGAAAGCTGTTTTAAGTTTCTTACGGTTGGCCATTCACAAGTGGCCACTTATGTGAGAAAACTTGACGGTTTGGCCTGATCAGTTGTCTAGTGGTAATATGAGTTGGTTTCTTCTTATTAACAATAACAAAATCGGTTCTAGAAGAAGAAGCTATGTTATTACCATTGTTTGCTTCAAGAGACCCATGGATCCTGGTCGTACACTAGCGGTTCCTTTTGTGGGATCCGTGGGATCCGTTAAAACAGATGGCTTGTTTTTCTAGTGCCTTAACGAATTGTGCTTCTTTGTTTTCGCTAGTTGATGCATTAGTTTCTTGAAAACCTAGACCCTTTTGGTTGTTTCTGTTTAACACTATCCAATATCATATCTAAAGTATTAGTGTTCATTCTAGCAATCTAAGAATCTAGATGATCAACTAGTGTTTGAAGTTGAGCATAAAGTTCACATTCACCACTTGCTATTTTTGCCTTTTCTATACGCTTTAATTTTTCCTTTAACTCTATGACTTCCTTTTCTAAACGCTGGTTTTGATTTTTCAAAAACTTGTTTTTGTTGATTACTTTTAAACTAATTTTGCAAAGTTTATCGTATTCATTATGCAATGAGTCATCATATAATGATGAGCTACTATAGTATTCGTGACATACCTCGTCATTTGCCATGCGACAAATTTCTTCGTCCTCCTCCTCGCTCATTCCCCACGAGCCGGTCACGAATGCCTTTTGATCATTGCGTTTGGGACACTTACTAATAAAGTGGTTTGGGTCCCCACATTTAAAGCAAGCACGATCATCCCTTGGCTTCTCGTCCTCTTTGCTTTTCCGGAATCCTTTCTTGTCCTCATACGGTTGTTTGACGTATCTTCCCTTCCTTCTAAAGAACTTTTTGAAGTCCCTTACCGCCATGGCATACTCCTCGTCATCACTATCCGAAGATGAGTTCTCTTCATCACTTGAGGCCTTCTTGGCTTTGAGGGCAAGAGATTTGTGCTTTTCTTTCACTTTTGAGGCTTCAAAATCCTTAGCAAGGACAAGCTCATAGACCTTTAAGTTGCCTATGAGTTCATCAAGGGTGAGGATTGTCAAATCTTTTGACTCTTCGATTGTCGTCACCTTAGATCTCCACTTGGATGGAAGTACCCTTAGATATCTCCTAACATGGTTACGGCTAGAAAAAGATTCATCAAGTGCTTGTAAAGATGTAATTATAGTATTAAAGTTAGCAAAAGAATGATCTATAGTTTCCTCATCCGATATTGAAAATTGTTCATATTGTTGAACATATAGATCTATTTTATTGTTTTTCACTTGTTGATTACCCTGATGAGTTACAACTAAAGAAATCCAAATTTCTTTAGAGGTTTTGAGTATGGAGATTCTTTCGAATTCCTTTTTGGGTAAAGGATTATACAAAACCATTTTAGCTTCACTATTTTTGGAAATCTTTTTCTTAATTTCATCGGAGAGTTTATCATGAGGTATGTTAACTAAATTTCCTTTATCATCTTTTGTTGTAGCTTCAAAATCGCCTTCAACAATGATGTACCAAAGATCAATATCTTTTGACTTTACATACGTTTCGAATATATTTTTCCAATATATAAAACCATTAGTTTCAAGTAGTAGTGGTCGTTGCATAGATTGCCCTTCCTTGTAGTTTTCAGAACCCATAGTGATCGAATTTTTTTTAAAATACGATTTACTTTAAAACTTTTATAAACTTAGCTCTTGATGCCAATTGTGGAAAACTAGAAGGGGGTTGAATAGTTTTGCCGATTTTAAGTTAGTTTCAAAAACTTTAGATTCGATGTTGTGTGAAATCGTATGGATGAAGATAAAGTATAGATCTAAGAAAAATGAATGCAAATAAAGTAAAGCAAGGGAAAGAAATGACACAACCGATTTATAGTGGTTCGGCTACAAGAACACCTTCCTTGCCCTACTCCACTCCCCGAGTCACCTACTCGAGAGTTCAAGCACTATGTCAACAAACTCCTTCAACTTGGCGGATAAGCCTACACAACGTTGCTTACACCTTTTTCCGGTACAAAGCTAAATACCGAGTCCGTAACACGGAGGACCAAACCAACACGACTATTACACAACAACTATGTGAAATATCAAGTACAAGATCTTTCCTACAGAAATCTTGTGGAGGAACAAATCAATCAAGGACCCCTTTCTTGGATGACTTGTGGAATGCTTGTGATCTCGCCTTAGAGAAGGACCTATATGAGAATCACTAAAGAAAGAAAGAAGAACAACTCTCTAGATCAAGTGATCTCTTGTTAGAAGAGAATGAGAGTATATGAGAGAGTTAGTATGAAGAGAGGTGAAGAGAAATGAAGAAATGGCTCTCTATTTATAGGCAAAACTTGCCACTGTTCCACGGATCCCACCCTCAAAGGATCCGTCTAGTGTAAAACTAGGGATCCGTGGGACGTCCCTCTTTGCCCATGGGTTTTTTGGTTATGGGTCATGGGTTATGGGTTGGTCCATGGGTATTTCATTAGATACAATGTATCTAATAGATGCAATGCATCTAGTCAAATGAGTATGGGTCAATACCATGGGTTATGGATATGATCAACGGTTGTGATTTTTACCCATCCTAATAAACTATTACAACAAATGATTTATTACAACAATTTGTATTAAGTGACTATGTAAATGCTTTACAAAAATAACATGTATCTTTATAATTTTACTTATGATAACATTATATTTGTTATCAATAAAACACAAAGAGATCGCAAAATATTAATAAACGTTTTAACGGTTTATTAGTATTAACAAAAACTATCGAAACAAGGGTAGCTACCAACAAACTATGCATGCATACACTAGAAACAATTAATAACGCAAAAGCATTAATAATAAAAAGAATCAAAACGAGGCTAGGACCTAGTTTCCACATCACCAAAATACCCTAGTGGAATTACAAATAAAATCAACATATAAAACAATAAATAAACAAAGACATAACATCAAATAATTAATTGATCAATAATAAATTAAAAGACAATTATTTAAGAACATAATAAGAATCAATTAGCCAACAATTAAATTTAAACCAAAATAATAATTGAATAATAAAACCAAAATAATATTATGAGTCGGAAAATAATTACACATCGTGTAAAGAATAAAGTTATCGATCCCCTAGTTGAGTACCGGGGCAAACCCAAAAGGGATTTTCCCCACAAAAACCACTGTTGCGTCCTTTTCTTTCTTTCTTCCTGCGTTGGCACACAGCAGCAATAAAAATTGCTTCCCAATTTGATATCCTTAAATATGCACATGTATATTCTATTTATATTAAGATATTTTTCCTTTTAAACCTCCAACTAAAGATTATTTGCACATAGGTCCTTGTCTTCATTTAATTAAGACTAAAATACACTGTTGGTCCCTAAACTTGGCTTGAAGGATCGCGATGGGACGAAACTCGCCCTTTTCATCGTCGGGGGTCCCTATTTCAAGGTTTTCACTCGCTACAAGTCCTTTGACCAAGTCAAAGTCTGATTTTTGTTTTGTAGTCGAGGGTATTTTAGTCCATACACATTTATACTTTTATAACACATTTATATATTACCCATTCATCTTTCATCCTCTTCATCATCTACCCAAATCATTCATCTCTCCAAATCACCCAAATCATCCTGGTCATCATCTTCTCAAATCATCTCCCCAAATCTTCTTGGTCATCATCTTCCCAATTCTTCTCCGCAAATCATCCTGGTCCATAAGCTAACTAAAAGATTTGGAGTGATTCTGTATTCCACAAAAATGATTGAGACACTTGAGGCTAATGGCGGAGAGTTCCCTTCTTCATCTCTTGAAAATGAGAGTCAGATTAAGGAAGATCTTTCAAGCTTGGTAATGACTTATTTCCTTTCTTTTATTGGTCTCCTTTATGTTTTATGAAAATTTTCATGAATTGAACGGAACTACTAATCCGTTTCTGCTTTAAAATAATGTAATATGCACGAAAGTATCTAAATGTATGCTATCAAACATCTTCTAGTTTCATCAAATTTTTATTTATTTTTCCTTGATGATTTATTGCTAATCGATACTGTGTACTCTAATGAATTGCAGACTATACGCCTTTTCCATTATGTCAAAGAAAATCATGGGATGTTGAAAGCTTTTGAATTTCTCAGCAATGTACGGGTTTGTTAGTAGTACTTCGTATCGTTTTTGGTCAGCAAACATGCAATTGTTCATGTCTCTGGACTTTTAGTTAGCTTATGATTTATTGCTAGCCTGATTCAGTGTTTTTAGTGGCTTAATGGGATATGTTTGGTTTATGTAGGTAAACAAATTGCGGATGGAGTCAGGGGAGGAAGACGCACCCGTGCTGCACCATGTGGAGGGTGCATTTGTTGATACAATATTGTAAGCTATGATGGTTGTCTTTCACTTTCACCCTAGTAAAATTTGTTTTTAGTATTCTCTCTACCAAACTGGGGCATCATTATTTTGTTTGATATTTGTTTCTCTAGGCCAAAAGCAAAAACACCACCTCAAGATACTTTATTAAAGCTCGAAAAGGATCAATCTTTTCGTGAATCATCTCAAGAGAGTTCCTTGTTTGTTTTCAAGCTGGGCATGTCAAAGCTGGAATGTTCACTCTTGATGAATGGTCTTGTCCACAATTCTAACGAGGTTCTTTTTCTTTTCTCTTGGCATGTCAAAGCTGAAATGTTCACTCTAGATATTTAATTTGAATTTGCTATTAACCAAAAGTGTGATTCACATTGGGCCCTTACCTTGAAGCCCGTGACTCATCTTCTTGCTGTTGATGTCACGTCAAGAAAAGGAGTCCAGTTACTTCACGTGGGAATACGATATCTGGTAAACTTTCATTGATATCCCCTTTGAAGTCTCTTCTCATATTCCCTTTAGTAAACCTTGCTAATTGATATGCGACTTTTATTTCTCTTTAGAATTTGAGTTTCTTAGATATATCTAGGAAGTAAAACTCATGGTATAGCAATATATTTGGCAAGCTATTAAACCTTATTATGTTGGTATGTGATTATCGATCGTGGCATATATATATATATATATATATATATTATATTCTCTATATCTTATAACTTTGATTGATTGGGCATAATTTTGAAAGTGTGAGTCACTGGATCCGGATTAAGCGTGTAGTTTTTGTACGGGTCAAAATGGGCGGGGTTGAATCGATTGGTTATGTTCGAACCATTTGACCCATGTCCTTCATAATGCTTTTTTATAGTTTTACGGTCCGACACGTGGAAATTAAAGATAGCCTAATCGGTCATTTACAAGTAAATAGGTCGAAATCGCCATCTCTAGTTGGTATGGCATAATTATCAAGACAATTTCTAATTTTCCTTGGAACAAACATGATGCGTGGCAACTTAGGTTGGGCATATTTGCAAAGACCAAGACGGACCCACTAGGTGTTCTGCAAGTATTTTTGCAAAGTGCGTGCAAATTAGATAACAAGTTCACGATATGGAAACCGACAATATTGCTAATCATCCTCATCACCATCGATTCTTGATAATAAAGGATCCGCTTTGAGCCCTATAACCCTGATTCAAATAGAGAGGTTCGGACTTAATGTCGCATTTATATCCCCGTTTTCCATAGGGTCCAATTCTCACATGCTACATAATGGTGATAATATGTATATGAACGAAGATGATGACTGCCCAAGTACCCTAAAAGCTGGTGTTTTTGACCCATTCGCACCTGGTTCTGACAACTTATTGATGATAATATGTAAGTCAACTCGTTCCCACAAACAAGCGTCCTCTGAACTTGTGACACCCATGTTTTCTCAGCCATTAAATAGGAATTTACGTGGCTGTACGCATTAAAAATTACGTGGCTGTACGCATTAAAAATTAAGTTTGTTTAACTCTTTAACCCTTTCAGCCCGTTTATATTTTAACTAAATTTCTGAATAGTTAACGACCCATTTACAGGCATATAAGCAAAACTCGACACTTTTAGTTGTGACTGACTACAAGCCAATCTCCCGCTATGTTTATGTGTTATCTTTAAATTTACTAAGAAATGCTGTCAAATATTTATTGATAGTTTGAGTGTGCAAACAACCAAAGGGAGGACTACAACCTACTCTTTAAGTGATCGCACCAGCTCGTCATATTACAAAGGGGATGTTCTTGAAGAACCGTTTGAAATCACCTGGCCACTACCCTTCGACGTGAACCCATTAAAGAAACTTGATGAAACTTGATGTTGATGGAATTTACTTATGCGGGGATGGGCTTTACGCATTACCATTTCTAAACTTAGAGTTCCATCTGGTGAAATCGACTTCTCGGGTGATTTGTATATATATGTACTTGTATATTGTAGAATCAAACTGAATTTGTATAGATGTATTTAATTATAGTTTATAGCTACTCGATACACATTATAGAAATTACATTAATATGTTGCTAGTAATATTTACCTCAAGATTCGCACATGGTAACTCTTGTTGTGTTATTATGTTAAAACTTAGCTGTTATGGGACTAATAGCACAAAAGGGTTGAAACGTGAAAGGGTAGATGATGAAGAGGATGAAAGATGAAGGGGTAAAACATAAATGTGTTATAAAAGTATAAATGTGTATGGACTAAAATACCCTCAACTACAAAACAAAAATAAGACTTTGACTTGGTCAAAGGGACTGATTTGGCATTTAAAGGCCAAGGTTTGTCCCATCGCGATGAATATGGCCAGGTTCGTCCCATCGCGATCCTTCGAGCCAAGTTTAGGGACCAACGGTGTATTTTAGTGTTTAATTAATATAACACATTAAAATATGTTATAAAACTTGACATATTCAGCCCCTTGACGATCTTCTGTATTTATTCTTTAGTCCTCGAAGTGAATAAAATAAATATTAACTTGCCATTTTTAATCCCTGGACCTCGAAACTTTGCGCCCAAGTAATTAATTACGGCGTAACTAATTATCCGAGTTACGCCGTAATCCTTCGTATGCTCATGATTATCCACTCCGAAATTATCTCTACGGCGTAACTAGATTCATGTTAAGTCGTAACCTTCACAAAAATAATTACGACGAAACCATAAGAATTGGTCACGCCGTATCCTTCAAAGCATCATATTTACGCCATAACATTATTAACTAGTTACTGCGTAATCTTCACAAATAATTCTCAGGCCCTCGTAGTATGAGTTACGGCGTAGTCCATCACAACTTACGCCGTAACTAGTCTTTAGAATATGTCTCTTGGCCTTTTATCGCTTCTTTTCCGCTCCAGCGCCTCATTTATCCTGAAATGCAATTATGAACGAATATGAACGAATTAAGTACCATATTAATACAAATGAGGCCATAAACACGGGAATTTGGTATATAAAAGATCAGGCTAATTTGATGTTATCAAATATTCCCCCACTTGAATTCCACTTTTCCTAAAGTAGACCCTTTAAATAATTCTTAAAAAGATATCTCCCAGGATTAATTGGAAGATATGAGTTTAAAAATCACCTAAGCTAGAAAATTCCAAACCAAGCACCTCACGAAAAGGGAATTGAAATCACACTCTCTCTCTCATAATTCACGTGTTTATCTTTGGGTGATCACTCAACTGCTCAGTCATGGCGAGTATTCTATCATAGGCTTGGCAAAGATACTAATCTCCACTACTAGAGTCTATAGATGTATCTATTCTAAAAGGCAATGGGTTGACACAACATAAAGGCTTATGGGGTTATTTTGTCATTACTAACGAGCTACGGCGAAGGGGACAAAACCAATGATACATGACCAAATCCATGGCCAAGACACCAATGATTGTTCGCTTCCACACCTAAACTCAATTCATGACTAAGGGTAGGATAAGACATGGGAAAACATTTAATGGGTTTAAACAAAAAGATATGAAACAAATAGATTCCTAAGTCCATAGTCGCCCCACCACTAGTCGTATTCAATCCTATAGCAAAAATTGAGGGTCAAGAGTCAAGGAGTCTTCAACACACGAGTCAATGCATAAGAAATGTAGTGTAGTGCCTCATAATCTCCATAAATTAGGCAAATAAGGTGCATTAACTCGGCCTTCATCATCAATGAAAAAAGAATGTGCTATATAATTTTTTTTTAAATTTGGGTTAATTTAGCACATATTTCTATCAAAATCGACCATTTCTATCTCCCATCCCCCCACTTGAAATGTACAATGTCCCCATTGTACGAGTATTTATTAAAATTTGAAAGGCGAGATAGAAATGTACGGGTTTCTAATTTTATTCGTAAGACAAAACGGATTTGTGAAAACTGCGCCAGCTGAAACAAGGTGAGAACACTTATCACAATATGACACATACACTGATATATATTACGATCAGCTATAAACAAACTAATAAACTCTTGCTTGCATTCTCATATTTTTTTTCACTTTTTTTTTGTTAGGATTTAGAAAATCCATAGTGAAGTGTCGGTCACCCCAACTATAGTCTAGCACAAGTTAGCTCGTAGACATATCGTTATTTACTATTTATTAGTTTAGTTATTATCTTAGTGCAACACCGTGGAGGAAGGACGGGTCTTTACCCACTGTATGCCTGATCCACAGTCTGACAGGAGGACGTAGTCTTTGTAACTATAAATACCCTGTAGGACCTTAAATATCTCAACCTTATCACTTTATACCAAAGCTTACCACTCACGTATACACGTAAACCAAACACAAACGTTATGCATAAAAAGAAGAAAGATTAAGATGGAAAGATGGTGACTTGATGATGTTAGGTTATGCGTATATGTGTAGAGAGAAAAGATGAAAACAAGAGATGTTATATCATAGAGAAAACACACACACATACACACTCAAGCACACCCCTCAAATGACACATTTGAGGGGTATTTATACTACAAGTACTAAACACCCTAATAGGCTTTCCATGGGCCTCATATGGATTGGGTTGGGTAGGAATGGATACAAGAGATAAAAGGCTAGCTAAACATAATTAATATCCATTTAGCTTAGCCCAATCCTCGAGCCCGTTGACTATTCTATCATGATATCTAACACACATTACAAAGTTCCTAAATGTGATTGACCATCACTTCTATTAATTATTATCAATGCTAACAATCTCCCCCTAAGGGGTGGTCATTCAAAAGATGCTTCACTTGATTAGATCTTTACTTTCCTTGAGCTTGAACTTTGTGTGTAGATATAGAATAGTCTTAATTCTTTGTTCCTTCATGCTTTGTGATCATTTAAATGGTGTTGTCTGCCATTAGTCAACTTCTTTGGTTAGGTGTCTCCACATCTTTCTCCACCATGCTCACACTTCTTTTTGACTTTGAGATTCCAATGATGTTGTTGGTATGAGCATGTGGAGAATCTGCACGATCTCTTCCTCCCATGAGCATCCACTAGCAGCAGACTTCCTGTGCATAAATCACGAACACCAATTGATCATTGTAATCTTTTCTTAAAGAATTGATTACTACAATTGTTCTATCGATGAATGTCTTGATTCCATTCACCTTGCTCGGCGAATCACCGTCCTAATCCCTTAAGGGATAGTTGGCATTACGTTGAACAAGTTCAAGTAATGACCCACATCTTCAGATTCGATTCGTGAAAGGAATCTCCTTAGCGGGATTTCCAAAGACTTACAAGTTCGAACGCCGAGGGTGTTAACACATATTGTGAAACACATCTCTAATTCTTACAAAGGTCGTTCTCGAACCGGAGGACCTCAAGAAGGCTAACACGACATACCAAGTACATCTATAGTGAGTGAGTCAAGTACACCAAGCATCACTTCACGATCGTAGACCGTTTGAGACACACTAAGCGTAACCCATAAAGAATTACAGTGACTGCTGTCGTGGTCGTTTGATGTTGACCGGCAGAATTTCCATTCAATCACCGAGGATCACATTTGTGAAACCTCTCATAAATGTTCTCGCAGATTGCTAAGATCTCGTGGGACTCTAGAATGTATCACTTGTGTCCTTATTGATGAACAACAAGCGATGAAATGTCATGTGTTCCTATGAGATCTTATAATGAATCTCGTGGCTCTAGACTCGATGAGTGCATTTTGGTTTTCCTGAGCGGAGACTAGGGAGAGGGTCTCCTTCTTCAATACCAACGATCTCTAAGAGAAAGTCGATAGATTATGTAGGGTTCCCAGTGAAAATGAAACAAATCCTTTTAAGAGGAATTGAGTGGCTAGAAGGTTAGATGCAGTGCATCACTGGGTCCATGACGTCTTTGTCTTCAATACCAGTGTCATCTTTGTGACAACCAGTAGCATATGAATGAACCCGGTTTCTGCCCTAAGGTTGATTATGGAGGGCTATTTCTTTTCACCCTTTCTTTACTTTTCTTTTAATTCACAACCCTTCTTTCTCCTTTCTCACATTACACCTTTTTCAATCATACCTAAAGACTTCTAATACTAACTATGGGTATTGTCCTTGGGTAGATCCCTTCGGCTCTGGCGGATCATAGGACGGATTTTCCTATCCTTAGACACCTTATAACTCCATGACTATCCTATGTTGCCATAAAACCATTTTCTTGAAAGTCTCTCAAAGTTTTTTTGATTATAAAACATGATTTGTTAACACCTTGAGAGTTTTATATTTTCAGAAACACTCCCTCTTCACATGTGCTTATATTGTTTTAACATAAATCTGCACATAGAGGGTAAAGTTCGCACTTTTTGAATTGATCTGCTTATGATAAACAATTCCCCACGAGACACGGTTACGTTGCATAGTTAAAAGTTCCATTGTCAGTTTTTAGGTGACAACAAGCTCTAATAACTAACTTGAAGTTGGAAACTCTTCTTGAAAAGAAGGTTAGACCCATGAAAGTGCATGTATATCACGAGTTTCTCGAAATGGTACATTTACTGACTTTGATAACTCGTCAATTCATTGGTTGCATCTGAGTCGAGCTCATTTGAGATTCAAACAACGATCATTAATCTTTTTGATCACATTTTTTTATCACGTCTTTTCTCCCTCAAAAATAGCATATTCATGATATTTTTGATATCAACGGATTAAACATCATTTTAGAATCTTTTGGGGAGACAAACGGATTTGATTTAGGCATGAATTTGAAACATTTTGGTTTTATACTCCCCCTTTAATAAAGCGTATCAATAAAGGATTTTAGAGGGAGTTATCTTGAGCACAAAATATTTTGAAAGATTTTAAAAATCTTTTTGAACAATATTGAAAAAGGTGCTCAAGATGATGATGATTTCTCACCAGTTTTAAATGTAGTGCACTGAAGTATACACTAGATTTTTTCTTTAAAAACACGAGTTTTGATTTGAAATAATCAAAAGTCATCATTTTTGATACGGGTTTCGTACTGAAGTATACGAAAGCCATTTTATGAAGAATTTTTTGAGAAACAACATGTTTTAGAAAAACATTTAAAGAACTCTCGTTCAAGCATCTGTACATGTCCGTATCATTGTTAAATGACATTTCTAGAAACGCATGAATATCGATTATCTGAGAGACATGTCGTAGAAGAATATTTTTGGATTTTTGATTTTATATTGTTTTGTATTTTTGAAAGTTTTATATTTTTATATTTTTCTTTTGTTGGTTTTTCAAATTTTGTATTTTGTTTTCAAAATATTTACAAAGAAAGCTTTTGGAAAATCATTTTCAAGAAGATTCGAGAAGACGTTCTAACTCCTCGGGGTTAGGCTCAGATTCCAATTGTCGAACCAAATCGTTAAACCGTTCTTTTGGAAGGGCTTTAGTGAATAGATCGGTGAGTTGGTAATTTGTCTTCACGAAAAATAATTCAACAAGACCTTCTTCCACATGCTCTTTATGAAGTGATAGCGGACACGAATGTGCTTAGTCTTTGAGTGATGAACAGATTGCAGGATATGGCTATGGCGGTTTCGAGTCACAATACATAGGTATTTTATCGAAAGTAAAGCCATAATCGTGAGTTGTGTTCTCATCCATAGAACTTGAGCACAACACACAAATAGAGACACATACTCGCCTTCACGGTTGAAAGTGCAAAGGCAATCTTGTTTCTTTGAAGACCGACTTACTAACTTTTCACCCAAAATTGTGCTCCTCCCGATGTACTTTTGTCAGAACTTGATCACCGCGTGGTCCGTGATCCGAAAAGGCAATTAGGTCAATCCGGATTCCTTCGGATACCAAAGTCCTATGTGAATGGATGTCTTCGTGTACCGAAGATCCTTTTAACCTCTTTGAGGTCTTTGTTCGGTAGGCTTTGCCTGAAACCATGCTAATAAGCAAACAGCAAAATGAATATCGGGTCGACTAGCAGTGAGGTACATGAGAGAACCAATCATGCTCCGATATTTCTTTGGATCAATAGGTTTCCCAAATAAATCGGCTCCAATATTTGGTGAAGTTACCATTGGTGTACCGACCGGATCACAATTGTCCATACCATGATTTTTCAAAATCTGAGTTGTATATTTAGATTGATTAATAAAAATTCCACGTGGGGATTGATGTATTTGTAAACCAAGAAAAAACTTTAGTTCCCCCATCATGGACATTTCAAATTTGCTTTTCATGAGATTTTCAATTTTTTTTGAAATATTCGGATTAGTGGACCCAAAAATGATGTCGTCCACGTAAATTTGAACAATCAAAATGTCATTGTTATGTTTTCTTGTAAACAAGGTAGGATCAACCGTTCCTTTGGTGAAATTGTTTAGAATCAGGAAAAAGGACAATTCGTCATACCACGCTCTCGGAGCTTGTTTCAAACCATAGATTGCCTTTTGAGTTTGTAGACGTAGTCCGGATGTTCCATGTCTATGAAGCCTTTCGTTGACTCACGACACTCCTTCTTTCCGAGTTCCATTCAAGAATGCGGTCTTAATGTCCATCGATAAACCGTGATGTTTTTGTGAGTCGCATAGGCTAAGAATATCTGAATGCTTCAAGTCTAGCTACCGGCGCGAATGACTCTTCAAAGTCTATCCCTTCTTCCTCTCTGTATCCTTTGGCCACGAGACGAGCTTTGTTGCGAATTACAGTCATTTCTTCATTCCGTTTGTTCTTCCATAACCATTTGAGATCAATGACGCGAATGTCAATTGGTCTTGGAACCAAATCCCAAGAGTCATTAAGACGGTATTGGAGAAGTTCCTCCTGCATTGCTTCTATCCATGCATTGTCTGCCATTGCCTCCCGAATGTTCTTTGGTTCAATATTTCTAATTGAGCAAATGTAAATGCACAAGTCGCAATCGGTGGCAAGTTGGCGTCTCGTCTGAATTGGCCGTGAAGGTTCACCAATAACTTGTTCAATTGGATGGTCTTTTGTCCACTTCAGAGTAGAAGGATACTGTTGGTTAAACGTATGCGAGTTAGATGGTTCTCGTAAGCTTGAAGATGATTCAGCAGATTCCGTAGCAAATGGGTTTTCAAATAAGTCTTCATCTAACGTTATTGTTCTGGTTTTGAGAAGGTTATTCTTGAAATGATATGTTTTGGTTTTCCTCATCAACTGCTAGTAAAACTGTTGTAAGAGTAGGATTTGCAGAAGTCGATGTAGATGACGTTAATGGAGTTGGTGCATTGGTTTCGACCGTTGTAGATACATCTTCTGTTGGTGGTGGTGGATGATTTTGAGCGGTTCGTGAGAATGATGGTTTGATGCATTTGTCGGGTTCCACCATAGTATTCATCGAACATTAACTCAAATAATTTCTCCCATTCTTGTTCATGAGGTGTGTCAGCAAAATTTGATGGAGCTCTTTGTTATATGAGTCCTGAACTGATTTGTCCCGAAGTCTGCTGGTTTGGTTCGGGTTCTAATCTGTGTTGATTAGAAGCCATCGGTTTAAGCGCGGGTTCTAGAGCGAGTCTCTCATAAGCCATTTGTGAAAGTTCGTCAAAATTCACATTCATCATCTCCATTATCTTCTTAGTTCTTCTATTATACACCCTAAATGCCCTCAAGTTTTCTGAGTATCCAATGAAGATTCCAATATCACCTTTAGCTTTCAGTTTTCCTAGATCTTCTCTGTCGTTCGTTGGATAGCACAAAGCGCCAAACACGTGAAGGTAAGAGATATCAGGTTTTTTGTTGTTCGCTAGCTCATATGGGGTTTTATTGAATCTTGGATGGATTAGGATCGGTTCGAGTGAAACAAACAATTGGCAACAACATCACCCATAGAAATAACGGTGCACTAGAATAGATTAGCATTGTGCGAGCAACTTCTACAAGAGTACAATTTCTTCTTTCAACTACCCCATTCTGCTGTGGAGTTCTAACAAGCGATGTCCGATGTGATTCCAACATCTTCAAAATAAGTTCTTAACTCTCGATTAGTAAATTACGTGCCGTTGTGCGCTCTACTACTCATCGGAGCTTGAAGAAGTACTTGAATACGCTTAAGAAAGGTGATGATGATGCACGGTGCTTCGTCTTTTGACCTCGTAAACTTAACCCATGTATATCTTGAATAATCATCAACAATGACAAGAATATACTTTTCCCATTAATGCTTTCAACTCTCATTGGGCCACATAAGTCCATGTGCAACATAGGCAACCTTGCTTCCGAACTAGGTACGGGTTTGGGTTTATATGATGCTCTTTTGCTTTTCATTGTTCGCATGATGGACATAGGTGATCCTTGGTGTATTTGAACTTTGGAAGTCCGTTGATGATGTTGTCTTTGGCAAGTTTGTTGATGGTGTCGAAATTGAGATGGGATAATCTTCTATGCCACAACCGTGACTTTGTTCCGATGCTCGTGTCATAAGACATATTGGTGATGAAGAGGCCATTTGGTTAATGTCGATAGCATACAAGTTTGTATCACGATTCCGATTAAGAGATTAGTGCCATCCAAGTTTCTAATGAAGTAAGCATTTTTCCTAAAAGCATCCTCTAAATCTGCATCACGTAATCGCCTGATCGAAACAAATTGTGTCCCAAACCTTCGACATAATAAACCCGAGTGATCAAATAATTTCCAAAAGGTAGATATCCATAACCCATGATAGCTGCTACATGATCATTTCCAAACGCGATAGTTCCCATGAATTTCGCACGAAATTGATCAAGAACTCAGATTCGGTCGTGTGCTTGGAGCAACCCGAGTCAATGATCCAAAGACATATTTTGATAACCTACCAAGAACAGAAGAAGAAGATTTTGGAAACCGTTTTGATTTTGGTTCCTTTGGGTTAGAGGTAAAATCCTGATCACACTCATAGAAGTTTTCTACAGGGTAAACTGATTTATCACTCATTCTACCATTTTGGAGTATGAAGATTCTACCCGTTGGTTTCCAAATATCATCCCTATAGTAAAGACTATGCTTCCTATCAGTAGTGTAAGACCTAAATCTTGCAACTAGTCTTCCTATTGGTTTAGCATAAGTTTTTTTTATAAACGTTCTTCTAAACAGGCTTAACTTTCTCATTCTTAGAAACACAATCATCATGAATATTAGTTAAAGATTTCTTGCAAGTTAAACAAACAGATTCAACACATTCATTAAACTTAGCAAGTTGCATAGGTTCATTACATTCAGATGAAATGTCTTTCTTATAATTAAGCGGTAAATTCCTAGGGTGGTTTTCTACTTTGTTCTCTTTATTCAAGCTACTACTCTTAGAGGCATGCGAGACTCTATTGTTCCTTGTATTGCTCTTAGGCTTTAGTCTGCTGCTCCTAGAGGTGCTTTCTAGTCCTGTAGAAGGTAAGGCACACACATTAGGATTCACATTTTTATCTAGAGAATTGGTTTCAGCTTTCCTAGTTTCTTTAGAGTGCTTGTGTAAACTCATGTCGTTTGTTCCATATGGTTTAGATGTGGAGGCAGACGCATTAGTGGTACTCATCTTAAAAAGGCCAGGTGCTAAAACTTTTGGATTTTTGATAACCGCTTTTTCATTTTTAACAACTTTTTCCTTTTGCTTAGGCAAGGCGGGTGGAGTGACTGATTTAGGCAAATCATTTTTCTCATTGACTTTTGGAGGAGGCATAAAAATAGACATTTTTGGTTTGAAAACCTGTTTGAGAACATTTGCCTTCTCCTCAGTCAATGGTTTTGCAATCTTAGAATCCACAGCCTTTCCTTTTTGACATTCCAGCTGAGCCCTCAAATTATCATTTTGCTCTTTCATGTCCTTGTAGGCACGCTCAAACGACAATTTGTCATACTTGCATTCCTCCGTTTTACGATCAAGTTGTTTAAAATATGAGACATGTTCTTTTTCAAGTTTTGCAAGAGCATTTTCATATTTTGAAACAATTTCGGAGGTCTTAGACTGGAGTCATTCGTGATCTTCAACAGAATATGTTTGTAAAACAATGGACATGATATCGGTAGTTATAACATCTTCGAAGAGAGAATCATTTAAATTTTCCAAAACTTTGATGTGTTCAAAACATTCATTAGCTTGCTTTACCAGGGATTTATGGTCCTTGACGAAGTCACCGTTTTTTCAAAAGGCTTGTTCAAAATGAATTACCCTTGCAATCGACGTTATTCAACGGAGGGGCAATTTGAGTTTCAAAAACTTTTCATTTCATCATCAAAACTAGAAAACCATATGTTGGTTGTAATATTGGTTTTAGATTTAACATCTCTTGAAGTTCCCCAATTCTAGTTTTAACGTCATCTAAAATGCTTCTAGCATCACTTGTGTTAAAAGGATTGTTTGAAGACATTTGTTCCATTTTCAAAAATGATTTTGAGACAACTACAGGAGTTGAAACTGGTTTTGAAACTGGTGTTGACTCTTTGTTTGAAACACTGGGTGTGA
Source organism: Chrysanthemum lavandulifolium (assembly GCA_022545495.1). Classification (NCBI taxonomy): domain Eukaryota; kingdom Viridiplantae; phylum Streptophyta; class Magnoliopsida; order Asterales; family Asteraceae; genus Chrysanthemum; species Chrysanthemum lavandulifolium. The sequence goes on along the minus strand of CM040242.1, from coordinate 95,443,642 downwards.
TGGAAAACTTTGACTTTTCTTTTTGTGACACAAAAGTAATTCCATTAATTTTGTTCCATTTGTTATAATCAATTGGTTTTAGATCTGGGTTCTTTTGTTGCATTTTTGATCTACTCTTATCAGATAGTTCTAACGTTTCAAGAGAATCATGAACAGTTATGGGTTCATGCAAAGCTTTTCCATTGTTCAAAACATTCATTCTTTTTCCGAGCTTGAGGAAACAAGGAGGTGTGTTACCAAGAGCCATTTTTGTGTTGTATGAAAATACGGATTAGTTTGATTAATTAGCATATTTGTTGATTTGGATGAATGACCCGTTGTAACAAGCAAATTTTCCAATTTTTGTTTTTTCATTTTATGAA
>CM040242.1:95374730-95443180 GCA_022545495.1 Chrysanthemum lavandulifolium | reverse complement strand
ACTTGGGATCCAAAATCTCAAAGGGTTTGATATTTTGATCGGGGAGAATTTGTGATTTAATAATGAAATTTGATAAAGGTGATCGTTTGATTCAATTGTGCAGTCGCTCTCTTGTATATGCTAAACGCTTTCGAATCTCGAAGCATATATTGAGGGAGCATTTTAAAAGAAAATAAACTATCGAGGTACAAAAGCTTTTATGTTTTAACATAATGTACCTTGATTGAGTTTTCAAATGGCTTCTTAAATGGCTTTTGTAATCGTGGATGTGCTTCAAAAGAACTCTTGCCTCTATGTGATAAAATGATTTCACTTATCCTATGCACATATCGAGGGGAGAATTTTACCATGAAAATCAAATGGCTTTTTCGTATGAAAATTGTGATCAAAGAAAATATTTCAAAGTCCTCTTGCCTCCTTGTGCTAAACAATTTCTAAATCATACGCACATGTTGAGGGGAGGTTTTCTAAATGATCAAAACTATTAAGGTACAAAATGCTTTGATCTCGTATCACAAGTACCTTGATTGTTTTTCCAAATGATTTTTCAATTGTTTTCAAGAAGGAATGAACAATACCAAAAGACCCACCAATTTACTTTATGCATGGTGTTATAAGGATGGTTAGGTTAGGTATTTGTTCCCACGATCCGCTGTAACCGGAGGGATCTACCGAGGATAATCCACTAGATAGTGTAGAGTCCTTAGGTATGATGAAAAAATGAGAAAAGTGAGATATGGGAAGAGTGCGGATCGAGACAGGCTAGTAATCGAATAAACCCAACAAGGTTCTAGTAATGAAGTCTCGGTAAGCAATCAAGGGGTTGAAGAATGAAAAGAACCGAATGTGAAAAGGGTGAAAAGAAATAGCCCTCCATCAATTCAACCTTAGGGCGGTAACCGGTTCAATACATATGCTACTAAGTGGTTACTAAGGTAACACCGGTATTGAAGACAAGACGTCATGGACCCAAAGGACGATCGCACTACAATTCCCAAGCCACTCAAGTTCCTCTTAAAAGGGCTTGTTTCATTCTCACGGGAACCGACATAATCTATCGACTTTCTCTTAGAGATTGTTGATATTGAAGAAGGAGACCTCTCCCTAGTCTCCGACACAGAACCAAATGTGCACTATTGAGTCTAGAGCCAAGAGATCATCCATAATATCTCGTTAGGACACTAAATTCATGAAGACTTGTTTGTTTCACACAATGTGGAAAGTAAGATTATATATTAAGAGTCCCACGATTATCCTTGTGGTATTGCCGAACATCCGAGTGATATGTAAAATATTCACGATGAAGATGGAAATCCTTCTAGAGCCAACATCAAACAAGCTCTTGGTGGGTGACATGTGAAATCTTGCAAAGATCAAGCTTGACAACCGGATAGAAACAATGGGCGATTCAATCTTGAATCAACCTTGGTCCGAGAATGGAATTGACGAATACTATTGGAAAAACCGTTCGTGTGCAAATCTTCTTTTCTAGCACATCGAATGTGTATTCAATTTCAAATTCAAAAGTATATCGATTGAAAATACTTTTAGAAAACCGCTCAATGTGCGAATCTCTTCTTTTAAGCTAGCACGTCGAATATGTACTCATTCTCTAATACAAAAATATTTTGATTGAAAATTGATCTTTCTCATAAAACCTTCATCGTATTGCAAAACTCTTTCTTCAAGCAATACGCGATTGTTTTTCAAATCATTTTTCATCAATCGGTGAATCTCAATTTGTCGGTTCACTCACCCGTGTTGTCTTCTTTGAGACGTTCGGTTTGAGAACAACTAGAACATTGCGAAACCCCGTCAAGGAGATTCTTAGGAATCCTACCGATCACAGTGCGATTTGTAATCGATCAACGGGAACCGTGGGCGTGTACCTCAATTCAACGAAAGTGATCAAAGACACTTTCGTGCGCTTTATTGCTAATCGTCAGATGCGGTACACCCGACGATTGCGGTGATCGTAATTGAGGAGTCAATCCAAAGCCGCATGTTCACAAAGAACCACACTTAATTGAAGAAATCATGACCGGTGCATATCTACATTACCGGTTACGATATTTTATACTATGCTTCGCTACGCCGCAAATATCATGAACCAAAGAAGGCTTCCGCTACTCGATGGAAAGATGTCATGATTCAAAAGTGTGAGCATTTCGTCCGAAAGTCACAACTTCACATGATGGCAACACAATAAAGGGTGATCCAGAGATTTCGCGGGGTGATGATCTCAATGAAAGCTCAAGATCATCAAAGATGTGGATCGATCAAAGGCCTCCACTTAAAGAACTAATCTATGCGGACTTAGAAGAATCACCGCTAAGCACATAGATTGTCGAATTGAAGAATTGAAGTCTACGAGCTCAAGAACGAAGTCAAAGATAGAATGCTAGGAAGCAAAATGTATTTCATGGGGTGACCTCCTTGGGGAGATTGTTAGGAATTAGAAAATTCCATGTTAAAGTGTCGGTCACCCCAATTATGATCTAGCATAAGTTAGCTCGTGACGTGTCGTTATTTGTCGTTGTTTACGTTATTTATCGCTTTATTAGTTAGTTATTAGTTTAGTTTAGCATAGTGTTTCACCGTGGAGGAAGGACGGGTCTTTACCCATCGTATCCCGATCCACAGCCGATAGGAGGTCGTTGTGTCTGTAGTATAAATACCCCTTCCATCCATGGAAGGGTGGTGCTTTTCAATCTAATATTCTACATTTTGTGAAGTAACTCTCTACCAAGAAAACACACAACTCTCTAACTTTCTCTCTCTAATGGCAAACATGTATTTTGATCTCCCAAGACCACCCGAATCATCAAACACAATAAATATTGGATCCTAACAATAGTTTTATCAAAACTCTATATTTTTGGATATCCTATTTTCGGATATCCGGATATATATAGAACTGTTATCTGAGATTTCAGATATCTGAAATTCTTGAATAATTTTTGAGGCGGTTTGACTTTTTGATTGAGGCGGTTTATTTTATTTGTGTTTTGACCCAAAAACAATCATTTTGTGATTTTGCTTGTTTTTCATGGCTAGTCGCGTGGTGTCTCGGTTTCTTGCCCGTTACAAGGTTGTGAAGGATGCGATGGGGAAATGGTAAAGGGCTTACTAAGAAATATTTTATTGACCATTTGAACACTCGTCATTTTAAAACGGATGTTTTAAAAGCTTCATACAAGGATCGGGTTGCAAAGGATTTTCCTTATTTTCCGCTTGACGACCGTGCACTTCATGCGGCGGGTGTTTGGCTTTATGGGTATGTTTTGCACCTACACTTTTAGTAAAAATTGTAAACATGCCGACGGGGGAATGGTTATAGCACCTAGTTTTTATGACGTTGCGATATATGGCATCACTGCGCCTCCTATACCAGTATCAGATGAAGTGAATGGCGCTATTGTTGCATCGGTTATTACTGCTGGTGATGTTGGTGAAGGGGTTGATCTTTTGGTACCTTCACAGGAGGGTGAGTCAGTTTTCTTTGACATCAACCTCCTGGCCCGGGTTTTCTTAAAGAAGTTACGTACGGTCAAATGTATCCCACCTAGGCTACGTCTCGGGTTTGCTAAGATTTTTCGTAATGCACTAGACAAGGTCCTTGCGTGCTCGGGGGATTTATCGGTGTGGTGTAACTTCTCATCCTGCCATGTTGTGTTTTGACCACCTTCGCGCCAACAAATAGAGCCCAACGACGATCTAGAGAGCAAGAACGGTGCCAGTTTGAATGTATCTCTCGAGCTATTCTCCGTTGGAAGGATCCTGCTGTCAGGATTGAATTGGTTACGAACGCTTATCGGGGGTCACTTCATCCCTCGGTGGGATGAATAAACCCAATGATCTTGATGCAGCTAACCTGGTTCAATGTAAGGGTAAACTGGGGGACAGACACTTTACTACTGCCATTAAGGTGCTTACATCCTCTGGTGTCGCCCCCTTTACAACTGACACCCTGCATGAGTTAGAGGCCAAACATTACCATGCTTCACCTCCAATTTTGTCATCTTCTCCTCTAGGCGAAGATGCACTTATTGTGGATAAGGACTTGGTGTTGAATAGGATCCGCAATTTCCCAAAAGGGACATCATGTGATCACGATGGGCTTAGAGCACAGCATTTAATGGATTTTTTTTTGGGGGGGGGGGGTGTTGCGTCCGCTATTGTTGATGACCAGCTAGGTTCTATCACTGGGGTTGTCAACTTGTTCCTGAGTGGAAAGTGCCCTGCTCCACTTGGGGAATATATTACTAGTGCCCCCTTAACTCCTTTGGTTAAGTCGGGCGGAGTCATATGGCTTATTGCTGTTGGCACGGTCTGGCGTAGGCTTGTATCGAAGGTTGTTTCTTCTTCAATTGCCAACTCTATGAATACCTATCTGCAGGACTTTCAATTTGGGGTCGGTGTTCCTGGTGGTTGTGAGGCTATTCTTCATTCGGTGAATCGGCTTATTGAGTCTAAGGGTCACAATGTTGGGTCCTCTATGTTGTTGGTGGATTTTCAGAACGCTTTCAATCTGGTCGATAGGAGTGTCCTTCTTCAGGATACCAGGATAAGATGTCCCTCTATTGCTCCTTGGGTTGAGTTTTGCTATGCCAGGCCTGCTAGACTTTATTACGATGACTCTATCCTTTGGTCCTCTCAAGGGGTTCAACAAGGGGATCCGCTAGGTCCTTTGTTGTTCGCCTCGCTTACACCCCATAGTCCATGCTATTAATCGGTCATGTGAGCTCACTCTTCATGCTTGGTATCTTGATGATGGTACTATTGTGGGAGATACCTCATGGTTGCCAAGGCGCTGACATTATTATGACGGATGGTCCGGCTCGGGGTTGTTTCGAATGTCGATAAGATCAATTTTTCTGCTGTGGAGGACCCCGAGCGGTGGTGGAGGTTGTTTTTCCTATAAATATCTCTCGTCCGGCCGTTGGTGTCAAAATTCTTGGTGGTTCAGTTAGTTTGGATGAAAGCTTTTGTCAGGAGCTGGCTTTGAAAAGGGTTTCTAAAACTATCTTGCTAATGGAAGCTATTCTTAAACTTAATGACCCCCAGCGTGAGCTCCTTCTTCTTCGCAATTGTGCCGGGGTTGCGAAATTATCTTATGCTTTGAGGACATGTTCCCTGTTGGAATCACTCCTAAACTATATTTCAAGTGTTTGTAATCAATATGTAATAGGTTGCTTGATAGGCTTTTATGTTTGTATTAAAGGCAAGGCGTATGTAGAAATCCCATAAGCCTTGGCCCAAATCCAATAAGGACGGAAAGGGACTTGTAGTGTTGCCCTAGTCCCTTCTCCTATAAATAGACTTGTAAACCTTCATTTGAAGGTTGGTTGTTCACTTCACAATATATCCTACGCCTATTATTCTCTCACTCATACGTGTGTGTATTGTGTGTGTCTTCATCCGATCATCTTATCTATATTTCTTACATATTGATGCTTGTGTTACATTATGGTGACCTAACAGTGGTATCAACCGCCATCTAGTTGGGTGAAACAATTTTGTTTTTTGTAGTATTGTTTCATACGCGTGGGTTTTGCGTCTCAAATCTTTCATATGCCTAAAGCTTCAAATTTTACACTTAAAAACTCAAGATTTTTGTGGTTTAAGGTTTATTTAGTGTTAAAGTTTAAGTTTTTAGCATCAAGTTTGAAACTTTACGTGTGTAGAATAGTTTTTGAGCTTGGTTTTATTCGTGTACTTACTTCTACGCGTAAGGTTGAATTTGGTTTTGGATCATCAAGTTTCACACTTTTGTGTTATTTTGGTGATATTGAAGCTCGTTCATCATTAAAATTAGGTTTCTAAACACTTTTGGGCATAAAAATCAGTTTTGGTGATAGTTTGTACTTTCTACTCGTAGTAAAACCCTAGTTTTACTCGTAAGCTCCAACTCTACGCCTAAGCATCTGTTACGCGTAAGCATTCCATCATTTGATCTTCAGAGCTCTTGGTTTACTCAGTGTTTTCTTGCTTGGATAAGCCTAATAACACTTCGACTTTGGATATCTTTTACATTGGTATAAGTGTAAAGGATTTTGGGTAAACCCTAGTTTTACGCCTAAGCTACATACTTACGCGTAGAATTATCTTACGCCTAAGCCTCTCCTATGCCTAAGCTTGTCTTACGCCTAAGGAAGTATTACGCATAAGGATTCTACTCCTAAGTCTTTGGTTTACACCTAAGCTAAGTTTTTCTCAAGTCTACGCGTAAGCTTTCACTACGCGTAAACTCTTGTATACGCGTAAGGTGGTTATTACGCGTAAGGTATTTTATACGCCTAAGCTGGTTTCTAAGCATAAGGTTACTTCATCAACAAACTCTACGTTTCATTCAACTACAAAGATCCATCATCAACACAATTTTCAAGATGTCTCAACCACCATACTCTAGCTACTTTCCTCATGAGTATCCTCAACAACAACAACAACAACAACAATTTTATCAACCATATCCTCCACCATCTCCACAACAATTGCAACAATTTCAACACTTTCCTCAAGGAGCAAATCCTCTTCCACCACAAATGGTTCCACCAAACCCTCGTCAACAAGTACAACATTATACATACTTTCAAAATTCGTATCCCGCCAAGTATGCAATGAATGTTACAACACCAAAGGAACCTCTTGGTTTGCAAAGATGTGTGAAGTCAGTAAGTAGCCAACAATCCATTCATGAAGTCGATCCTTGATGACCTCCAATGCTCACTTCCGAAACTACGATCAATGGTTGATAAGGTTCTTTAGGTTTTGTGATCTAAAGAAGCCACATGAAAAGTTTTTGAAGAAGGTCATCCTTGAAGGTCCTTTTCAGATGCCTACTCTTACTATACCCGGAGATCCGAATGCTAATCCACCAAGAAATGATGTTACCAACGTTGTCGGTCTTGATCAACTTACTACTGACCAACTTCTTCACTTAGAAGCCGATGAACTTGCCATGCAATATATCCTTTTGGGATTACCCAATCCGATACTTTGTAGTGTTGATGCTCAGAAGACTGCTAAAGCAATGTGGGAGCACATTCATCTTTTAATGGAAGGCACAGAACTCAATCAAGAGGATATGGAATCCAAAATCTACTTAGCATATGAACACTTCATGATTGAACCAGGGGAGACATTAGAGTCATATCATCATCGATTCTCAGAAATCATCAATGACTTGGATAAACATAATATCATTATGCCAAGGATTGCAATCAACACAAAGTTCATGAGCTGTCTTGGTCTTGATTGGGAAAAGTATGTTACATTCATCCGTCAAGCGAAGAATCTTCATCAAGTTACATACGGATTGTTGTATGACTATTTGAAGCACCACCAAAAGGAAGTTGACAAAGAACGAATCATCCGTGGAGTCCCTGCTTCACCCTAACTCCCGGATAATCAAACTCTTGCTTTATGGGCTCAAGCATGTTATCCTCAATTTCCAACCTTGCCAACTGTCTTCAAAATCCTCCACAACCAACTGCTCAGATTACACCATATGACCCATCACAGCAACAATCACAAGAAACTCAATTGGTTCCATACAACAACAACAATGATCAAGCACTCTACAGTGAATCAAATGAGGATGCAGAAGCCTTCGATGCATTGAATCAAGGATTTGTTATGATTGCAAGAGCCTTCGGACGATTTGCTAACAAATCCAACAACCGCATTCGCACCTCATCAAACACAAGGAATCAAGCTGTTGTTAACAATGGAAGGGTTGAGGTTCAAAATAGTGGAAATGGTCGTCAGATGAATAACATGGGTGCTCCACAGCAACGGGTTCAAGTGGTTGATCAGGGAAATGCTCAGACTGGGGTTAATGGTCTTCGATGCTATAACTGCAATGAGAAGGGTCATCTGGCTAATGCATGCCCAAAGCCGAGGACAAGAGGCAGCGCTTATCACAAAGAGGTTTTACTCTTAGCTCTCAAGGATGAAGTTGGTGGCACTCTTACCAACAAGGAACAGAGCTTCATGGCTAATGCAGATTTTGATGATGACATGGAGGACTTGTAGGCTAATGTCACGTGATGTTAATGGCAAACATGCAAGAACTCCGCAAGAGTGACACAGCCCAGTGTATGACATCGACGGCTTGTCTCGGTACCGGATCAAAATATACTTATTACTGATTTGATATCTCCGCCAACATCTGCATCCGACAAGGCTCAGAGTGTTCAACATGAACCTTCTACATCTCATTCTGATGATAATCAAATGGATCTCGTAGTTATATTTGACGATCAAGATGACCTTATGGTTAATATTGAGAATCAAGTTGACTCCGTGGTTATATTTGAGGATCTAAATAATGATAATGTTGAGACTCACGTTGAACAAGCTGAACCTTTGTCTAATCCAGATCTTGAGCTCATGACCAACTTAATTAAGACCACCCAATCTCAAATGGAAAAGTGCAATGACATCAATAAGAAATTGCAAGATAAAATTGCATCGTTGACTAAGGATAATGAATGCTATAAGTTCCAACTCAACATTTTCAAACTAAAGAGAAACGTGAAAAGGTTTTGAAGTCGCATTTGCTAAATCGCACTAAAATGAAAAATCTTTGGAAAAACAGATATGTGATCTAGTTGCATCCAAGAATGCTTTGTTTTCTCAAATAGAACAACTGAAATATGATCATAAACAACAACTTAATGCTCTCACTGGAAACTCAAAAGCCAAGTCCGAGTTGTTAACTTGTCAAAACAGTTTTGTGAATACAAAAGAATTCGAGGAAACAAATAGATGACTATCTTGAGGAAATTGTCGACTTACAAAACAAAATCAAAGAGTTTCGAAATGTTGTTTATAAACATGGTGAGTCAATCACAACAATTCAAAAGTTTTCTTTTAAACCAAATCCTAATGGATATGGACCAACTCTTGCTGATTACAAACCATGTTTTTCACATAGAGCATTCAAACCTAATCCTCAAGTCTACAGTGCAGAACATAGAATTGATGATTCAATTATGAGTGTTGTTGAATATAATCGAATAGAGGAATTAGATGCAAAAGACGAGAGTCGGTTAAAATTAGAAAATGTTGTTTATAACAAACCATTTAACTATTCAAAAGCCATAACTTTCGTCACACAACAAGATAATTCTAACACACCTTGGGTTATCACGCCTACTCCTGAGTCCTCTTCTAATGATGCTCCCCGACCTAATGTTGCACAAATTAATGGTCACTTACCTTCTTTTAGTGAAATAAAGCCATTAGCTGAACGATGTCAGGTTCTAAAATACTTTGACACTTTCATGTCTGACATCAAACTTTTGCAACATGCAATTGAAGTAAATTCTGAAATAAAAGCTGAACATTTTCAATCGCCATTTACGCGACAACAAAGGGATATTTTTCAGAAAGGGCTTTTACCACATGTTCGAAATTTAAAAATGTGTGCAATATATTGGGAACAGGAACTTCAGAAGGAGATTGGGCTTATGAAAACAGTTTTCGAGAAAACAGAAACATCGATTTCAAATACTAAACAGAAAAAGAAAATATTACGAAATCATGTTGATCGACTCTTGGAAGATGTTATCTGTGCTGATACCATAAATATTATGCTATTACATTCTGTTGCATATGCATTTGATTATATCGCTGTTGATTATGTTGATAACATTGCGAATACCAATATTGTGTCTCAAATCGAGTCTTTAAAAATTGAAAATGAGCGATTGTTAAATGAGCTTTCCAATGCAAAATGTCGTCTTCAATGGTGTCAAAATCGTGAACTCACTTTGCAAAACAAGATCAACCAGTTGCGTTCAAAATCTTTTGATCCAAAAATAGAACAACTGGATGATGAAAACGTGTCTTTAAAATGTCAACTTTCAAAATATGAACACGAAATTGCCAAAGTCAAAACAGAATATGGTGTCATATTTGATTTGCTCAAAAAGACTCGTGCTGAAGCATCACAAGACCTTGATCATTATCTTGCACACACTAAAGAAGTCGTAAATGTTAGTGGAAACATTCGCTCTGAAAATCAAGATTTGTTACACACTATCCAGGACTTAAAAGCGGAGTTGGTGAAATTAAGCAAGATAAGATTAGTAACACAAATGTACTTGCACCTGGAATGCTTAAAATTGACACTAGAACACTTAATGACAAACCACAAGACACTAATGTGCTTCCTTCCACTGATACAGGAATAATTGCTTCTTTTCCCAACGCTAGCACTTCACAGCTTAAGAGCAAACACGGGAAGAATAGGAAGTTGCAACATAAGAAAAGATCAATAAAGACCTCTGAAGTAGAATAACACCTTAGGACTTTGAATAAAACTCAAGTTGCACCCACTTTAGACATTGCGTTAAAAGTGATGTAACGAATGTTGAACCTTTAAGTATTTTGAATGTTTCGTTTGAAGCATCTTGCGTTGGTTGTCGTAAAAGTATGTCTTCTGGTTGTCATGATAAATGCGTTGCTAAGTCTATATTATCTCGCAAGCGGAATAATAGAAAACGGAATGCCTCTAGGCCCACTAATGCTTCTAAGTCTGTGCTAGGTAAACCGCCTTCTAGTGTTTCTGCAACTGTCATTGATGTACCCATAAAACCCACTACACCTCCTAGGAAGAACTTATCACCTAGTGCATTCGCTAAGACCAAAGCTAAAACTAGTTGGACTTGGCAGAGATGGTTACAATACATACCCGAATTTAAATGGATTCCTAAAATCATTAATATGTGTGTAACTGGAACGGAACCTTCTAACTCTTCGGGTTCCACATCTACTTCTATTCCACCTGTGTCGTATGTGTGTAATGCAGGTGATACAGATCATCCTCTGGATTGTTGATAGCGGATGTTCCCGGCACATGAAAGGCAATCTCAAACTATTATCAAACTTTGTTTCAAAGTTCATTGGCATTGTCAGGTTCGGGAATGATCACTTCGCAGCTATCATGGGCTACGGAGATTACATCAATGGGAACATCGAAATTAGCAGAGTTTATTATGTGGAAGATCTCGGTCACAATCTCTTTTCTGTCGATCAATTTTGTGATGGAGATTTGGAAGTTGCTTTCAGGGAGAAAACTTGTTTCATTCGTGATCTACAAGGAAACGATCTTATGTCTGGAAACCGCACATCAAGTGTGAAGATCGTTGTAAGCTCTTAGACGAGGTCTAATATTATATCTAGGAACACATAATAATGAAGGCGGAATATTCAAACATAGAATCAACATTATTATGAACAAGGTTTTTCATTATCATAAACTAACTAACTATAATAAAGATCAAAGACTTGATCTAACACTAACTAACTAAACCCTAGACGTTTTCCCTACGCCTAGGTTCCCACACACACACACCTTTAGACGTCTACATCTTGTACGTGCGTATTAAAACTAATGACCCTATGTCTCTTTATATACTAGAGACATCTAGGGTTTACAAGAGGAATCATAATATAATTAGAAACTAAATATTCTTTTAAGCATATCTTCTAGAATCTTCCAAATCCTCCATCTTTTGTAGTTTCCGCCTTGTCACTTTTAGTCCTTCATGTTTCATTCTTCTTGTTTTGTATTATCAAATCTATAATAGACCCAACAATCTTCCCCTATTTGATGATGACAAAACAAACACGATTCTTGTATGAACTTCCCTAGACGAAGTAGAGAAATTGAGATAATTAAATCTCACCATAAATGAAACAATCTTGTCTTCCAAGCTTCCCCTTGACTTGAACATGTCACTCAAACATCTCTTCCCCTTTTTGTTATTATCTAAATAGAGAACGTATGCAAATAATGATCTTGACCACCACGAACCAATATCATACTTCCAATCTAAGACTTTCAATGCTTCAAATCACCCACCATTACGCACCATAGGAAAAATAGATCCAAAACAGTAGAAAACTTCAACTAGCAGTAGTAATAATGATCAACAATAGTAAAAATCAACCACTTCCCCTTGAGTGATGCATGTACATCAATGATTCTTCAAAATCTGTAGGCTTTATGTAATGATCACTTGTGAAGAAAATCGAGTATAACGAATTTGATGAAGAAGTAGAATTTCCCAAACTTGTGTCTTAAATCTTGTACAATCCACGAAACTCCATACTTATATCCACCAAATATAAGTAGACCGCAATCCCTTGACAAGAATCCTCAACTAGTATGAGACACTGAGCACTACAATGTAACTCCTTTAAATGATAGCCAATGTGTGCATAGAGCATCATAAGAAAAATCACACATTGCTAGATTCATCAAGCTATATGATAAGAACACAAACCAAGTAATTCCACTTCACCTTCAAATAAGTGATAAATAATCCTCTTCGTAATCAATTATTCAATGAATCAAATACAAGCCTTTTTTAATCCTTTTAAGAACATAAATTTCTTCCTCTGTGTGTGAACCAAACAACCATTCTGTGTGTGTGTTATCCAAAAATCCATAACCATTATCACGCTCACTTCCCCTTAAATCGAAAACCATATGAGAAGCAGTACTTTCAATATAACAGTACTTTGAAACCTCCTCACAGTACTTTGAGAAGTAGCAGTACCTTGATCCAATCAGCAGTACTTTCAATAAAATCTGCAGTACTTTGTATGGTCGAGCAGTACTTTCAAACAGTACTTTCGTATAAATAAGCATCAGCAAGATTTGTATCTCGCTCACAAGATTTTCACAAACAAGCAAGACTTTGAAAAACATGAGCAAGACTTTGAAGAAAACGCAGAGAAGATACTTCAAAGAAATATATCCCAAACTGTTTTTGACTCACCAATATATTAATCCTGTATTAGATCGAATAAAATAATCCTTTGTCTGATCACTGATCCATGTACCAACTTCTTGACCAAATAAATCGCTTTAACCAACAATAATAATCGTGTACTTCTCACCACACCTTAACTCCAAAGAAGTAAATCAATTTAATATTCGATCCATTAGAAAAGTATTAAAACGCAGTACCATGTCTTCACTTATTTAATCATCATGTGGACCCCATCGTGTATCAAATTCCCAAACGTAGGACCCATTATCAGACCAATCAATCTCTCGTTATTCCCATCAAACAGCAAAAATTAGCATGGAGTACCCACATGATCACAATATAATGCATCAATTTTTAGCCTAGATGCGCGATGTAGAGGATCAAAACTCAACTTATTTAAATACGAGCCCCACGCATAAATCATAGACCAGAATTATTAATGAATAATCGAACAGTACTTCACAAATTTACGTGGGACCAGTATTCACGTGCATCTCAAATATCTCTTCATGTCAGATATACCAAGTTGACTCTTTTGTCACCGCATAACCACATGACCATCATATACTTGATCGAATAAAATAAAAACATTATAGCCATTATAACTCACAATCCCACGTGATGCACATTAATTGTTTGTTGAATTAGTCGTCAAGAAAACCTTGAATCAACCCAAAAATCCGAACACAAACCAATCATACATCAAAGTACTGTTTCAGCAGTACTTTGAAAGTCCATCAGCAGCCAACTTCGACATAGTATATCTTTTTACTGAAAGCTCCAATTGACGATCCCTTCGGTGGAAAGTTAGACTGGTATATAGAGAACATCCACCCAAAATTTCGTCCCGATCCAACGGTTAACGAAAAAGTTATCGCCGTTTCAAAACAGTGCTGTATAAAAATACGAAAATTTTGAGATCCGAATTTTTCGTCTTTTTCATCATTCTTCGACACATAAAACCTTGTAATCCTAGATATCACGAGCCCTGTGCTCGATACCACATGTGAAGATCGTTGTAAGCTCTTAGACGAGGTCTAATATTATATCTAGGAACACATAATAATGAAGGCGGAATATTCAAACATAGAATCAACATTATTATGAACAAGGTTTTTCATTATCATAAACTAACTAACTATAATAAAGATCAAAGACTTGATCTAACACTAACTAACTAAACCCTAGACGTTTTCCCTACGCCTAGGTTCCCACACACACACACACCTTTAGACGTCTACATCTTGTACGTACGTACTAAAACTAATGACCCTATGTCTCTTTATATACTAGAGACATCTAGGGTTTACAAGAGGAATCATAATATAATTAGAAAACTAAATATTCTTTTAAGCATATCTTCTAGAATCTTCCAAATCCTCCATCTTTTTGTAGTTTCCCTTCTTGTCACTTTTAGTCCTTCATGTTTCATTCTTCTTGTTTTGTATTATCAAATCTATAATAGACCCAACATCAAGTCTTTACACAATCTCAATGCAAGACATGATTGCTTCATCTCCCATCTGTCTACTTTCAAATGCAACAACAACAAAATCTTGGCTATGGCACCGTCGTCTTTCACACTTAAACTTTCAAACCATAACCAATCTTGCACGTTACAAACTTGTTGAAGGTCTCCCAAGATTTTGGTATTCTAAAGATCATCTATGCTCAGCTTGTGAACAAGGGAAAAGCACTCGTGCTCACTTTCCTTCAAAGGTGGAACACTGACTCTCAAAGATCCGCTTCATCTTCTTCACATGGACTTGTGTGCCCAACACGTCTGCAGACGCTTAATGGCAAACACTACATTCTAGTAATTGTTGATGACTACTCAAGATGGACTTGGGTTTATTTTCTTCAAGTAAAGATCAAGCTCCACAAATGATCATCACCTTTCTCGCAAAAATTCAAGTTCACTCCGAACACGGTCGACACAAATCGAATGCACAAAGGCCGAATTTGTGAATCAAACTCTTCGTGAATATTATGAGAAACTGGGAATTGAGCATCAAACATCAATTGCACGCACACCAAAACAAAACGGAGTTGTTGAAAGACGAAATCGTACGTTAATGGAAGCTGCGAGAACGATGTTGATAAATGCAAAACTTCCAGATTACTTATGGGCTGAAGCTGTGTCAACTTCATGTTACACTCAGGACCGTTCAATGATTACCAAACGCCGCAACAAAACACCTTATGAGCTTATACACAACCACAAACCGAATTTAAAACACTTTCATGTATTTGGTTCTCTTTGTTACCCAAATAATGATCGTGATGACTTTGGTAAGCTCAAGGCTAAAGATGACATTGGAGTCTTTGTTGGATACTGTGAAAACTCTAAGGGATACCGGATCTGGAATCGTCATACAAGGGAGATTATGGAAATGATTCATGCCAATTTAGATGAGCTTACGAAATGGCTTCGAGCAAAGCGACTTGGAACCCGGACATAACCGTCTAAACTTCCCCAAACCCCATCATCAATCGAACCAAGCCTACGACTTACTCGTCGTCAAATGGAGCAACTATTTGCTCCTCTGTTTAGTGATGATATTGATCAACGTGCTCGGATGTATCAAATGTTTCATTGATAACCCGATAATACTCTAATCACCGATACACGAAACAACAACAAGCTGTGAAGAAGCACCTCAATTGATTCTACAACAACACCGAACAAACCACATCCAATAACGCCGAACCAAATTGATGATGTTCGTAACCATGAAGTACCTACACCTGCATATTATGATCCAAATGCGTTCTTCAATCCGTTTGCCAATGAAACTGCCACTTCTGATGTGGCAGAATCATCTACAAGCCATTTGAATCCTCTTAATGTGCACAATGTATATCAACATCAACCCTCTACACATCGTTGGACTAAAGACCATCCTCTTGAGAACATTACTGGAAACCCAAATCAACCAACAGAATTAGACAACGCCTTGAGATGCACGGAGAACATTGCATTTATGCATTAACAGCAGTGTCAATCAACTCAAAAACATTAAAGATGCAATGACTTATGACAATCGTATTGAATCCATTCAAGAAGAAACGTCTTGAAGTATGGGAATTGGTTGAAAAACCAACAGGGTCTACGTTATTTGTAACACCCCGCTTTATCTCGACCACAATATTGTCCGCTTTGCCCGCAGCTCACGGATTGTTTTATGGCCTCATTTGAAGACTTCGGCAGTCACCCAAGCCAAGATTACTCTCGCATGAGCACGCTTAACTGCCAGCCCTAAGAACTCCACTCGCGATGAACCACAAAACGCGTTGTGTCATTGTAAAGGCGAATGTTATCTTATGAGCCCAAGATCTCCGTGCCACACCGATGTGGGATTTGCCTGTGGTGTCACAATCACCCCCTTAGGGACTCATCGCCCTCGATGAGGTTTGCCCCACCATCCCGAACGCCGGAGTGGCTCGATACCACTTGTAACACCCCGCCTTATCTCGACCACAATATTGTCCGCTTTGCCGCAGCTCACTGATTGTTTCGTGGCCTCATTTGAAGACTTCCCCAGTCACCCAAGCCGCATTACTCTCACACGAGGCCAGCCTAAGAACTCCACTCATGATGACCACAAAACGCGTTGTGTCATTGTAAGGCGAATGTTATCTTATGAGCCCAAAGATCTCTCGTGCCACAATGATGTGGGATTTGCCTAGGTGTCACATTATTGCTCTTAAATGGATTTGGAAAAACAAGTTGGATGTTTGAAGGTACGGTTATCCAAAATAAGTCACGTCGGTGGCTAAGGGTTATAGACAAGAAGAGGGATTGACTTGAGGAATCATTCGCACCGGCTTGCTAGACTTGAGGTCAGCACAATTTTTCCGGCATTTGCGGCTCACATGAACATCACGGTCTATCGATGGATGTCAAAACCGCTTTTACAATGGTAAACGAAGGAAACGGTCTATGTTAGTCAGCCAGAAGGATTTGTTGATCCAGAGTTCCCTAATCACGTCTACAAACTGAACAAGGCTCTCTACGATCTCAAACAAGCCCCTCGGGCATGGTATGATGAGCTGTCATCCTTTCTCCTATCTCATAATTTTGTTAAAGGATCGGTCGACCCAACACTGTTTATACAATATCAGGGGGAACACATTTTAATCGTTCAAATCTATGTGGATGACATTATTTTTGTGTCAACACATAAAAAGTACTCAAACGCTTTTTCAAAACTTATGAAAACAAATTTTGAAATGTCCATGATGGGTGAACTTACGTTCTTCTTAGGACTACAAGTTCATCAATCACCCCGTGGTATTTTCCTAAGTCAGTCCAAATATGCTCTTGAAATTTTAAACAAACATGGAATGCAAAGCTGTGATACCTATGCCACACCTATGGCACATACCAAGAAACCGGGCCGATTTGCATGGAAATTGGTTGACCCTACCAAATACGAAGTATTATTGGGTCTCTCATGTACCTAACAACCGATGGGCCCGACATTGTATTTGTTGTATATCTTTGCTCCGTTATCGATCACGACCAATGAAACTCACCTCTCGAGGCTAAAAGAATCTCCGATACATCAAGGGAACCATTAATTTGGGATCCGGTATCCGAAGGATTCGGTTTTGAACTAATAGCTTTTTCGACGATCACGCAGTTGCTTAGATTCTCGGAAAAGACCTTCAGGTGCTCTACAATTTCTTGGTGATAAACTGGTGTCATGGCAATCGAAGAAGCAGGATTGTACATCGCTGTCATCAACTGAAGCCGAATATGTAGCCATGTCTGCGTGTTGTGCTCAAGTCAATTGGATGAGAACGCACCTCAAAGATTATGGTTATGTATTTGACAAAATACCTATGTACTGTGACAATCGAAGTGCTATTGCAATTTCGTGCAACTCTGTTCAACATTCGAAGTCCAAGCACATCGATCTTCGATATCATTTCATCAAGGAGCATGTGGAAAAGGGTATCGTTGAATTATATTTTGTGGGTACTGAACACCAACTGGCAGATCTTCTCACCAAAGCCTTAGCTCCTGCTAGGTTTACTGATTTGATCCACCGCATTGGCATGAGGTTTTTGACTCCAGAGGAATTGGATGAACTTTTACCACATTCTTAAAACCAGTCAAACACCAAAACCTCTTTTGTAAATACTTTATCAAAAACAAAATAGAAAAATATAAAATCTGATAAAACACAAAAATATTCTTCATATCTAAATTTCTTTCAACATTGCAAGTACAAATCTTCCGTCAACACCTTGCTCTTTCAAACAATTCAATATTTTCACGGACAAGTGTTGAGGGGGAGAAAGTAAATATTTTTCTGTTTCATAAAACCTTGTACTTGCATGTTACCCAATATTGGTTGTATCTTTGATAATGGTGGATACGTTTCTTGTTTCAAAACACTCGTCGGACTCGAATTTATAAAATTTCACTATTTTTTAAGTCGAGGGGGAGTGTCGTCAAGTTTCTTTCCAAACTTTTACTTCTTGTTTAACCAAAATGGAAGTTATGGGTTGTGGTTGAAAATGGTTGAGGTGGAGGGGCTATACTTGTCAAAAGTTTTAACTTAATTTAACAAAAACACTCCACCTAATTTTATTACACATTTATTTCAAGCATTAAAGTTTTTCAACCACCATCATCCACGCCTATAATTCATCTCTTAAATCCGTGGTCTAATCTTGTAATCTGTAAGTATTAATCGTTTCTTTGAGTGATTTCAAACATAGGTCTTTAATCATTTTCAATTCCAACGGTTTGATTTTCCTCTAGGAGTGATTTAAGTTTTTACGCATAAGCGTATGAACTTATAATCACTTTGGGTTGATTTTGATGAAATGGTTAGTGTTTTCAAGGTATAAATCATGTTTTAAAACCATTGTCATCAAGAATTGTAACCCAGAAAATGTTTTTTAATCATTTTTCAAATTCTAGGGTTTATGCGTGAATTTGGGTATTCTCTATTGTGAGTATTTTAGGACAATTAGATGTTTGATAAATGTTTGATACATGCTTAATTAACCAATGGCACCTTTGAATCTAACCCAGAAACAACAAATTGATGAAATTAGACTTTAGGGTTTATGTATTCGAAAGTTTGGGTATTTTTTATTCATGTGTCATTTGATGTTAAAACTTGTTGAAAGCAACTCATATTGCATCTAAGACCTCTCAGAAATCTGATGGTAGACTTTCCATGGTTAAAATTCTTACTAGTAGAATTGAAACTTTAGGGTTTATGTCTACGCGTAGACATGTCTTACGCGTATGAGTCTTTATCACTGATTCCATGTGATATTGAAAGAGTTTGAATTAATTGTTAATGGAGATGTTATGAATGATCTATTTCATGTTTTACGCGTGCCAATTCAGAATCAAGGGTAAAAATGGACTTACGCTTAAGGATCACCTTATGCGTAGTCGTTACGCATAAGAGCAATCTTACGCGTAACGTATATGCATAAGGTTCTACATTGGGACTACGCGTATCCTGTGAAGGATATGCGTAAACTTGGATTCTTACGCATAAGGCTCACTCTTACGAGTAAACCTTACGCATAAGCTCCCAACCTACGCTTACGCATAAGCTTTATGCCAAGAGTTTATTCCTACGCGTAAGCTCTCTTACGCGTAAGAGTGACTCCTACGCATAAGCTTAGCTCTACGCGTATGGTTACAATGTTTACGCATAAGCTTACTATCCTACGCTTAAGCCATAATTATGACTTTACTTATGAAATGTTACGCGTACAAACTTGTAATAAGTTATTTATAACGTCACAAGACCAAAATGTCACTAATAAGCAATAATTGTTAAAATGTTGTGTGAATCAGTGAAAATTTTGGACTTTAAAATTCAAAATTAATATACTCACGAGACTTATCACATCAACTTTGGACTATTGGACAACAAGTGACCTTGGACTCGTAACATTCATTAACATAACATATTCAATAAATTGGACAATAAAATCAACTTTTGACTAACATAATGTCTTTCGATATGTTGGTACTTTTGTCTCAATATCTTTCAGATCACGATATGGACATCACCATGGAAAATGTTAACGTACCAAATGAGCTCACAATGGAAGATATCTTCCCAATTGATTACAGCATGAAGATTGGAAAGAACAACCTCAAGGTCGACTTTGAGAACTTCACCTGCTCAGAGTCTTCATGCAGGATTGCTGTGGACATTCTCAAATCTCATCCCTACAACAATATGCTCACCAACTCAGCAATTGTGCCAGAAATTTATATTCATCAATTCTTGCACACAATGAAAAAGGTTGATGGTCAGGATGTTGTCACAGTGACTCTCAATGATAAGGAAGTCACCGTCACTGTTTCAGATCTGCGCACAATTCTTCTTCTGCCCGCTATCCAACCTGCTGCGTATGTACCGATTCCAAGTGAAGAGGCTACACTACAATTCATGGTCGATCTTGGCTATGATGAAGCTGCTGGAATAATTACAAAGCACTCCTCGGTCGATTTAAAGAACATTCCTCAACCGTGGAGGACCTTGTACATCATGATCGCCAAGTCTGTTTCCGGAAGAGACAGCAGTCACGAGCATCCAAAACTAGTGCATCTGCAAACCTTCTAGGGCATGGTCAACAAGCAGCACATCGACTTTGCCAGTCTGATATGGGAAGACATGATGTCCCATCTCAAGAAGCCCGGGACTAAGGTTCCTTTTATCACTAAGCTGTTGATCCAGAACATTCTCGGGAATAACCGGGACATTCCTTTGAGACTTAACGACCCCAACAATCATTCGGTGTTGTATGAGCCCACGTTAAACATTGTCAGATTTAAGGACTCCTTAACAAAGAAACAATGTGCAGTGCTCCTGGATTTCCTTCTCACAAATGATATAAAAAGTTTACCATCGTATCGTCGATATCTTGAAGCCGTGAGCAAAGGCAAAGTCGGTTTTATGGATGAAAAGTCTTTAGCTATTCCAGTCAAGAAGACCAGAAGATCAGGCAGTGGTGGAAGTGTAGAAAGCACTGGGAGTGCCCTCAAGTATCCTAAGAGAAATCCTCCTCGCAAAAGAAAAGTACCATCTAAGGGTGCCATCCCTAACCCTGAACCGGCACTCAAACTTGAGGACGAAGACTCTGAGGCTACTGAGTCTGATGAGGTGGTTCACTATTCTAAATCTGCTACTGATGAAACGACCTCGATGAGGTCCGATGACCAACCACTCAGTCCCAAACCGCACAAGGAAAGACTCCAATTGTAGAGGCGGAAGAAGAAAGCTCGATGATGAACCAAAGGATGAAGAAAGAGAGTACCACAAGACTCTTAAAGATCGAGGATTCAACATGTCGCTAAATAATTTAATCTTCAACAAACCAGAGGCCCAGGAGGTTCCAGTGGTGGTGCACTAACCACACCAGTTCTCGATGCGGTTAATCAACCCGATAAGGGAACTGGTACCACCACTCAGGAATCAACAGAGCAACAGCAGCAAGAGGATGAAATCATTTTCGATTTTGAAGAAGAAGAAAAGGAGAAGAATGAGAAGATAACCGATGAAGACATAGAAGAAGCAGCTAGGGAGAGAGCTGAAGAAGAGTCTAGGGCAAAGGCTGAAGAAGAAGCTACGGCTAAAGCTGCTGAGGATGAAAGGATTCGAAAAGAGGCTGACAGTTATATTCGCGATAATCCTGATCACAACCCTGAACAAACTTTTGGGCCACCTAAAGACCCAGAGCCTTCTCATGACTCATCTTCATCATCTCATTCATCACCACCACCATCCAAAGATGCTACCACCAGATCATCTTCCAAATCAGTCAAGAAACCCTCTGACACTTGGGCATCACGTGCCAAGACCAAGATTGTTAAGGCTGTCAGGAAAGCAAGGAAACGAAACGTGGTCAACAAGAAAATGAATCAGCTTGCCGACAGAGTTAACTTACTTCAAAATGTGATGAACGAGTTCTCGGAGGAAAGAGACCAGATCCAGCAATTCGTCAACCGTGATATTCAGGGTGAAATGGACAAGACGATTAGGGACTACACTCATAAATTCCTTCTCGACACTGTCCCTGGAGTCACAAGAGATATGTTCGCAAGACAATTATTTCCACATCTTATGACATTGGTCAAGCATGCAATTTCAACTACACATGCAATGATGCAAATCCGACCAGTTCCATCTCCTGTTGTCACTGATGCAGAATTGATCTCTAAGCTGGTTATGCAAATGTCTCAACGATCTGCAACTTTCACTTCTGACGAAGCAAAACTTTTTGAGGCATTACTGGCATATCAACTCAAGACATCTTGTAAAGAGTCGGCTGGTCAGGTTAAGCGACCAAGAGATGATGACGATGCTGACAAGGATTCTGAGCCTAAACGTCAAAAGAAAACAAGCGAATCCTCTTCCATGCCTCCACCACCCCAAAATACCACCACCACAAGAACGCTCAATGTCCTCATGCTTGGATAAACCTCGGGACTCGAGTCTTCACCACCAAAGGAGAAAACTGATGACTATTTCCAATACACGGTGGTGATGATGAAGAGATTCTGAGCCTCAACAATGACCCCCCTCCGACATCAACTAAGCGACCTAAAGAATCATCCTCCAAGTCTAAGCGAAAAAAGTCAACAACGGTTGTATCATGGCTAGATGAAGATGGCGAAGAATATGACTGGTTCTCCAAGCTTGTTGATGCCACCTCAATTACTGGAAGGCCAAGAACCGGTAGATGGTCGAACCATGGAGCATGTCAAGATTATTCAAGAAAAGTTCAAAGTGAAGAAGATGACGAAGGAGAATTGCGCCGAATCAAGAACGATGCGTTTGAACTACTTAAGGACAGCTTCGATAGTGCCATTGAAGTCGAATATCATCTCGACAATATAGCATGAGCCATGTCTAACAATATTGATTGGCTCAACCCTGAATCTAACATTGACTTCACAAGACTTGACAAGACTCCTTACTACACTTACTGGACCAAGCCACTACCAACCATCGGCCGACCTTCTTCAACAACGACCTGGAATTCTTTAACACGGTAGCGATGTAAGCAAGAAATACACTACCTCACTCACCTTCAACATCCCGGCAGCAGTCTTCTCCGATAATGTTGCCATCGAGGAATAAGCTACAAGAATGTTTGTTGATAATGTGGTAAATTATGACCTCGATGCACAGTATGGAATTCATCATTGGCCTGAACGAAGAAGACTATACTACAAAAGTCGCCAAGTACTAAAATCAAATAAAGAGGTATCTGATGACAAACGGATCGTTGCTATAATGAATGTCGGTTTGGCTACAAAGTGGGATTACTCATTCTGAAAAGATCAAAGTCAAACGCCAAGACGAAGAGGAATATGATTTTACTTGGTGATTTTCCAAGATTGTCGCTCAACAACATTGAAGACATGTATCGGCTAAGGTACAAGGTCGAATGCGACACTTCTCTACCAACATCCAGCTGCAGTACATCAAGTCCTTGTTGATATTCATAAAAGCATCGTCATCCAAGAACGTGTTGAAGACATTCAACTTGCCGTAGAATCATACCAGAAAAGGGTCAATCTTACTAAACCGTTGCTCAACTTTCCCGATATCAACCAACTCTCTCAGTACACCATTTTGAAGAAACCAAAGTTTGGCGTAGTTTACCGCAGTGAACTACATCACAACTGTTTCATGGCGTGCAATGAGCTTCACAAGTTTTGTGACCACACTCTGAAGAAGGTTCCTGACGGGTTGCCGTATCGGTTAAAAGAGATTCATGAAGGCATTGGGTCGAAGAAGCGGTGGAATTCTAGAGAAAAGAGGGATGTCAAGAAGATAATCAAGAGGATTGATGAGAGGCTGTTTCACCGGGATCAGATGCGGAGGTTAGAGAGCTTTGTGGGTGGAAGGGAAAGCTTCACTCTTACGGGCTATCAACGTCAAGAGAGAACTCCGGGGTCATTGAAGGAATGCCCGGTACTCTTAATTATTTCTTTGATTGATATTTGGATGATTTGATCCAGTATAATTGACAATGGCTTGTGCACACATAACGATGGTACAACCTGTACTTGTAATGAAAGGACCTTGTAGTGCGCTTCTGCCACAATCCTATAAAAGGAGCGAAATCTTCTTACTTTTGAGTAAAATTTATCAAAACTTTCATTTTTTCAAAGTTTTGCTCAAAAGAACAAGTACTTCCCCTTATGTTTTCAAAACCTCAAAAGTTAATATTACTTGTTGAGGGGGATTACTTGCTTAAATCTTTGTTCACAAATTGTTCTTCGTGGAAACTTCCCATAAAACTAGAAATGGACATATTCAATATCAAAATTTCATCAAAAATAACATTTATATGCCATTTTTGAGGGGGAGAAAAATTATGTGATACAAATATGTTGGTTAATGTGATTGAATCTTCGTGCTATGACTTAACCCATGAATTGACGAAATCTGAACTGTCATACATCGAAAAGATTTGTCTTCCAAGACTTATCCGAGTAGATTGTACCTATTCGAGAAACTCTTGATAGACATGAACTTTGACGGGTTTGACAACCTTCGAGGTTTGTCCACACCTTCAAGGTAGTTATTAGAGCTAGTTGTCACCTAAAAGTCGACAATGTAACTCTTTAACTATGCAACGTAACCACTGTCTCGCTGGGAATTTTCTATCTTGAGTCGATCAATTCAAAAGTGAGAGCTCTTCCCTCACGTGCATATTTCACATCAAAACACTTAAGCACGTATTGAGGGGAGTATTTCTGCTAAAGATAAAACTCTCACAGTGGTACAAAATGTTTTTACTCATAAACACTTTGAGAGATTTTCAAGAAAATGGTTTTATGGCAACATAGGTTAGTCATGAAGTTATAAGGTGACTAAGGTTAGGAATAACCGTCCTATGATCCGCCAGAGCCGGAGGGATCTACCCAAGGACACCACCAATAGTTAGAATTTAGAAGTCCTTATGTATGATTATAAAAAGGAGAAAATGAGAATCGGAGAAAGAAGGAGTTGAAGAATTAAAAAAAAGTAAAGAAAAGGGTGAAAAGAAATAGCCCTCCAAATTATTCAACTTAGAGGCATAACAGGGTTCAATACATATACTCTTGGTCGTCACTAGATGACACCGGTATTGAAGATCAAAGTCGTCATGGACCCGATGACGCATGCACTAAACCTTCTTAGCCACTCAAGTTTCTCTCAATGAGCTTGTTTCATTCTCACAGGAACCCTACGTAAACTATCGCCTTTCTCTTGAGATTGATTCTGCAAGAAACCGTCAAGTCAAACAGGACTTAAAACAACAAACACAAATACAATGAAGATCGAGAATATAATGAATTCCCGGTCGTTATGTCCCACGGAGACTCAATGGTGTCAAACGCTGATCGAGACGGTAGAATGATCACTAATGATAGCGATCGAAAAGGATTTGGATATGATAATTACACTCGAAAAAGTTATAAATAAAAGCGACTTAAATGCAAATTAAGAAAATTAAAAAGATAAAGATATTAAATAAACGCTATCACTATATTTAAAGTGATGAGCGTTTAAAACTTAAAACTAAAACTAACGTTTAAATAAAAATAACGTAAACGTACAAAATAAAGCGTGAAACTTATGAAATAAAAGTCCTAAAAATATGAAAATACATTTTACAATCCTAATGATAAAAGAAAATTATTAGGAAAGGAAATTATTTTTACAACTATTTAATTAATTATTATTAATTAAAAACTATTTATTAAGTATTTAAAATGCACTAAAATATAAGAAAATACAAAATTAACCTAGAAAATGAAATTATAACTTAGAAAATCTAAAATATGATAAAACTAATTTTAAAACAGAAAATATATTTTTAGACTTTTATATATTTATTATTAATTTAAAACTATTTAAAACTAATTAAATGATTTAAAAATACAAATTTAACTAAGAAAAATATGGAAAAATACTTTTTATTACTTTTATATTTATCTTAACCTAAGAAAATAGAAAACATATTTTTAAGCTTTTCTAATTTATTTGTATTAAAAGCTATTTAAAAGGATTAAAACTATTTTAAATAAAGAAAATAGAAAACATTGTAGGAAAAATCTGAAAAATTCAGGAAAAAGCTAAAATATTATTCTAAGCTTATAAAAATATAAAACATATGCTTATTTGGAGGAAAAATCAATTTCTTTGTGAAGCTGCTTATAAATAAGAAATCAAAATAAGCTAAAAAGCCATAAATGACCACCAAATTAACACATAAGCTAGGGTATACTAATTTAACTAAATTCTAACTTATTCCAACTATCCTAAGTTTCGAAAGCAGATTAAACCAAGAATTAAGCAAAGCAAGGACTAAACTTATTTCGAAAATGGGACAACATTGATGCTTATCTAAGAGTGGGGTCCACGGTGTTAAACTCAAAACCTTGGCTGAAAATGGTAGTCACCGGTGGTGAGTGATTTGGAACCAAGAACCACCATTGGGGTCCACTGGTGTGGCTGTGGGACCCACCAAAGTGGTGGGAAGCATTTGATTGGATGCGCAGATCGCACAGATGTGTGTTCGAGAGAAGGGTGCTCAAAAGGAGCCGATTTTAAGGACTTAATAAGCGATTGAGTATAAGCTATTATTTTCTAATTTTCTAGAGCAACTAAAGTTAACTATCCCAAAAGCATTTGAGCTAAAACCTAGTATTAAACACACAATGAAAATCTAAAGTTTATTCAAAACAAAGCTAATGAAAATTTGACTTTTTATAAAAATAAGCTAGTTTGACTTTAATGAACTTTAGATCAATATTAATGACCGAGCATGTTATAATAAGCTATGATAAGTTGATTTTAAGCTAAAACACCAAGGTATGCAACAACATGAAGGATTTCACTTTCAAATCCTTGACGCTTAACTGTCGAGGAATGGAATTTGATATTTTGACTTTTATGGAATAAGGACTAAGTTTACTTGTCAAATGAGTTATTAGACACATGTATGACTTAAAACAACAATAATGAACAATAAAGCAAGCTTATAACACCGATTATCAAACCAATCCAAACACCTCTTTAAAACATGATTTGCAAGTTTAACAAGGCTAAGTGATGAGCAAGCTAGTACTACTGATCAATCTAAGCTAATAAGACCTAAGTATAACTAAATTAACATGTTAGAACTAAAGATGACCACGAAAGCAGAGACAAGCAACATATGCAAATTTGGCTTGAAAATTATAAGTGAGACAGAACTCACATGTGTTCCAATTATCGCGAGCCAACACCAAACCCAAACCTAATCTATTCTAAGCTAGTTAAACCCATTATCAACCCCGCATCACCTTTGTTCATTATCAAACCATATGAAGCTAAGAGTTGACTTACATTGACCAAGCATCAAATTTACTTGAAAATGATTCAAAAGCTTTTCAAAAGCTATAAATGACTTAAGTGAGCTTGTTTAAGCTTACAATGAAGCTAATGGAAGCTTGTTCAATAGACAATAAAACTGGAATTCTCAACAGTAACTTGGAAAATTAGAACTTATATAAAAACTTTGATAAGTACTTAAAAACACACTACAAAGGTTTACTCACTCAAATGTGATACACAGAAACTAGATTACAACATTTAAACTTGAATTAAAACATTTAATTAAAAAACTACATTTAAAGAAAACAAATAAAACTAGCTACTCCCCAAACTGCTTCTTTCTTCCTCTTTTTATACCCCAAGTCTTCTCTCTCCTCTCTTGAGCAAATCCCACTTGAAATCTGAGCAATTGGATGACTTTTGTGAAATTTGGCAACTTTTTCAATTTTGGCGGGAATAAAGGATATGAGCAGTTGAGGTTGAGTGAAGGGTGGAAGGAGGTAATTAATGCTATTTGGATGTAGTAGAGGAGGGGGGAACAAGGTGTGAGCTGGGGGGATGGAGAAAGGTTGAGTGTGCAGAGGTTGCAGGGGACAAGTTGGAGGGGAAGACTTATTTGGCGCGTTTTGTGGGTTTTGACCAAGGCTGACCAGATATTATTGAAAGGGGGGGTTCACAATTAATATGACAGGGGTCCAATAGGTGTGAGGGGTCCAAAATGAGTTAAAAGGGTTCAATGGCTTTAATAACAAAAGGACCTAAGTTGTAATTTCTGAATTTCAAGGGGCTAATCCTGCCAATTAAGCAAAGTTTCTCCAAGGGTTGAAATTGACAAGCTTCAAAAGTATAAGGACCAATTTGCCATTTTCCAATTTTCCGGGGCCAATTTTGCCAATTTTGAAACTTGAAGGACCATTTTGTAATTTTCTCAAACTTTTGATATTTTCACCAAAGGACTAAATTTGACAACTTTTGATTTTAAAAGGACCTTTGGTGACTTTACTTTTGAAATTATGCGCTCAGGGGTATTTTGACAATTTTAGAAACTTGGGGACTAAAGCGCAATTTTGCAAATTTGTTCGTTTTTCATCCGATTTTGATATTTTTGCATTTAAAACACATAAAACACCGATTTGTGATATTTTTATCATTTTGATGCGTTTCGAGTGTTTTCGATGATTTTGCGGTTATATTGTGCAAAAATGATGAGTATTTAGACACTCATCAATCCCATTACTAAGATATTGCTAGTCCCTAGCAATGATTTGAGAAAACATAATGGATTTTATTCTCTTTACCAAAAGCCATTACTCGGAGTAGCCAAATGTTTTAGTTCAAGTAAGAACCTTGGTACATCGATAACCAAATGATTTTGAGCAAATCATAAGTGTAACGCATTTGATTTGTCTTTACCGTGGCCGCACTTTCGGACTAGCCAACTCTTAGATAAATTATCAATATTATCTTTGGTGAGTGATTACCAATTATGGATTTTCCATCGCCTTTACCACAAGCCATAACCTTGCGGGCTAGCCAACTCTTCACTTTTTAGGATATGGTGAATTGAGAACCATACAATTTTGGGCAAATTGCAAGCCATATAAACGGTTTGATATATCTTTACCAAGAGCCGTTTGCTCTGGATTAGCCAATCCTTTAGTCTTCTGTACATGGCGGATCGATAATCAAATGAGTAAGTGTAAACACTTACTCAAAAAAATTTGGCCAAAACGGGAATTGGTATAATTATATGATAAAATTAGTGAGAATTCCCCCACTTAGAAATGAATATTGCCCTCAATATTCAAAGTACCGCGGTTATGCCGAAACAAAGAACGTAAAAGGAAATACTACGGCCATTATTTTAAAAGATTTTTTTTTTTTTTTTTTTAACTTAACTTATATATATATAATATGTGGGTACTCCCCACACTAGTGTGGTACACACGGTGAAAACCCATGTTCAACATCGTTTTTGATTACCGAGTCGCTAGCTTGACTCGACCCCGAATTCATTGGTTCATGGGAAGCAAAGTGGAAGAAACAATCTCCATCGGACTTTCATTCAAGATGTTTGGACAAACATTTGAAGCACGTGAAAGTTCCACACCGACGAGATAAAGAGAGAGCACCCGACTTACAAATGATAAACGAAAATGCCGGGGTCAAGATAGTGTCCTCACTCCGAAGGAGTGAAGAAGAGAGAAGTCACCAAGTAGGTGAAGAAAAGAAGGAAGATCATGATAACAATCATAACTAGATCTTCTTCCTCGGGATTAAGTGCAATTGCACTTATTTGGATTTTATTGGTTGAGCTCTTTGGTTTGGAAAGCATCTCGGTGGGGAGGGTAGGAAGATTTGTCATAACTATGCAAATTGAGATTCTCTCCCCCCGATCATGATTTTTGCCATCCAAACAATCATACTCCAGCAGAGATATGATATGAGAGAGTTCACCGGCGAACTCCTCATGAAGAATATCACGGAGGTGGGACATGTGCGGTACCATGGCTATAAATATGCACCTCGTCCATTATAGTCTCCGTGTCGACTCATCACTATCAAAGATTGGATTAATCAATTTAGAGTAAATTCGTAATCGAATTCGAATAAGGGATTAGTGATAGTCGATTAACTGTCATGGAAACAACATGGTCAACATCCTCTTCTAAGTTGACGATCTCGGAATGTGGAAGTAATGCATCAATAAATTCTATGTCTTTAGAATATAAAGAATCGGCATCCCTATAATCACCGCCAAAATCGAGAAAGTCTCAACAAGATCATTTGAAAGAGGAGAAGACATATCACACTCATTGTCAAGAATTCCCTCGACTCACTGGGATTGGAACAAGGCCCTCAACACTAGACGATTCCATTTCGGAATAGTGCTAAGAGGCTCGTCCCCATTATGAGAGAGTCAATGGGAGCTTGGTGTGATTTCACCGACAAACTTTCATCATCATCGCCACTATCATCATCATCGTCCAATGTAAGTCGCGAGCCATCGGGCACGCCTTGCAAGTGCTCGTTCTTCGATTCGTATTTCTTCAAGACATCTTTGAATCTTAGCGGCTCGCTCCTCTTCTTCAAGTAATTCTAGCATAGATTTTTCGTTGCGAGACGTTTGGTCTTCTCTACAAGTTCTTCTAGCATACTTTTCTCACGAGGATGTTGATCAATGATGGAAATTGTTCAATGACGGAAAATTGTGGGGTTGGAAATTGTCAAAACAAGGAGTATTATAACAAGGATCGATTCATAGAAATTTTGATTCCATGATTGACATTGGTAATCATAATGAGGACCCCACAAAATTCACAAGAATACGTCTCCATCTCATAGTGCGGGGTTGGTTGAGGAAATTAGTTGTTTCATTGTAGGATTTTGGTCATAGACAAACCCGCTTCCTGGATTCACAATGCCACAACCGGGCAATTTCCACCATTTTGAGGTCCCCACACCATTCACAACCAAATTAAGGGATGAGACATAGAAAGAATCAAATGGATAGAGGGTAAAGAAATGTAGAATCAAAAGATGTGAGAGGGTAAAGATGGATATTTTGGATTTTGAAAACATATTGCAAAAACAAAGAATGAAAATATTTTTGGTGTTGATAACACTTAGAAAAGTGTTAATGAACTTTTGGATTTTGAAAACTTTACAAAAACTTTTACAAAAGATGGGGTATGTGCAAGAATGGGTCCGAAATGGCTAAACACACGCTAAAGCCTCCCAAGAATGGCGCAAAAATTTTGATCTGCAAGAAACCGTCAAGTCAAACAGACTTAAAACAATTTTAAACACAAATACAATGAAGATCAGAGAATATAATGAATTCCCGGGTCGTTATGTCCCACGGAGACTCAATGGTGTGCAAACGCTTGATCAGACGGTAGAATGATCACTAATGATAGCGATCAGAAAGGATTTGGATATGATAATTACACTACTGAAAAAGTTATAAATAAAAGCGACTTAAATGCAAATTAAGAAAATTAAAAAGATAAAAGATATTAAATAAACGCTATCACTATATTTAAAGTGATGAACGTTTAAAACTTAAAACTAAAAACTAACGTTTAAATAAAAATAACGTAAACGTACAAAATAAAACGTGAAACTTATGAAATAAAAGTCCTAAAAATATGAAAAATACATTTTTACAATCCTAATGATAAAAGAAAATTATTAGGAAAGGGAAATTATTTTTACAACTATTTAATTAATTATTATTAATTAAAAACTATTTATTAAGTATTTAAAATGCACTAAAATATAAGAAAATACAAAATTAACCTAGAAAAATGAAATTATAACTTAGAAAAATCTAAAATATGATAAAACTAATTTTAAAACAGAAAATATATTTTTTAGACTTTTTATATATTTATTATTAATTTAAAACTATTTAAAACTAATTAAATGATTTAAAAATACAAATTTAACTAAGAAAAATATGGAAAAATACTTTTATTACTTTTATATTTATCTTAACCTAAGAAAATAGAAAACATATTTTTAAGCTTTTCTAATTTATTTGTATTAAAAGCTATTTAAAAGGATTAAAACTATTTTAAATAAAGAAAAATAGAAAACATTGTAGGAAAAATCTGAAAATTCAGGAAAAAGCTAAAATATTATTCTAAGCTTATAAAAATATAAAACATATGCTTATTTGGAGGAAAATCAATCATTGTGTGAAATCGCTTATAAATAAGCAAATCAAAATAAGCTAAAAAGCCATAAATGACCACCAAATTAA
Source organism: Chrysanthemum lavandulifolium (assembly GCA_022545495.1). NCBI lineage: Eukaryota > Viridiplantae > Streptophyta > Magnoliopsida > Asterales > Asteraceae > Chrysanthemum > Chrysanthemum lavandulifolium. The sequence continues at coordinate 95,411,249 of CM040242.1, read as the reverse complement.
CACATAGGCTAGGGTATACTAATTTAACTAAATTCTAACTTATTCCAACTATCCTAAGTTTCAAAAGCAGATTAAACCAAGAATTAAGCAAAGCGAGGACTAAATTATTTCGTAAAATGGGACAACATTGATGCTTATCTAAGAGTGGGGTCCACAGTGTTAAACTCAAAACCTTGGCTGAAAATGGTAGTCAATTGGGTGGTGAGTGATTTGGAACCAAGAACCACCATTGGGGTCCACTTGGTGTGGCCTATGGGACCCACCAAAGTGGTGGGAAGCCATCGATTGATGTCAGATCCGCATTGCAGACAGTGTTCGAGAGGAGGGTGCTTAAAAGGAGCCGATTTTAAGGACTTAATAACTGATTGAGTATAAGCTATTATTTTCTAATTTTCTAGAGCAACTAAAGTTAACTATCCCAAAAGCATTTGAGCTAAAACCTAGTATTAAACACACAATGAAAATCTAAAGTTTATTCAAAAACAGGCTAATGAAAATTTGACTTTTTATAAAAATAAGCTAGTTTGACTTTAATGAACTTTAGATCAATATTAATGACTGAGCATGTTATAATAAGCTATGATAAGTTGATTTTAAGCTAAAACACCAAGGTATGCAACAACATGAAGGATTTCACCTTCCAAATCCTTGACAGTTAACTGTCAAGGAATGGAATTTGATATTTTGACTTTTTATGGAATAAGGACTAAGTTTACTTGCTGAAATGAGTTATTAGACACATGTATGACTTAAAACAACAATAATGAACAATAAAGCAAGCTTATAACACTCGATTATCAAACCAATCCAAACACCTCTTTAAAACATGATTTGCAAGTTTAACAAGGCTAAGTGATGAGCAAGCTAGTACTACTTGATCAATCTAAGCTAATAAGACCTAAGTATAACTAAATTAACATGTTAGAACTAAAGATGACCACGAAAAGAGACAAGCAACATATGCAAATTTGGCTTGAAAATTAGAAGTGAGACAAACTCACATGTGTTCCAAATATCATAGCCAACACCAAACCCAAACCTAATCTATTCTAAGCTAGTTAAACCCATTATCAACCTGCGTCACCTTTGTTCATTATCAAACCATATGAAGCTAAGAGTTGACTCATTGACCAAGCATCAAATTTACTTGAAAATGATTCAAAAGCTTTTCAAAAGCTATAAATGACTTAAGTGAGCTTGTTTAAGCTTACAATGAAGCTAATGGAAGCTTGTTCAATAGACAATAAAATCGGAATTCTCAACAAGAACTTGGAAAATTAGAACTTATATAAAACTTTGATAAGTACTTAAAACACACTACAAAGGTTTACTCACCAAATGTGATACGTAAACTAGATTACAACATTTAAACTTGAATTAAAACATTTAATTAAAAACTACATTTAAAGAAAACAAATAAAACTAGCTACTCCCCAAACCGCTTTTTTCTTCCTCTTTATACCCCAAGTCTTCTCTCTCTCTCTCGAGCAAATCCCACTTGAAATCGAGCAATTGGATGACTTTTGTGAAATTTGGCAACTTTTTCAATTTTGGCGGGAATAAAGGATATGAGCAGTTGAGGTTGAGTGAAGGGTGGAAGGAGGTAATTAATGCTATTTGGATGTAGTAGAGGAGGGGGGAACAAGGTGTGAGCTGGGGGGATGGAGAAAGGTTGAGTGTGCAGAGGTTGCAGTAGGGACAAGTTGGAGGGGAAGACTTATTTGGCGCGTTTTGTGGGTTTTGACCACGGCTGACCAGATATTATTGAAAGGGGGGGTTCACAATTAATATGACAGGGGTCCAATAGGTGTGAGGGTCCAAATGAGTTAAAAGGTTCAATGGCTTTAATAACAAAAGGACCTAAGTTGTAATTTCGAATTTCAAGGGCTAATCCGCAATTAAGCAAAGTTTCTCCAAGGGTTGAAATTGACAAGCTTCAAAGTATAAGGACCAATTTTGCCATTTTCCAATTTTCCGGGGCCAATTTTGCCAATTTGAAACTCAAGGACCATTTTGTAATTTTCTCAAACTTTTGATATTTTTCACCAAAGGACTAAATTTGACAACTTTTGATTTTAAAAGGACCTTTGGTGACTTTACTTTGAAATTATGTGCTCGGGGACTGTTTTTGACAATTTTAGAAACTTGGGGACTAAAACTGCAATTTTGCAAATTTGTTACGTTTTCATCCGATTTGTGATATTTTTATCATTTTGATGCGTTTACGAGTGTTTTCGGATGATTTTGCGGTTTATATTGTACAAAAATGATGAGTATTTAGACACCATCGAGATTCTTTGGTATTGAAAAGGAGACCTCTCCTAGTCTCCGCTCAGAAAAACCAAAGCGCACTATTGAGTCTAGAGCCACGAGATTCATCAAAAGATCTCTTAGGAACACTTGACATTTCATCACTTGTCGCTCAACATTAAGGACGCAAGTGATACATTATCGAGTCCTTCATGATCTTAGCAATCTGTCGAGAACATTTATGAGGGGTTCGCAATTGTGATCCTCGGTGATTGAATGGAAACTCCGCCGTGGTCAACATCAAACAAATTCGACAAAGAGTCACCGGTAACTCCTTGTGGTTACGCTTAGTGTTGTCTCAAGCGGTCTACGATCGTGGGGTGATGCTTGGTGTACCTCGACTCACCGAATCAGAGGTGTACTTTGGTACATCGTGTTATCATACTTGAGAGACTCTAGTTCGAACAACCCTTGCTAGAATTAGAGATGTCTTTTCACACTATGATGTTAACACGCTCAAGTTCGAACTTGTAAGTCTTTGAAATCCCGCTAAGGAGATTCCTTTCAAGAATCGAGTCCTGAAGATGTGGGTCATTACTTGAACTTGTTCAATGTAATGCCAACTGTCCCTTTATGGGATTTGGACGGCTGATTCGCTCGACCAAGGTGAATGGAATCAAGACATTCATCAGAAGAACAATCGTAGTGGTCAACTCTCTAAGAAACGACCACAGTGATCGATTGGTGTTTATCATTAACCCACTCTTATGTTTTCTTCTTATCGATGCTCCTGGGAGATGATCGTGCAGATTCTCCACATGCTCATACCAACAACAACATTAATTGAAGTTCTCTCGCAAGGCTACACAAAAGTCAAAATGATTCTTAGTCAAAGCCAAAGAATCTACAAAGTTTAAAGACTAAAGAGAACTACATCAACACTGAAATCCAACGTCAAAGAGCGTGTGAGCATGTTGGAGAAGGACGTGGATACACCTGAGCAACGAAGCGGACCTGATGCAGATTACAACAACATAACATCACCATATCCACACTAGAACAAAGAACAAAGATAAATGAAGACGTCAAAGCTGAAAACTTCAAAGAAAAACAAGATCCTCATACTGGGGAGATTGTTAGAATCAAGGCACTTCTTCTCACAAGAAAGAAGAATGTCAGAAGAAGTCAAAGCAACTATTACATCAGCACCAACAACGTTTCAAGATTACTGAAGTTACTAATTACCAACACTTAGGGGGAGATTGTTGGAATCACTCTTAAACTATATTTCAAGTGTTTGTAATCAATATGTAATAGGTTGCTTGATTAGGCTTTTATGTTTGTAGTAAAGGCAAGGCTTATGTAGAAAGCCCATAAGCCTTGGCCCAAATCTAATAAGGAAGGAAAGGGACTTGTAGTGTTGCCGTAGTCCCTTCTCCTATAAATAGACTTGTAAACCTTTATTTGAAGGTTGGTTGTTCACTTCACAATATATCCTACACCTATTATTCTCTCACTCATACGTGTGTGTATTGTGTGTGTGTTCATCCGATCATCTTATCTATATTTCTTACATATTGATGCTTGTGTTACATTATGGTGACCTAACATTCCCCTTTGTACGTGTGAGAGGCCCAAGTATGGTTTGATCAGATGTTACGTGCTTCCTTGGAGAAGATTATTACAGCCTCCGGACCAGGGTTTGGTGACTGGCAGTGGCGGCTTGCCACCCTCCCAATCAAGATGGGTGGGCTTGGCATCCATGCGGCGAGTGACATTATCCAATATGCTTTCCTCGCCTCTCGTTTGCAAACTCATCGATATGCGGGGCCGATATTGGTAAGCGGGCATTAATTATCCACGGTCCTTCGTTCTGAAGATGCTCTTGATACTTTTAACAGTGCTTGTAACACAGACACGTTCTTTGTCACCTCTAACGCTCCTGCCCCCATATGATGAAAACCTTGGCAAAGTGTTACTTTGGTGTCATCGAGAAAGATCTTACTTCCAAGTATTCGTTGAGTCCAAGGCAAGTGGTTATCCTCAGTTGTACCCGGGCCCCACATGCACAAGATATCATATTCACCATACCTATTGATGGGTTAGGCCAGAGGATGAACCATCGCTAATTCCGTTCGGTATTGTGTTATAGGCTTACCATACCAATGTTTTCTGAAGGTAGTCCTTGTCCGAGCTGCAAGCATCGTATGGACAAATGGGGAGACCATGCAATTCACTGTTCCAGTGAAGTGGGGGTGAAGTTTAGACATAACTTGGTGCGTGATATTCTTGTCGACATATGTTCCAAGGTAGGGATTATGGTGAAAAAGGAGTCCCCAATGGGGTTTCTTTCGAGGGATGGGAAAGAGCTACGTCTGACAGATTTGCTATTATTCAACTAGATCCAGTAAGGACGCATGTTTGGATGTGACTGGGATCTCTCCTTTTGCGGTATTGATGCAACTTTGTGGGCTCCAGGGTAACCTTACATAATGCTGTGGAGAAGAAGAAAAAGAAATATGTGTCCAAATGTGAAGAACACGGTTACAAGTCATTTGTTTTTTCTACATTCGGGGAGCTTGACGCGGAAGTCTTGGATACACTTTCACACATCAAGACCGTTGTTGTTAGCCACTCGAATAATGTCAAGAGTGGTGCTTTTATTTTTCATAGACTAAGTTTTTGTATCCAAAAAGGAGTGGGAGTCCAACTAGTATCTCGGCTTCCCACCAATTTCTTGTAAAATCCCTCTGGTTTTCTAATGAAGTGATGTTTTATAATATATATATATATATATATATATATATATATATATATATATATATATATATATATATATATATATATATATATATATATATATATGGGATAATTTAGCTATAATTTTTGTAGCCAATTAGCTCTAATCCTTCATTAAAAATACACTAACAATGATTCGAGGACTCACGAAAAGAATCGGGACCCACAAAAATAATTAGGGACCCACATTTTAGTACAAAATTGTGGCCGTTAATTCCTACAATTAATTAATAATATATTCCATATATATATAATAATAATAATGTATATATATATATATCTCGCTTTCCACTAACTTCTTGTAAATCTTTTGCGTTTAAATAAAGTGATGTTCTATAATATATATATATATATATATATATATATATATATATATATATATATATATATATATATATATATATATATATATATATATATATATAATAATAATAATAATAATAATGATAATTAATAAAGTGATGTTACTTGAAATTTGAATCCACATTTCGCCTATCTCCTCGACAAGTGGCACTCTGGAGTTCGCAAAAGGAGGACCACACTTCCGACTGGCTTAGGGTGGTTCCGATATCTGGGTTGGGACAGACTATGAACGCCAGAACTTACAGGTGTGTATTATGTTATCGACTACGCGTTCCCTTTTTCTCTGTTCAGATGCCGTGCTCAGCCTGCTCCAAGGTTTTCACGGGGGATATTTACGGGGACCATGCAGTATCGTGTACTGGCACTATTGGTATTAAACATCGGCACAACATGGTGCGCGATACTTTGGTTGATATTTGTTCTCGATCCGGGGTCTCAGCTAGTAAGGAGGTCGACATCGGGTTGGGTGGAGAAAGGGAGCAAGTCTTACGGCCAGCAGATATCTTGCTTTATTCTTGGGATGGAGGGCAAGACGTATGTGTTGATTTGACGGTCGCGTCCCTCACGCAAACCCAGTATGATTGATTTTATGCGGTCGTGTGGTGATTGATGCATAAGCGTAAGCGCATCAAGTATGGAGCCAAATGTGCGGATATTTGATATGGGTTCATCCCTTCTCATCTCTCTTTGGGGAACTTGGCGCAGATCGGTGGCCTCTTAAACGGATCCGAAAATTCTCTATAACTCGAGATATTGGGCGCGCGCATTACTCATATCTTCGATATGATTAGTTTCTTATTGTTAAAAGTGTGGGGCGGGTAGTTTCGTATTCTCACTAATTTTTTGTAAAGTTATGGTTTTGTTTTTAATGAAAGGTGATGTTTAAAATAATAATAATAATAATAATAATAATAAATACCATCTTCAAACCCTTATTTGAACATAGTCCACTAATAAAATCCAACAAAAACAGGTGTAGAAAGAAAAACAAAAAATGGCAGAAAGCAAAGAGATTCACAACCTCAACGCAAAATGGGATGCATTTCTTGATTTGGGTGTACGTCGATTTGTCTATTCATCTGCCACCGGTGCTCTTGCTGGCCTCATTCTCTTCCGTATGTTCCTTTTTTTCATCATTTCATTCAAATTCTTCATATTTGTAACTTTATATTTGATAAAGATTCATACCCACTTTCTTATATTGTTGATTGATTATGAAATTAGGAGCTTTTCGTACAAAGAGTTACCCTTAGGGTTATGGGTTTGTGTTGTAAGATTTCAAGATTCTTGTTTTCTGGTAGTTAAGTTTTTTAATATTAGGGATTTTTTTTTTATTTTTTATTTTTTTTAATAATTTGGGTAACCATGGTTTCTGACTTTTTGGCCGACTAATCTACGGCCCGCTGCCACACATGCTTGAACCGGTTAAAGCCCTCCCCTTTTTTGTGAAGGTTGGCGTGGCCACTGGCCACATCAGAATTGTTGGCACCAAGCTCTCTTTTTAGTGATGATAGTCGTAAGCTTTTTACCTCTAGGCCACCACTGAAGGGCTAATATTAGGGATGTTGCAGTTGGGTTTTGATGATTATTAGGAAATTATGTTTTGGGGGTTTATTTCATGTTAAAAAAAAAGGTTGTTAAGCGAAGTGACTAGTTAACCTAATGTTACGGTTGTAATATTAAGTGTTTTACCTTTTGATATGGCTGTAGCTGAAATACTGGTTGTGTTGAAATGTTGGATTTAGGGGTGTCTATGTTACCGGAATAGTTCGTTAGCTTATGCATTTTAAAACAAAATTCAGGAGATGGTGTTTTGGTAAGCTTATTATGGTATCAAAACATAGGGATGCTGAATTAACTAAAAAGGACTAACACTTCCAGGGGAGGAGAAGAACAAAGAGGAAACGTGGGTAAAGTAATAAACAAACATGGATAAAGAGCACTTGTTAAATTAGCTAATAGCCTAAAACGCTAGGGGTGAAGGAGCTTATAGAACCAGCTTAAATAAGCTAAGGTGTTTGCTTCATTAAAAATACTCAATAAAGCTAATAATCTGCTTCAAAATGGTTTCGCAATAAGCTGACAAGTTATCAAATTATTTTATTTGTACTCGTAAAGTTAGCTTAGCAAGCTTTTTATGTTGGCTTACTGGTGCTTAAAGTTTCATAAACAATTAAACAAAATAAAGTTAACTTAGTTAAAGCATTAAACAACATATCGATTATGTATCCTCATAAAGAACAGGTCTACTGGTATTCACATATTTGGCATAACCAAAGCCTCAACCAAGTCATTGTCAGATTTTGCTGCTGGCTCTGATAAATGTTACGGTTTTATTGAGAGTTTAATGCTTATTAGATGTTTAGCTTATTTTTCAAGGGATAAAATCTCTTACAACTTAGCATCCTAAATCTCTGATGTAATTGAAGTAATCTGAACTATTAAATTCTGAATAAGCTTCACCTTCACTTTCAGCATGTCCCAAAGTTTTGCAGACGTTTTACTGTTGGCTTCTCTTCAGTTGCAATCTCTTACTGGTCTCAGTCTCACGCCGATTAGTTTTCATCTTCTAAATGTTTTTCCACTCGTAACCATTAAAAAACATTGCATACGACTATTCACTTAACTCTGGGGTAACTCTAGCATGTAGATGTGGCAATTATAAGTTTATAATCCATTGTCCCATTGATATGGAAATAGGTCAGGTTAGGCTGTATTTGATTGTTAACGAGTCAGCTAAAATTGAAACGACTTAAATGGATTAAATGTGTCAAAGTGATAGGGACTCATTGCTGATGTAGTGTTCTGGCATTGGCTTCATCTATTTACCACCAGCATCTTTGTCACATTAGTCCAATAAATAAAGATTCTCACAGCAGAGGAGTTCACAGCAATTTACTAGATCATTTTAGCTATTTGCACTATGCTGGAATACATCTATGATAATGTGTATTGATTTGATGAATGACACTAGCCTGAGCACCTTGTTATATGTAAAACGAATTTTGTACCCGTTAATCACAATATAAGGTACTTGATAAAATAAGCTGTCGTGTTTGTCAGGTTCTCCTGTGTCTCGCTGGGCATCAATTGCTTTTGGTGCAGGAATAGGAATTGGATCTGCATACACAGAGTGCTCCCAGAAATTTGATGGGGCTGAGACACTCGTTGCAAAGGTAACATTTACATACATTATTCAGATATTCACTGTTCATAGTTTTACATCTAATTTTGCATGTTCACGTAAACTGTCTGTAAATTCAATGTAATAGATGGATGCATTTCTTCTATATGTAACTTCATTTCTAACTTTTTCCAAGGAGCTACTTACGCTGATGATATCATGTGATGATATTTGTCATTCTTTATTTGGTAATTGTCTAATTGATGTACGTTGCATATCCGTTGCCGAATCGGCATATAAACTTTAATGTCTTGCCTTTGCTCTTCTTAGTTTTATGTATATGAAGTTGGCACAAAATGTTTGGGATTCATGATGCTTCCATCATTTATATTTCTCAAATTGTTTTAGGTTCAGTTTTGCCTTCCCCTTCAAACTATATTATGCTTAGCCGTTATATCATTATATCCTAACGTACACCTAATATATTTTTAAAGTCGAAATGGACTAAGAATTTGGGGTTTTTTATGTTTACCATGTTCCTTTTTTTAATCTACTTTTGATTTTTTAGTAAAAAAGGTAGGATGTTAGACTGACTAGGCCCTTGACCCTCTTATAAGAATTCTGTTTAGTTGTGGGCGTCAATCATCTAGAAGTTGGTTGGCTCTTGGTTTGTGCTAGCTATATTCTATATTTAGGCTCTCTCTGCATTTAGTGACCTCTTGAAGTAACGGTCACTGCTTTAAGTTGTTACGCTAGTTATTCTTGTCAAGGTCTTGTCAAAGCATCTGCTCTGCTTTAGCAATGTAATACATCTGCATTTAGTGACTATAGGTCTATAGCAAAACCTTTAAGAAACAATATTAGCAATGTTGGAAATGAGACTGTCTATGGTTTAAGTTATGGTGTAGTCTTTGTATTAAGAATAGCTCTTATATATGAAGAATATGGTTCTTGAAAGCTTGAATGTATCATAAATCAAAGTTAAAACAAACGTAGACCATATGAATGAAACTCGACGAAAACCTGTAGGTAAATGGATCGAAAATATTTGAAAATCACAGGTAGACCCATTAAGTTAGGTTTTTTTTTATGGTTTAGTTACCAAAATTTCTATTTGCTTTTTCTGATTAGTTTCTTAGTCAATTTGAAATTAAGATATCAATCAACAAACTTCCAATGGTCAAGGTGTTAAATCTCTAGGCGGCATGCTGTAGCGATTTGTGCTTGCCAACTCGTAATATAAACAATATAATGTCATGTTTAATCAATCACACATCAACTTTCTATGAGATGTTTTCTGAGGAGTCCATTTATCTTTTGTCTTCTACAATGTGATGTCAACCCCTTTCCGACTAGTCTGTACATCCTTGCAACTTTTAAATCATGCCCCTTCTTTATGCCACACACCCTTTTATGTGGCTTGCAAAAATTATAATTTCATGCATATATGGTGTGTGCTAAGATTTGAAATCAAGATAAATGAATGAACTAGTAGGGTGGTGGTGGTTAAGCCCGTACCAGAAGTAACCGTAGTCATACAAAAATGGTTCAAAATACGATCTAGAAGAATGGCGTTCTCTTGTTTTTTACTCCGTATTTGTAAAGCATGGAGAAGATCTACATCTCTTTTTGTCTATAATTCTGTCTATAAGGATGAACCCTTTTTTACGATCTAAATTAATGAAATAACCCAAGCTAAACCCGATGCAGCGCCTCATAGTTTCTATTTAGGGCCGATTCCTATCTAAAGTTGTAACAGTTTCTTCTCTAAATTTCTGACAAATTGGTTTCTTGAGGGTGCGAACACCCTACATAAGGATCATTTACATTTTCGTGTAAGTTGACTAACTTATTTTGGACCAAAGCTCCAGTATATTCTTTCTGCAATTAACTTTGTGATTGTAGTTGACTTGTATTTATTGGACAATTCTTTTCTTAGTCTGCGAGCTAAATTAATAGCTTAATAGTTGAGATATTTTGATTGTGTTTTCCAACTAACACAGCCAGTAAATAGTATGTGTAAGCTGTATATATGTTTTTCTAGTCTATGAAAGCAATTGTACTAAAGCTTCTATCTCCTTTTCCAGGAAGAATGATACTGAGTTAGCTTCCTGCAACCGGAGTTGAAAGTTTCAGAGATTCATCTTATTTTGTGTCGATATAAAGCTTAGATGTCCCAAGATTTTCATTTGCTTTTAATTTTGTAACAGCAATCTTGAGCGGAATATGAAATGCAAGATTAATAATTGCTCTACAATTCATCTTTTGTTTGCTCTGAAGATGTTACATTTGCAAGTCCTGATATTTGAGCATCATCTATGAGTCAATGAGTGTGCCAACTGCATGATTTTACTATATTGTGTCTTAACTCTTAACTGATTCTGATTGTGGATACCGCTGCCAATTCAAACCATCAGCTCCAGTAAACTTGTGTTCTTTTTAAAACAATCTAATTCAGTCTTCATCAGCCTTCGGGTTACAACTTTATATAGATATATTTGCCTGCCTGCTAGATTCTCTGGCAAAAAAAAAAGAAAATAAATAAATATCAAAAAAAGCTTTTTAACCACATTGAATAGATTACACCGTAACTTGATGGACGATTCAGAACTCATGACAAAAATAGATGTGGGGGCAGGTACCAAATTGCAGCAATAGAAAGACTGTAGCGTAACTCTGGTTAAAGGACAGACAAATTAAAAAAACTCAATCAGAGCTGATCACCATATCCGGGACTCTCATAACAAGCTCAATGAACTCGTGCCAGACATACGTTTTAGCGTACTCATCTTAAGGTGCATATCAATAAATGATCAGGATTTTCTCTTCTTCATAAATACACCCTGCTGAAGAATTGATTTCTTGTGTTTGCTAACGTGTTGCTAGCCCCTAAGTTGCCACTAACAGGATTGTTACTCCTACTATTCTTTATGACGAGATCATACTAATGAGCTTAGAATCTGCTTTGACACTATTATCATAAGTTTACCACCGTGGTACCCTTGGATTTGTTCCTAAGCTAGGAATCGATTTAAGGCTCACATTTTCATCTCATATTTGCGCCATGTCTTCTATGAAATCCTCATATGAGTGTTCCTCGACTTATTTTAGGTTCCTATCACGACCACTTTATACTTGCTCTATTTAAAAGGATAGTAATACGTTACAAATAAAACATGTATATAGGTCATTAAGCCTTACTGCAGATTAAGATTATGATGATTTTTATATTTTTAAAACCATATTATTTACATCTTTTTTGATACTTTTTAGTCCTCAAGTTCACTTAAATGTTTCATCTGCATGAACCTAGCAGAATACCTAGGTAGGTTCACAATGACATTCCATAATATCAGAAAGTGCACCACGGTTCATCTGACAGTGAGAAAAGTTGGTAGTTTTTGCAGACAAAAACACAAGCAAGTATACTCGTCTTGTATATGGCATTAGACAAATAAAAACACAGAGAGTGGTAGAAATAAAAAGAGATAAATAGATAGGGTTTGTGTTGAAAAAGTGAGTTTATGTCTGCAAGTTTGAAGTAATAAGTGAAAAAAAGCACTACGTCTAAAAAAAACAAACAAATACTGCTGCGCGCCGGCAGACAAAAGAGGTATATTATGAATTATTTTGTAGCAGTATTTTATGTCTTTGATACTCCCTGTTTTAAGCGATTGCATGTTTTGCACTCCAACATTCTAGTATCATTTGACAAAATAATTTATATTCTCAAATCACGAAACACTAGTGAAAAAGGAAAAAAAAAATGAAAGAAGTACTTCAAACGGTCTTCTTCCTTGCAGATGAAGACTTTAGATGTACCTCTTCTTCTGCAGACATGGTTTGCAGATGAAGAGATAAAACATCTGAAAAAACAAACGACACCTAAAATTATCTACAAAAGGGGAAACAGTTGAATTACTACCATACTTCGCCATCTTCAGCTTCTTTCTGATCATCATGATCAACACGTCTATGATCTCTCTTGTATCTCTTGTGTCGTTCATATTCTATCGGTGGCTGTTGATCCAACTATAGCACAGCAAATTAAAGCTTGGTTATCTCAAACAAACTGAGAATCACACATTAATTTATATTTTTATTTTTACAAGAGTTTGAAAGGAGGTCGCAAATTTGGCGGTATGGTTTATCTTAATAAGAAAAACAAGTTAAGCCAAAAGATTTAACTAATAATGATCGTTCTTGTAAAATTATAGCTTTTGTAATCAATAAGATGAAAAGTGAAGTAATTACCTGTTTCGTCTTTTTCCGTTCAGCGCTATGTCTATGAGAATCACGGGACTCATCCATGCTCATATCATCCGAATAACGCCTCCGATGCTTCTTATCCTTGTCTCTTCCTGACCTATTCTCCTCATGGCTGCCAGACTCTCCTTTATCATCACCATTCTCACTATCTGTATCATCTTTCCTACGTTTATCTTTCTTACTTCTACTATCCTTGTCCCTTCTATATTTTTCTGTTCTCCTATCTCTATCCTTAGCCTGGAAATATAAGTTATTGTCACATTAAATTTGTGTTCACACAATATATATAGAGTAATTCAAATCTAATAAAGATTGCAACTACTTTCATCCTTATCAGTCACTGATTTTTCTCATAGCAGAAATAAGATTAAACTAATTCATACCTTTTCCTCTCTGCGCTTCCGCTCATCTCTTGCTCTCTTTAATTCTGATATGTATTTGTCAAAGATCTCCTTAAAGAAGCTTTCCTCGGCAGTATACCTGTTTTCCAACCACCAATGATGCTATTATACCAGAAAACAACAAAATACCAAAGCACTAGAAACAATACCAGGCAAGCAAGTTCTAACTTCAGAACAGAACAGTTACGTCAACAATCAGGGTTAAATAAATAGAAACAATACCAGCTTTCAACTTCAAAGAGAGGCAAAAAGTCCTCCCATCGTGAGCACCAAGTGATTTCCTGCAGCAAGATAATGCTTGAGTAAATCTAAAGGAACAAAAAACTTCAGTGCCAATTGACCAATATACATCATCAACAAAGACAAATGTCATACCTTAGAAGCAGTCAAAGATATATAGAAGTCCTCTGCAAGACGTTTACGCCTTTTGGCTTCTTTTTCCTCCCTTTCTCGAACTCTCTCAAGTAGCTCGTCAAATACAATCTGCAAAAAAGTAAAATATTTTAGATTTTATAGATATTTGAAGAGTCCAGAACCCCTGAAACAAGCTGTTAGCATTGTCAACAAAAAGACCAGAGCCTGAACTCATATTATTTATATTTGGTGAGAAATCATACCTTTAAATTAACATCTGAAACAGCAGGTGAGCTAATATCTTCAGCAATTGCATTCTTAAAGTCTTCAAGGGTCCATGTAGATAAAACAGAAACCTGAAATCGCCACGAATTAAATAAGTAGCAAGACTCTGCAAGTGCGAGACTACCAGGTTGTAAACAAAAACTAACCTTTCTCATCTTCACTACTTCTTTTATTTTATCCCTGTCGTCGCTGTACTGTAATATACAACATAGCATATACACATGAGCAAGTAGTTATAAAGTAGAGTATGCATAATACAAACAAATAATATAACAACGTGCTTTTTCAGTTATGTTTTAGTCATTGTAGTATTTTTTTTAGATAATTTGTGTCCCGTTTGAGTCGATAAAACATGGCTACAAAATAACTCAAACGAGGCAAAAAAAAAAAAAAAACACTCATTTTTTTTACTCAGATGTACAAGAAAAGTACAATGACTAAAAGAAGACAAATGAAAAAACACTTGTTAGTTTATATATATAAAAACCCAATAACGTTACCAACGATAATAGAAAAAAGCAGCTTGAATTACTTCAATGGGGCAATATATACCTGCTTTTCTAACTCCTCAATTACATCTTCAAATAGTTCCTTCGGGGTGGCACCAGAACCATTTGATGATAAAGCTGCATATGCAGGTAAATCTTTTACCTATACAAAATAATCAAATAAGTACCATATTCATGTCCTTAATGTCAATAGTGTATCTGTGTATTAAGTTACAAGATAGAAACTTTATTAACCCACTTTAATCAAATAGTCACGCCAGATAGTTTTTGAAGTAAGCATGCCCAAAGCACTATGCCCTTCCATTAGCTTGCGGAATTCATCACGATTTTTACGCTCTGTTTTCCTTAATTCTTCCTGTAGATTTAAATTACAAATAAGAAGAGTAGTTCATACTTCATAGAATTAAATTAAATTTATAGTCGGGTTACTATTCGTAGTTTCCTCTGCTCTTCCTCCTCCTTCTCTAGTTCACGTATATATTCCTAAGACATAAACTTAATAGTTAGTTGACAGACAAATTAAAAACTAAATACAAAACACATTTCTCATCTAAAAAGAGGTTGAACAAATGTACTTGGAAGATTTCTAGGCGATCGAGTTTTTCAAGACGTGAGCAACTTTCATTGGTTTCTAAACGATCTTGCACTCTACGCCACTGACTGCTTGCCTAAATATACATATAATGTGTCAGGAAAATTGTAAAATATGTGGAAAATAAATACATAAAACAAAAATTATTTTCTTTAGATATGCTAGAGCAAGTACCGTGATGAAATCACATGACTTCAAAAATTCAATGTACTCCTTTCTGTTTTTCTTGTGCTCTTCTAAAGCCTTAGACCGCTCCTGATAAAAAGAAATATTCGCAAGGCATACATGTCAACAATCTGATTTAAGAATATACACCTAAACACACACACACACTATGAATCTTTAATCAAATGACCTTTTTCTCAAGTTCCGTTATATGATCATTAAAAAGGTCCTCTCGTTCTTTAGGACGCTCAACAGCTTTGAAGCGATCATCATCCTCAAAGATTAAAATTGCTTCTCTACAAATTCAATAGATACTAAATAAGTACAGCAAATAAGGATGCTATACAATATGTAACCATGTTAGGAAAAGAATATAAATAAGTACAGACCTCCATTTTGTGGATGATGTAAGGTCCGTTGAATCCTGAAAAAATAAGGAAAAGAATATAAACAAGATGATCACACTGCAATAAGTATAAGTTAATAATAACCAACTTACTTCTAGCATTTTCTTAAAGTCTTCTCGTGCCTTTTTCTGTTTATGGCGCCTCTCCTCTGCTTCCTGTTTTTTCTTTTGTGCTATAAACTAATAAACCAAAATACAGATACATTAGACAAACTGTACCAAGTACAGGTGGCAAACATTTATAGCGATGCAAGTATGAAAAAGCCATAACACTGTAAAAGCTAATAACTACCTCACTGAAAGCTTGCTTCCGCTCTGCTAGTGTTCTGAGAGCAGTATACCTTCGGTCCTTAATGATTACTCTCATTGCCTGATCCCATATCCAGTCAGAAGCAATATTTGCAGTTTCTAGAAGGTTCTTGAATGCATTTTTAGCCTCCTGAAACATCAATGTAAGACATCTAGCAAACAAACATATAACTAACACACATGATTGATGTAAAAGAGTATGAATCTAGAAACAAGCGCATGCCTGTTTATTCTCATAAACTAGCGGTTCCAGTTCAGCAGCATTTTCTTCTAAAGCAGCAATATTGGCACTTGATTCCTAGAAATCACAAATTATATCAAAGAAAAGAGGGCTAATTGCATAAAAAGTTACCAAATGTTAGACAAATTTTGTTTTTAGTCAACCAAACTTGTTTTTAGGCCAGAAAACCCATCAAAGTTCTAAACTTTTTGATAAAAGGTAAGCAACTTTCAAAAGTTTTAATATAGGGTAACCCGTACAAGATAGTGGGCAGCTGACGAGTGAGTAACTTTGATCATGTTGCATTTTCTGACATGGTAACAGAGAACCGGTTAACTTGAAGAAAACGATAACTTCTTTGATGAGGTTTTTTTTTTTTTACCTAAACAAGGTTGGTTACCACTTTTATACAATTTGCCGAAGAGAAAACATACTCCGACCTTAAATCAATTTTGAGAAAATAACCAGCTTACCTCGATGTTATCAGCAGGAGTTCCATTTTCAGCAACTACAGCTTCTTTGACTAAAATATCCTCAGTGTTACTCCTACAATTTTCATAGAGGGATGTTAAAAAGACAATGTGGAAGAATACTTCCGAAAAAAAGGTTAACCATGAAAGTATGTTAATACAGTGTTGGTGTAGCAGGAACTGCTGTTTCTTCTGCAGCATTTGTTGTCACTTTAGGAGACTCGGTGGCTCCTGCTGACATCTCAGAATTTAACAACGATCCTGATTGGACAGCTGCAATAGAAGGAGCCACTGGAACCGGGCTTGACACCAGTTGAGGTTGAGAAGATGGAATATCAATTACTGTAGGAACCAAGGGTTCATTAACAGGATCCTTTGTTGGCTCAGTTGTATATGTGCTTTTAACTTGTTCACGGGCAAACTGCATCATATGTTGAAGTTCAAATAAGTGAATAATCATAGTAAATGTAGGATTATTAGATTGGTGTGTTGAGGAATACCTTAAGTTCATCAGGTATCCTCCACTTCGATTGTTCAGTAACCTTGTTGTAATAATACCTGCAAAGATGGACATTAGTAGGCATAGATACAAGATAAATACGAAATGGGGCAGATAAGAGTGTTTCAGTTTACACACTTTCTTCCATCAGGAGCTTTGTATTCCTTCCAGTTTGTAGTTGCATCAGCTCTCTGTTCATAACGAACATCATACAAAAGTTAAACGTATATTGTAGTACTGTAAAAGAGTTACTCCTTTTGTCCCCAAATTAGTGAACGCCTTACTATTTTAATATGTCCCAAATGATCAGATTTTCCACCAGAATAGATATAGTTAATTAAGTTTCCCATATTGCCCATTTACCCCTAAGTGAAACTACTACCATCACAACTCATAGACATCATTTTATAATTGGTCATAGGGCAAAGATGTCATTTTGCTCAATTAAACACTAATGATTACACTTTTCTCAAACCATTTGCTTTTGTCTAGTGGACAATTATTTTGGAATGGAGGGAGTACCTATTTACAACAACAATAATACCCAATCCCATGGGATGGAGTACCTATTTACCCCTTTATAAACTAAACTGAAATTTTTACTCCCATTTCACAAGGCGTCGCTTTTTTCCAGATGAATGTCTTTTATGGTCGTTTTATACATTGGTTACTACAATAATCATCATTTTTCAAACAGCAAAACAATCAATTATCTGATCATTACAGCTTCAAACAGCAGAAGCACATCCAAACACTATCTCCTACCATCCCGTTTTATTACATCAGATAATTCAATATCACATGAATACATGATACATTTCAAAATGCAGATTCAAACATTCTTTGGGGGGGTGTTTGGGATTGCTTATTGAAATAGATTATGCGTTTCGAAAACATATAATTACAAAACGTGATTCTGAAATATAGTGTTTGGATTTGATTATGCTGTTTAATATCAGATAATCAGTTTTTTGAGTGTTTGCCAAATCAGATTATTTGATCACTTTAATAATAATATGACCAAAAAGGACATTCTTATAATTTAAGCACTTTAACAAGTTATAATTTGTAACTTTGTAATATCATAATAATATAAGAATGTTGCAATGCTAGAAAGGGATATAAATTGCAATGGGCCATTCAAAAACATAAACGAATACAAGCTTATCAGATTTTGGGCTTAAAGGAATAAAGACTTTAAAGTAACAACTAGAGTTTTATATATACTCGGTATATACATTCGCGTAACACTTTCACACTTTCACTTCTCTATTCTTTTCTTTCAGCCGCCATGTTACTAAGAACAAAACACTCAAAAAAAAATTGAAGTTCAACAAGTTAACCACGACAGTAGCTCATGGGGATCTCTTGCAAAGTTATATATGGTCTTCTTATGTTGTAACAATAGGTAAAATGCACGAAAATCGTACAAATCTAACCCTTATACAAGGGCATTTGTGTAATTTAAAAGGAAAAGGAGAATCACGTTTTCCAGCAGCAGGTGGGTACCTACTTTTGCAAAACTGCATTTTGATTGCTCCAAAACGCTGATAATTGATTATTAACTTTTATTTGCCAAACACTCAAATCTGATTATTTGCGTTTCTGAAATGAAATAATCAGATAATCACTACAAAAACGCACTCCCAAACACCACCTTAATACCTAACTGACAATGTAGGTACATAAAAAACCTGGATGCTAACTATTATTTATGGATATCCGATCTGATAGTGATCAGGGCATGGTAAACAGAAGAATAAAATAAGGCTGTATGATAAAACAATAAGGTGATGTTCACACACCTCAATTGGGCTCATTAAATCGAGAGGCTTCTCCCAGCTGGACTGCTTTGTCTTTACGTTGTGATAATATCTGAAACAACATTAAAACACCTTTTCTCAAACACAGAACAAAAGAAAAAAGAAAAGGAAAATAAAATTTGTTATGATGCCAAGTAACAGCAGGTGTTTTACTTAGTAAAAGGAATCAACTTAGAAGTAAAAGAGATATAATGATATGGTGAATCAAATGTTTAGCAAGGCACGATTTTAAAGGGAAGTGATTGCAATAATAATGCTTAGTTTAACCAGAATCCACAACAAAGTTACAGGTTTATAATTCGTATAGAGTTAGTTGGACTCACAATAACGATAAACAATAAATTAAAAAAAAAAAAAAACGACACACACACACACACACACAAAAAGATTTTATTCATCTTCTCCCCTCTGGTGGGACTCATTCTGGATATCCCTTCAACATTTCCAATTATATGCCCTCAATTTTGTGGGTCACGTAGTACCTTCATCGCTTAGCCATTATCATTTTATATTTTGTAAAACCCATATGCTTATTAAATCCCTTAATATAACTGGCCAAACTATATTGTAGTAAACATAGGTATTGTGGATTTCTTGGTGTTACCTTTAGAGCAAACGATAGGAAAGAATAATGCACACTCATTGTATGTTAACTAATGAAACTGCTGTATAAATTTTTGTTTCTTGAATTAAATACAATATGACAAATTTCCAGACATGTGAAAACTGAAGAGATATCTAGTGAAGAGACAATAATAGTTGTGTCATCCATGTTGGTTTTACATCTTTATGCAGCAAAACATAGCATCTATTAATCAATTAGAGAAACATTTTTTTTTTGTTATGTAATGCATAAATGAAGAAAATAAGAGTAAGGTAAAAGAAGACGTGCCTTTTTCCTTTGTGAGAAGTATGTTCAATCCAATCCGATGGAGCCATTTCCAAAGCTTTGGGTGGATCAGTTGTTACCTAAATATTCAACGCACATATATTGTGTTATGCATACCAATAAGTTTGTTAAGAAATTGCACAAATTTTAGATAATGTGATGACCCAAGAGTAAATAAAGAGCCCATGATCCTTACTGTAATAGAAGGTGCAACTGATGTCTGTTCAGTAAGCGGCAATGGAGGTACTTGTGTAGTTGCTGACGTCGGTAGTTGCTAAAAGAAATTTAACATAAAAACATATGTGAATGAATTCAAGAATCCATTTACTATTCAATGATATTTTATGTAAGTATCTTACATTGTAATTTATAGGAAGGGCCACCGGACCATTCTGACCAGGCATATAATTATTGTTTATTGGAACAGCTTGTTGGGCCTGTGGTGATATGATCAGTCTGCTCGGTTGACCATCAGGCACAGAAAAAGCTTGGGCAGCAGGCGGTGGTGGAGGAGGCGTCACTATGCCATGTGCCAGTGGTGGTGGTGGTGGTCCAGGTCTAGGAGGTAGATGTTGCATCGGCTGAGAAACCATGTTGGGCCTCCCGACAGGTAAATATTGTTGAGACACCATATATGGGGGTCCTGGGTGTGGCGGACCTGCCGGGCGGAACTAAATTAAATTCTAATATTAGAACAAATACTCCAAATTCAAATAGAAAATTAAAGAATGCAAATATATATTTATAATAAAAAAATAAAAATAAAAATAATAATAAAATACAATAAAACATACTTGCATTGGCATTGATGGATAAGCGTTTGGAGGAGGTCCCATAGGAGCAACAGGATGTCGAGGCTGCTGTTTCATTAATAGGAAGTGCAAGATTAGAAAAAAAAACGTTGAGCATCATATCTCATGAAACAATTTATTAAAATGATAGCACAAAATTATTCACCCTAGCTATAAACAAGCAAGCACATAGCATGATGTATAAACTTAAACTACCTGTATGCCAGGATACTGAGAATTATTGGCCATCCAAGAAAACAGAGATTCTCTGAAATGTTGGTAGAATGTCAATGGTTGGAGCAAAATGATTACAAATGATAACAAAAAGAAGGAAACTGGAAACAAAATGATAGTTATGTAGGCAAGCACGAGGGAAAAACGCATATCATGACGTATAATCAATAGCTCTATATCAATATTCTATAGTAGTATCAGTGTTGTTTTTTTGAAGGTGCACTTTACAAAACAAAAAAAACACGAGTATTTATACACAAATCATATTAGGAAAAAAAGAAACAAAATAAGCACAATACTAAAAACATAAATCGGCCAAATTCATTATCTTATATCTTATGGATGAACCATGATACTTTCTTTCCAACATGATAAATGAGATTAAATACTTCAGTGAACGGCATCATGATGAAAAGGTTTAAACTTGGTACATTAGAACTATAACTAAAACTTATACAGCTTAAAAATGTTTTGATCGGCAGCTTTGACTCTTTGACTTCAAAATCGTGTTAAAGTTTGTAACTTGACATATTTTAGAACATCTTGCAAACTGTAAAAATGAAATATGAAACACAAGTACATAAAACTAGGCTCTTTCTCATGATCAAATATTTTAAGTTCCTTAAGCAATATTAATCGCTTTTAAGAAACAAAATACTTTGTGTTCAGGTATAGAAACAACGTCTATATTACGCAAAGAACAACATTTCTGAAACAAGGTATAAAAGGTGACAATTAAACGACGGTAAGCTGTTGCAAAGATTCGGAACTAAACGCTGTTTTTGCCATACTATACGGTGGGAGCTGATACGCAGTTCCCATCCAATCTAAAGGGCATTTGAGATTGCTTATTTTTTCCACTTAAAAACAAGCGCTTATAAATAAGCAGTTTTTAAAATTGTGTTTAGATTTTTTTTTTCAAAAAAAAAAGAAATAATACTCAAAAAAGACAAACTTTTGTTGAAAAAATTCAATCGAATACTTTTATAAAAAGGTTTTAGGTTAAATATAATAGTAAATATATAAGTTTGATCTCATCTCAAAAAAGCACGTTAAAGTAAGCAGCTCCCTACCTGCTTATCAGACTATCTTACCTCAAACTATTCAAATAAGCATTAGCCGTTTGGATAACAAAAACATATTTCGACTTACAAATAAGCACATAAGAAGCAAAAATAAGCAATCCCAAACACACCCTAAAAGAACATTATATAGTCGCAACTCACAGGCGCAGCTTAAACGCACAGTTATCTAGCACAATTATCAGTTTAGCATGAAAACATTTATAAAATGGCCAATTCACCCAAAATGTAACCTTTTTTTATATATAAATGGTAGTTATATAAACAGGATAGGAAAAACATTTTTTTTTCAAGAATAACAACATTGACAAATGTTAATTAAAATAAAGCAGAAAAAGACAAAATTGAAGTTAAGACATTTAGCATCTAGCAATTGAACAGGATATAAATGAAATGATTGATTAATGAATAAATGCAGGGTTGTAAATTTAACCCAAGTATATGGGGTTTTACAGATTAACAAAAATAAAATAAAATAAAAGAGATCAAACCAGTTATTAGGTACGAGTGCAGTGGTTTGGACAAGCGAAGGGGTTTTGGTTATGTCAGGGAAGAAGAAGAAGCGAAGCAAAAGGTCTGATTTCTTGTGTTTTCCTTTTGTTGTTGATGGTGTGTGCCCTATTTTAATATTTTTGTTCAATTAAAATGGAAATGTGTCTAAAATCAACCATCATTTGTTATTTTACTTTTGTATTTTAACAAGCTATTTTTCAAAGTCATTGACTATTTTACACAATGTTTTATATGCATAAAGGGTTACTAGATTAATATTCACTTTAAACAACGGTATATAACGATAAATAATTAACATGTAAACTTGTGATTTTAGTATGACCACTAATGCAACACTTACGGGTTTAATTAGTGTTAAGATCGTTTAAAAGCTCATCTAGGGATAACAATAACAATGATAAATATGAATGCACAACGGAATAATAAGAACATCAATGTTATTGCTAAAGGTTTCTCGTCATCATCTCTAACTAAACACTTTAATACTAATCGACTACTAAATAATATTCGACTAAATACTATTCTAGTCGACTAAATACTAACTAACTATCCTAGGCGTTTACAAGACTATACGCCCTAGGTTACACACACATCTTTGGTGTTCACATCTTGACACACTAAAACCTAATTCCTGCCTCTTTTATATACTGTAGAGTCTGGGGTTCTGATTATTACTGGGACTAAATAATAAAGTCTTCTTTAACAAGTAAGTCCCTTGTCTTTCTTTGTCTTCATAAGTCCTTCATCTTTCATATTTTGTCATAATCAACTCAAATATAATTCCCAACAATCTTCCCCTAGTTGATAATGACAAAACCAAATAAGCACAAACTTCCTCTAAAGTTAATATGTCATGAAAGATAAACGAACTTCCCCTTAAACATGCAATCATCAAGAATCTTCAAGTTGCAAATCTTCTATGCAATGCCTTCTTCCCCTTTTTGTCATAATCCACTAGGAGAAGCTAAGTAGAAGCAACTTTGATTCCAACCACCACAAACCAATATCATACGACTAATCCATCCTTCTAATGCCTCAAGATACCCGCCATGAAGATCACCAAAAAGCTTGCTAAAAATGAAATTAAGGCAATAAAAATTTGAACCAGGAGTATAAATACCAACAAGTAGTAGTAAAAATCTTCCCTTCGAATGATGCATGTAAATAACCATAAGAACTTGTCGAATAACTAACCACCATGATCACAAATACGTTGTAGTTCCATCCATGAAGAACTTAGTACCTCCTAAAATACTAATAAAGATGACTATAATCGCATTTGAAACCAAGTAGTAGTAACATGAAGAATAGTTCAAAGGTTTACCAATTTTTCCAATCATCGTCAAAGTCCAAATAAGTATAACAATATCTGAGATCTTGAACTTTGAAATCAACCAAACTTTCATGTGAGTATAACAACCAAATATCCCATGTGTGTGTTTTCCAATAACTTCCAATCTCATCCGAAAACCAAATTATTTGTGTGTGTGGTCAAACCAATCAATCGATCTTGAACATACTAATCTCCATAAATCAAACCAATCTGCGTGTGTGTATCTTTCATCTTACCGGCTCCATAATGATGCTTGTACTCATGATCGCCAATTAAATAATCAAATCCCCACGAGCAGTACTTTCAAGGACGAGCAGTACTTTCAAGAATAAACAACAATACTTTGAGCAATTTAGGGTTTCGACAACCACAAACAAGCAAACCATACTCAAAAAATAGTGATCATTAAAAACTCAATGAATTAGGGTTTGATAGTACCCTTTAATGCACACTTAACAGAATGAAAACCCTAAAAACCTGAAAAATTCGATTTTGAAAAACCTCCTTCAGCAGCCAACTTCGACAGCATGTAACTTTTGCATAAACGCTCAGATCGACGATCCCTCCGGTGAAAAGTTACATGGCTATATAGAGAACGTCCACCAAAAATTTCGTCACGATCCAACGGTTAACAAAAACGTTATGATCGTTTCAAAACAGTGTTGTAGTAACCTTACGGAACTTTTTCAGTTTCTGCAGCAGACTTCGACAACTTATAACTTTTGATTGAGAGCTCTTTTGACAATCCCTCCGGTGAAACGTTAGACGGATATACGGAAATGCACTAGAAAAAATTGTAGCTCGATCCAACGGTTCAAGAAAAAGTTATGCCCTCTTGAAAATAGTGTTGCAGAAGTATTACGAAAATTTGTAACAACTTCGAATTTTGCATC
Organism: Chrysanthemum lavandulifolium; assembly: GCA_022545495.1. Lineage (NCBI taxonomy): Eukaryota > Viridiplantae > Streptophyta > Magnoliopsida > Asterales > Asteraceae > Chrysanthemum > Chrysanthemum lavandulifolium. The sequence continues at coordinate 95,386,676 of CM040242.1, read as the reverse complement.
TTTTCTTCGAAAAACCTTGTAGATCCCTATATCAAGAGCTCCCCGCTCTGATACCAATTGTTAAGATCGTTTAAAAGCTCATCTAGGGATAACAATAACAATGATAAATATGAATGCACAGCGGAATAATAAGAACATCAATGTTATTGCTAAAGGTTTCTCGGAATGCACAGCGGAATAATAAGAACATCAATGTTATTGCTAAAGGTTTATCGTCATCATCTCTAACTAAACACTCTAATACTAATCGACTACTAAATAACATTCGACTAAATACTATTCTAGTCGACTAAATACTAACTAACTATCCTAGGCGTTTACAAGACTATACGCCCTAGGTTACACACACACACACCCCTTTGGTGTTCACATCTTGACACACTAAAACCTAATTCCATGCCGATCTTTATATACTAGAGAGTCTAGGGTTACAATTGACTACTAGGGACTAAATAATAAAGTCTTCTTTAACAAGTAAGTCCCTTGTCTTTCTTTGTCTTCATAAGTCCTTCATCTTTCATATTTTGTCATAATCAACTCAAATATAATTCCCAACAATTAGTCATTACGAGAAAAAAGTCTATGAGTTATAACGAAATATGATAAAACTTTAAGGATTTTAGGATTAAACAATATCCTTTTCCTCTTCCCATTCGACTTCATGGGTTTCCCGATGTAGGCATCTTTCAACCAAAGCTTAATGGTTTCTTCGAAATGTTGTAATAGATCTCGAGTAAAATATATGTACATTTTAGTATGAAAACAATCCTTTTATTGGGTGACGCTCTTTTTTTGTTTGTTCATAGTCCACACGGGTTACGGTCTTGTTACTTTATGTTACGGATAAAATTGATCCTCGATCAAGTCCTAACTAGAAATCTCTTAAGAAAAGACGAAATCGTTTGGATTCGAGGCTAAGCCTTCCACTGCCGTTCTGGGGTTATTTAGCTCTAATCTCGAAATCGAAGGATTTAAAAGTTTAATGGTTTGTGGATTTTGTTACCATTTTAAATCAATAAAGTCATGATTCATTAAGTTTTAAGGAATTCAAAATTCAAATATGATATGCACCTTTATATAATAATAATAAAGTCATGATTCATTAAGTAGTAAAGATTAACTTGTAGTTAACTACTCATGCGTTGTGACAACGGGTATCTGAAATAAATATCTCCTCTCAACCTGTTTTGTAATATTTTATGTTATCCGTGACAATAACTACGGATGTCAAGAATTTCATGTTGCATATTTTAATTCTTTAACCAATGTCAATGTTTTTCATTATACAATTGTGATAATAAATATTTTAGTGAACATTGATTTTTTCGTTGTTCAGAATGACTATTTGATTTATATAAAGTTAAGCTTTATGAATAGAGGTGTTCAAAAAATCTGTGAAACTGCCAAACCAAGCTGACCCGTTAATCCGAAACCACAAAATACCATAACTAAGAAACCGAAACCGGAAAAACCCTCTTACCAGGGTTCGATTTCGGTTTTTTTTCAAATATCCGTAGTTACCCTATATACATGTAGTTTTTAACAAATGCTTATAAACTTGATGCGTGAGTTCGGGGTCGAAAGACTTCCTTTTCAACGAGCAAGCTTTACAACCCACTAGGCAATGTACCTAATCGTTGCAGTGTAGTATGGGTAAGCCCAGGTTGATCGTTCTCTAGGGGAATAGAGATGCTAATAGAGATGTATGACGAAAAGGTGCGGTTGAGGGTGATTCTTTTTATCTTTTTATATTTTTTTTTAAAGCAAGTAAAATCTCGGGGTTTGAAAGGGGGTTGGTAATTCTACCAATTTAAACTACTTAACAATTTAAACTAAAAACTAATTAAACTAATAAAATGGAAAAGCTATGGATTGGTTGAGTGTGTTTCTTATGATAATTAAAAATGTGTTTACTTAGATTTTCTTACTCCATAGTTATCTTTTATTGGTCGGTTGAATTGTCACATCCTCATTCTAATTGGTGCGTTGTATTTCGTGTTAGTCATAGGGGCTGCCTAATTCCCTAATTTTATGAATCGTAACTCTCCGTTAGAACATCTGGGATCGCCAAGTACCGAAGTATGTCCCCCGAATACTCTATTATCCTCAAGCTACAACTCACGCAATAAACACAATGATGCCCTAAGTACAGTCTTAAGCTTTTTGCTATTTAGGGCGTTCAAGCTCGCAACAATTAAAGAAGAAGCCAATTTTTCTTACTCTAGCGTCTACCAATTAAAACAAGAGACAACCTAACAATAACCAACAACTAGGTTTCATTGGATCTAAGCAAACACTATAATTATTTAGTTAAGCATGGTAGATAAACAAGAACACAAACAAACAATTGAACATAGATCAAATACGGTGATAGATTGGATAAACAAACTTATCTTTAAGTGTACAAGAGGGTTTGGAACCCTAAAATACTGCCCAAGTCGGACTCCTAAAGAACTAGGGTTTGCTCTCCAAAATAATGCACCCCAAATACAGAAAATTCGAAGTCTTTATATAGATTTACACTCGCGACGGCGTCACCTTTTGATGGTGACGTCGTCTTATCGCCGTCATTAGGGTTTCGTTTTTGACAAGTCATCGTTGGGACGGCGTCAGGTGAGAAAATGTGACGCCGTCTGGCTTCATTATGGACGTCGTCTTGGAATGGATCTTGGTCGTGTAGTGAAAAAGTAAAGGCGACGCCCTTTACGATTTAGGCGTGGCGCCATCAGGTGTTAAGACCAAAATATGACCTGAGCCGTCGCTTGAGACTTTTTGAAAAACCTTCTGAGCGACGGCGTCGCCCTTGGAGTTGGGACGCCGTCAGGCTTGCAAAACAGCCTTGAAATCTTGACTTTGTCATTTTCTTCATGTTTTCGCTCTTTTTCGTCCAAATATGCTTGATTCCAGCAATTTGCTTTCAAAAGACCTAAAATGTGAAAAAGAACGATTTTAAGCAGTAACGGATATAAAATATTGATTTAGAGCTTAAATGACCCCCTAAAAACGTATGTTTTAAATCCTTATCAAATATCTCTACACTTGAATTTGCTTGTCCTCAAGCAAATGTGCTTTATTAATCAATTCATGAGTCAGGGGTCATGTAGCATTGGTTTAAAACAATTTATAACAAGTACAAGCGCCACAATAGTCAAAACAAACACGGAAATTATACACTAGCACCTCACAATTGGTGTTTGGATTCTCTCATCTCTCGGTTTTATATGAAATATAACATGTAAGGAAATAAAAGATAAACACTCTCTACATGTCATAGCACATAGATTACCGTAGGCTTGAGAATAGATCAAACATCCACCATTTGGCGTAAGCACCTAGAAATAACTATCTAAGAGGTCTTTACAAAGGGTTATAATGTTAGGCTTCGGGTAGGGAAATAAAGGGTTTTGATGGATATGGGGGATTTTTAGTGGTGACAAGTCAAAAATCTAAGTTACATGCATGTAAAACGCAGTGTTGCTAAGCCAAGACTCGACTCACTAAATAACAACTTGAAACAAACATAAACTTAAAACATAAAACATAAAGATAGATGTGGGATGGTAGCCCGCATTTTTTTTTAACTTGACTTAACTCTTTTTTTTTTTCACTTCTCTTTTTTTACCGATTTTTTTTTTCATACATTCTTACCCTACCATCCTCTAAGATAACATCAAAATAAAGGGATTTATAAGAGCATCCCTACACTTGAGTTTTTATTTCGCTAACGATAATTGACCCGAATTGAAAAGATCAAAACACTTATAGTACTTAATTACATAGACAAGGGGAATTTGAATTTAACGTTCCTTCCCGTTACTCTATAAAATACTAATTTAACCCATGAGTCCAATCGTCCCAAAACTGTATACAAAGGGTATGACTCGACTTAGCAACCATGCAAGTAACTAAATAATTGAACTAAGGGTTTAAACAATGATTACAATAATGTACTAAAGATGAGTGCATACAAGGTGGGCTAAGGCGATTTGGGTGTAACATTTGGGGGTGGATTGTAAACAATGCTCTTCATTGATATTCCGGAAACCAGAACATCACGAGAACCACGAAAAGATAGGCTCTGAGGGGTTAGCTAGGGGTATCATGTACTAAAGATGAGTACATCACAAAGGTGTAGAGAAAATTACTCAACCAATGAGACTGACGTAATTAAATTACAGGTTTAAAATAAGGGTTATCCTAATGCCTCTTATCATTTAGTTAATCCTAACTACACGAATGTAGTCTCACTAGCGATCTCGGAATGTATCACAAAACAAGTTCTAGAATCTATTATACTACCGGTACACTCACTAAGCATTAAAGATGAATGCTTTTATTTCTAAAGATCTAGGGGCGAACCTCACATTTTTGGGGTGGAATTTGAGTGGTATCTGAGTTTTGTGCTAGTCATATAACTCCTATCCATGAGGCCTTATTAAGACTAAAGTTTTACTCGTAAATGCCCTAAAAAATTTAAATTTGGTGCTAAAATTACCTAAAAATATTTCTTATAGTTTATTACGCAATTTACCAAGGACAAGACAAAAATCAAGTGAGTGAATAGTTTCTAAGTTCCCATTTTATTCTTCCTCCCTACTTTAAACCGAACATTGTCCTCAATGTTCCTCAAAGTATCAAAGTTATGATAGAAAGGTAAAATAAAGAGAGAAACTAATACTCCCTGATTAGCTCGGTAGGATATGCGTAGAGTTGCGGTTAAATCCTCCTCCAAGAAGAATGAGCAAGTAATAAGTGTTGCTTCCATCATGTACTTCATCTTCTTGTCTAATATAACATGCACATTTATAAGAAAACGAAAACGAAACCTCGCGTAAAATCGGCGGTAAAAACTATATAAAAACAAAACTACACTAGAAATCAAGTAAGATATAATGCTTGTAAAATGGATGTTTGCAGATTTCTGGAAAATTAAAAATTGAAAATTTCCAAAAATTACAAATTAGACAAAAAACAAAAAATTTGAAATCTGTTTATATATTGCTGGCAGCACGGGTGTTAATCCCACGCGTCGGAGTTGTCATGAACAGAAAAGAGTCCGATCGTTTTCGAAAAAATTCTGGAAAAATTACTTCTTTAAAAACCTGGAAAAGTTCCTGCAAAACATCCATTGTGACTCGATACAAGCATTTGACTCTAACAAACACACAAATATAAACGATTGCAATTATTGTTAATCTCATGTTCATATTAATTCTAAAAACACATGTGATCTTCCGTACACTTATCTTTTTGTAAAATACCTTTATATATTAAAACAAAGTTAAAAACAAAATAAAGCATTTTCACAAAATAATATAAACATGAGAATCAAGCAACAATGAAAAAGATATATAAAACACACAATAAAAATGAAAACAAACATGCAAACAATTAAACATGAGTTGCCTCCCAATAAGCGCTTTTCTTTATTTATAAGTCTTGTAGCTAGACTCAAGTCATACCCTACATACCAAGGTGAGTGAGTTCATCCTTAAAGACATCGGTAGGATCAATCTTCTCTTTTAATTTTCTACTAATACGCTTAGTCCCAGATGCCTTTTCAAACTTCTCACCATTGGGATCATAGATCGTCATCCTAATGTGCCACTCTCCATTCCCATCACTAGGTGGCTTATCCCAATTCCACTTTTGCTTAGGCTTATTACTCTCAATTTTCCATCTATTCATGCAAAGATTAATAGTCAAGGTTCCTAGAAATTCGGTCATCTTCCTAAACACTAAAGTATCCTCGAATGGATTCATCTCAATGTCCCTAGCCAATTGTTTCTCTAAGTCGCATGTGTTATTCATGAATGCCTCTTCTAGAGAGAAAGGTCGTTGACGGCCTACAAAATCTCTATTTGTCCAATGTCCATATCTAGATGGTCTCCTATCTAAAGTGATCTCATGAGGTGTTTGTTCACCCTCATTATCATATGAATGCTTCTTGAAATCATAGATTGACCTAGCACTCCTTCTCCCACCACTATTTTGGACATCTTACAATTGATTACGGCACTAGCGGTAGCTAAGAATCCTCTTCCAACCAATAATGGACATGTGGTATCACAAGTCATGTATAGTACACGAAATCCATGAAGAGTCAATTGTCCTATGTGTACAACCATGTCCTCCATTATCCCTACCGGATATGCAAAACTTATGTCCGCTAAACCTATGATGGTTTTGTTGGTTCTAACTTCCCTAGGTTAAGGATTTTATGGAGAGACAACGGAAGAAGGTTGATGCTTGATACTAGGTCGGCTAATGTTTGAAAGCCTTGGAATTTCCATTGCTACACGGAAGAATGAATAAGCCGGGATCATGTAACTTCTTAGGTAATTTGTTTTGCACAAATTCGGACCCGCATTCTCCCAATTTTTGTCTTTGCTCATATTTTTCTCTCAAAGCATGATAGTAGGGCGCATGAGTCAAGACTTCAAGAACCGATTTTTCTTGGTAAAACTCCTTAAATTCCTCTTCTAGAGTAGATTCGGGTTCTTGATTAATTGGTGTATCAAGATTTGGATCGACCGATAACTTAGGTTTTTGGTCTTTTGGGGTAGTTTGCTTGAAACATGTTTTGATAATGTTAACCGAGTGGACTTGCGGGTGTGAGGGGCATGGATATGCACTTTCCTCAGTGAACAAGAACATCGATTCGATAAAATCGAATTTACTTTTGGGTTCTTGATGGTGTCACTAGGGAGTGCTCCCGCAACTCGGTCATTAAATACTTTCAAGAGGGTGTCGAGTTTATTTGTCATCTCTCCTTGTTGTCGTTTGAAATCGGCTTCAAGTTTAGACAACTGAGCTTCTTGAGATAACATAAAGTTGGATACCATCCCCTCGAGATTATTGGGATTACCGGTGTTGGAAGGGTTGTTGTAGGGAGTACGATTTGAAGATGAATCGTTTGGTTGAAACCTATTAGGTTGAGTGGAAGAGTTGTTTTGAGGCGGGTTTGAGCTTTGGTTCCACCTAAAGTGAGGATGATTGTCGTGACATTGTCTTAACTGTATGATCAAACTGAATTATCAATTAAATACTTTTTTGGACACTTAATTATGATATAGATTAAAGATTAAAATCAATAGAATTTTACTTAGGTTATGTTATTGAACATATCATGTTAAAATTGACATACAATTGAATTATGTTTACTAAAGTAATACTTGGTAGATGAAAGCTAGTATTGTAAACAAAGCTAGCAATTACATATATATGGTTTAACACTCATCATAGGCGATTAGCTATTAGAATGAGGCTTGGTTTTGTTAACCGTGAATTAAGCAATGTATGTGTAATTAGGATAAGTAAGCAAGAACATTGCACTATTTCGACCAGTGTAATTGCATTACCCTAGCCACCTAAGTTTGGGTATATGCATTCATTCGATTGATTAATGTTTTGGCACATTTCGGTAGTTGTTAAGAATGATACATCTAGGTGGATTATTTCTAAGTAGTCACATTTGTCTCTCATAGTAGTTCATTTCCTTTATTTTATTTCATTTATATTAAGTTAAATCCCCAATAATTTTTTTTATAATTTATTTATTTCTTGAAATATATAAAATACTAAATAACCCCCCGTTAGGACTCTTGAAAGTCGTATTCTCTTCCTCCTCACTATTCCCCTAAAGAACATACTTACCATGGGTATCTTGCCTATACCGCACTACAACAATTAGGTACACTGCATATGAGTTGAAAAACTTCACATCATTTGGATATTGGATTTAGTTATTACAACATCAGAACACATAATGTGCCCACCAAAAGAAAATTCGACAATAACTTTTTCTGAACCATTGACGATAGGGTGCACCTTACTAGGATTATTTTTATTACCTTGAACTTCATGACAAAGAGCCTCTTCAACCCTTTCAAACACTTGAGTGTACATAAAACTTTAAGCATCGAGAGAACCCTTTTTTTTAAACTTTATATCCTTATATGGTCTATATGTGATTGAGGAACCTTAAAAAGGTTGTTGTTGTGGTTCATCAGATCTAAGTTGTGTAGGAAGCATTGAGGGCTTGGATTTTCATGTTGAAGTTGTTGTTAGATTTGAACTTCTTTAAAACTAGACTTTAAATTTAAGTCTACATGCTTTGACAAATCGAGGCCACCCCACCCTTAAAAGTTGCAAGTCCTTCAATCTCTGTAATCCATATTGGGGCTAAAAGATCCTCGAATAGTTTCGCATATCTATATTTCTAAATTTGTCTTGGATTCGATACTTTCATTAAACAAAACCATGAACCTGCTTGATTAGCTAATTTGAATCTTTAGCAATATACGACACTTCAACCCATGTTTTAGCAATAATGGAAAGGTTTTCCACAGAGCACCAATCATATGGAATTCCCAATGTAGCCAAACACTTCGAGAACATGTTCGAGTTCTCTCTGCCATTGGTTTTATTGCTAAAAATTCTCCTGATGTCATAGATGAACCTTGAAAAAGTCGATTATAACTCGCTTCATCATCACGTCTAACAATAAATCCATTAAAACCCCATTGTGTACATTTTACAATAATAATATAATACTTCATAACGAGTAACAAGCTTATCAGTCAATATTGGTATTATAACACCCTGAAACCGGGCCTAAGTGTTTTATTACAAGAATGCCATTTGACTAAGTTGACTACGACTTTTATAAGTTTTAAGGACTCACGGGATTTGGTTGGTCAAACCTGGTAGTCAAATGATAAGTATTAAATGTTATGTAAATGGTTATAGAAAATATGATGCGTCAAAATCATAAGAAAGATGGACTAAAGGGACTAATGTTGTTATGTAGTAAATTAGTAATAAAGTTATTGTGGCCAAAATAGAAGAGAAAGGACTTGAGGGACCATAGTTGCCAAATAGACAAACTCACAACTAACATATACTAGAGGATTCTAGGTTTTTGATAAAAAGTGTGTGTGTGTGTGTGATGGATGTGTCGGTTTTACAAGAGAAAAAAGGAGGGAGACCAAAGCTTGATGATCACTTTGTGAAGAAGAGTAGACTCCTAATTTTAAGATGAAGCCCTAACATTGATCCTTGCAAGTAAGTGACTCCCAATTAATGTTTAATTGTTACTATAAGAATTAGGGTTCTTACACCCAACCCGGGGTTTTGGGTAATTATGATTCTAATACAAGAATTGAAGTGTTGGATGATGGATTAAAGGTTAATTGATGAATTTAGCGAAATTAAAGGTTTTCATCATATGATCAAGGTACGATCATATGATATTAAGTAATTTTCAATTGATGTTTAAGCTAATTTAATGGGTTTAAAGATTATGAGACTAATGGTATTGATTCAAAGTGGGTAATTTTATAAGATGGCTATTGGTATGTGTGAAAACACATACCTTTTCTTTATCAAATCAGGCCCAAAATAACCGGAAATGAGCCGTTAATGCTTAATATTTGCGTGTTTCTTGAGTTTATGCATGTGCAGGTTCGGATATGACAAAACAGACAAAAAGAAGACAAAATCGAAAAAAGCGAAACACGAGAATGAGAAGAGTGAAAAGCCGATGTCGGGATGCTATTTTATGGGTTTGATGGATTTTGATGTTCAAAGATCAATTTACAAAGTTTCGGGACATGTTCGGAAGTTTACACAACACACCTTTCATTTTACCAATTTTACACTTTACACCTCAACTTTGGCAAATTTACATTTTCACCCTTCACATTTCCTTATACCCTTTTTACCCTCACACATCTAATTTAACAAAGGTTCACTTTACACCTTTACCTTTCATAAATGTCACTTTTGGTCCTTGATAAATCAAAATATCACATGAATGGTACTTGTAATGGATACAACAAACAAGTCCTAGTCCAAAACCAAAATAATAACCTTTACCCATTTTATCCTAATCCTATACCGTTTACCCTTTTACCAAATAAAACCCATGGTCAAATCTTACTATACGGTCAACTATCCCTTTCCACCCGGTCAGCGGTGAAAATACTAATAATAAATCCATGCTTTACCCTTTCCTCCTAAATCCCCAACAATGTCGCCTTCTTCTTCCATTGAATTCCCAACACTGCCCTCAAAATTGCATTGTACTAAGCATCTTAATGCCAAGCTGGCGATCCTTGTGCATAAGGAATGCCACAGTGGACAAGAGAAGCAATGGTATTGGCCAAGCCACATCACTTGATTGATCTAACGGTTGTGAAGAATTGTGATGACACAAAGGAAGATCAATGAATGATATTCAAGGACCCAGAAGCTTCCCAAGCTCAAGGATTGGCTATAAAAGGATCCCTTCCTTCACAGTTGTAGCTCGTCCACTTTTTCATGTTTTAGAAAAGTTTGGCCAACTTATTTCTTGTCATTTAATCGTTTTTATGTACTCAAGTAGTTTATATTTCAGTTGTAATCTCTGTTTTTAAATTATAATATCACTTTGTCTAATGTAAATCATTTTTATATAAACTTCTTGTTACTTTCATTATTGTTATTACAAAGCTCTTAATAGCGTTCATTCCAATTTCTATAAGCTTTCAAGCTTATATTAGTTGTATCTGCCTTCCTTGTTCTTAATTTTAGTTTTGAGAAAGGTCAACAAAAGTCAAATTTCAAAGTCAAAGTAGTTTAGGTACAATTCGATTTCAATTTGTTAATTGGTTAAGTTTAATGCTAGTTAGTTTGTTTTAAAGTCGGTTTAGTCATTTTTCAATCCGGTTTCAAAGATAAATTGCAAATTGGTGTTTGAAAGGGTGTTTGGATTTAGCAAGTTGTTAAAGTTTTAATGATTTTGTTAGTTAAATATGAGTTCAAAGAGTTTATAAACTGTTTTTAAAGCTTTTTCCATCAAAGTTTCAAGTTATTCAATGCTAATTTGTGTTTTCAAGTTCAATCTAAATTTTGTCTCGACCGTCGTCCCCCGAACAACCATGTTCATCGACTTATTTCATGGTCATAATCATGTTCAAATTCGTCTAAACTGCTTTTTCTTATTGTTAGGATATCATTGATTATCATTGGTAGCTTATTTGTTCTTAGGAAGTGTTTAGAATGCTTATTTTTAGATAGAAATTGCTTGTTACCTTTATTTCTATCTACATATCGATACCATTTACGCCTTATCGACTTATTCTAATCTGCTTTTAGTTTATTTTGATGTGTTAGTTGTTAGATTTTTGATGCTTTAGGTAGATTATAGTATTAAGTTTACACTCTTCCTTATTTGCCCTTTAGAAGCTTATCTCTTAGCTTATTTGGCTGCACAAATGTCCCCTAGTCCATACTTTTTCTGCGCATATATGTTCCCACTGCTTCCAAGTAGCCTAGTTTATAGCTATTTTTTGCTTATCCTCTTGAGCTTGTTGCTTGATTTTGATCCCATTTGTAGTTCATAGTTTAGAATAGACTTATTCTTCCTTAATATGGTTTTTAGAGCTTAGTTTAAGTGCTTATTTTGCTTTCAAAGTGCCCTCTCTCTTCCTCTTATCTGCTTTGTTCATGAATCGCCAAATAGGTGATTTCAAGTTAAATTTTCCCTTATTCTGTTGATGTTCTTGTCTAATTTTTGATTCCTCGATAGATTAGGTAGCTAGTTCATTTAATTTTACCTTTATGTAGTTTATAGTGCTTATTTGGAGATTAGTATTAAGCTGCAAAGGTTCCCCTAACTTTCTTTGCTACTGGTGGTCTTTGTTGTAGTGCTTATTTCATTCTAATGTTAGCTTATTTGAGTAATTTAAAGGTTAAATGTAGTTTAGATCGCTTTAAATCCTTTATAGCTTATTAGGTTCTTAACTTAGCTTATTAGGCGCTTTTCCTAGTTTAGGAGTGTTTGCTTTTGCTTATTTTTACAAACTGCTTTTAATTTGTCTTCAAACCGCTTAATCTAAACTGCTTTTCGGGGTTTTTTTCATTTTCCTAGATTTAGATTAGCATAAAGTATTTTCCATAAAT